>CM032638.1:2139667-2563569 GCA_019097785.1 Fraxinus excelsior | reverse complement strand
AAGGAATATTGGTAGACTCAGGAGCAGTAGCAAAAGATGGAAAATCGGAGGGAAGTCAAAGGATATTAGGTCATCAACAAGATCGGCCGGCACAGTAGGATCAGCCTGAGGTTGTGCGGGCCTAGAAGTGGAAACATGAGACATGCTCTAAGCTATAGTGGCCAATCGGCCGAGATACCCGTCGTGGAACCCCTTCAGGAAAACTAGCTCCTAGGGCAGTGACTAACCTATAAATGAGATAAGCATAGAGAAGCCCAACCCGAGTCCCATTGGTCTAGAAAGCAAGCAAAATTTGCTGACAAACAAAAGACTGTAGATCAATAGAATCACCGTGAAGCAATGCGTAAAGAAAACGAGCCTTCTCCATAGGTAAAGGGGATGTATGAGAGATCGGCCACAGATTAGTGCACACAATGTGCAACAAAATCTATCGGTCAGTGGGTAACGATCTAGTGTGCATCGCACCTAGACCACCCTCCACCGGTATCTTTAGCACCATGGATCGGAACAATATGTTCGATAGAAGTGAATCAGGAGTAAGATAGGAAAAAAGTGGGTGAACGACTCGTGAAATATGAATAAGATTCGAAATGACATCCGGAGTGATCTTAACTACCCAACCCCTAAGATGAACCCTAAATGAAGTACCACTAATATCATGAATGTTAGCGTAGAACTCATATACTAATAAAGATGGGGGAGGTGTCAAATCAACAAGAAGTGGTTCTCTACTCTGGAAAGAGAAAATAGCAACGAGGTCGGGTGTCAGGTCAAAATTAATAACCTCGTGCACGAAAAGTACAGGGTGCTGAGAAAACTGTAACCCAAAAATATCCTGAGCTACAACAAGAACAAACTTAGTTCGACTAAATGTAGTCGAAGGACTATGAGTAGAAGGAGTGGTGCGTGCTCTCTTGGGCGGCATCTGAAAGAATTGAAATCAATAACATCAGTAAAACCTCGATATAAGACAAATAAAACCATGAAATGCATGTCATGCATGAATGCACGCAAAATGAGGCAAGTAAAATGACATGCAACGTGTCCTAACGTGGGGTGCATGACAACATGCAATGATGCCTAGACGTAGGTGACGTGAAGACATAATACGTACTGTGGTGCCTAGACGTAGGGACGTGATGTCATGACGTAGTGACGTAAAGCCATGACGGAGGGACGTGACGTCCCCGTGGGATACCAAATCAAGTACACATGCCAACCAACCCAATATGCACACTCCTAACCACTATCCCGACATTCCAACAATGAAATCAAACTTTCCAACTTTCTCAAACATAATCAAACAACCAAAAACTCGACTTCAACCCCCTTCCAAGTGCACCAAAACCATTAGCGTCATTTTGAATCAGTATAAGCACAACCCATTCATTCTAATGCACGTAATAACATCAATCGACATAGAAAGATGAACTAAAATGAGAAATCAAATAAGATTCTAGAAAATCACGCACAAACACGGCCAATCACAATGTGCAAAGCAAAATCGAGCAAAACATTGATATAACGTGATGAAAGTGATTAAAACATGTAGTGTACTAACGAACACACACTCAATGAATGATCAATGTCTGTTCAATCCAAAAACTACGAACAAAATAGCCAAAATGAGGAAAACTCAAGTTCTTCGAATTTTACCTTTGAATGTGATTGATTTGAAAAAAAATCCAACTCAATAAATGATTCAAAGTGTTAATGAAGTGAACTAATAACTGATTTTGAGTGAGTTTTGAAAATTTTAGAGAAATCAAGTGAAAGAATGAGGAAAAATGCGAAAACCCATTGAAATGAAGCGTTTTAGTTAAGAAATACGGGCTGTCGCTCGAGCGACAAGCGAGCGAGGCAGCCTCTGTTGCTGTCGCTCGAGCATGTTCCAGCGATAGGCTGATGACATGCCAATGTCAGAAATAGTACTAAAAATTCAAAAATTTAGAAAAATAGCATTTTTTTAATAAAACGAAATTTAGGCAAATCATGATCCCGACACTTTGACAATTCAAATCAAGTATGTAATCACAAGTCAAGCAATATCAAAAAGATTTTCCCACATATGCAGTTAAGTTCAAGATGGAGTAAGGTGTATGAATAACTCATGTGTGTAATGTGTCACTATTTTCTCGTGAAAATTACTCCAACCTTTGAATTTGTAAGAAAGGACATGCAAACATCACTTGTTAAATAAGTATGATCCCTACCAACGAAAGTTAAACCGGATCTGAAAATGAGCTCAATTATATGATATTTTTCCTTTTCTCCCCCTGAATTTCAGCAAATTTTATTTTTTATCGCTTTTTACGAAAATAACATCTTATGTGCAGATCATGTCCATTAAGCGACTAAATTGACCTCTGTACCGAGCTTTAGGCCGGTTAACCCAATTCACATGACCATATGAACAGGTTATGAGAAATCCCTCGAACTTAATTACTCAAGTCAAATAGGCTCCTTACTCAAGTCAAATAGGCTTCAAATAGAGTATAAAATGAACCAATTAAGCACTCGACATTTTTTTCCATCATAAATGCAATAATGCATGGAGACTATCATGAGTTAAAGTCATCTAAATGTAGGTCAATTCATGTTCCAGGTCATCCTACTAACATGTGACTGCTATCCTAAATCTCACACACACGGTTTAGACTCATCCACAAGATCATAGTGTATGCAGTGCAGAAATTTACATGACACATATACTCAATAGTCCATATTAAACCAAACCAAGCAATGGAAATAACAGTGTAAAATAGATAAATGCTTACTTGGTCATTCATAACTTGTTTAAAATTATAACAATGTGTCGTTTGCCAAAACGAAAATATTTTTGTATTTTTCAAATTTGTTTTTTGTATTTTGAAAATACTGCTTAAAGAAAATAAAATGTAGAAGAAATAGAATCAACAAAAAAATTAGAAAAGAAATAAATGGGATGCATCCATGAATGAATGGACACGTTAGACTACGTATGCATGCATCTAAACACCAATTCAGAGCGAAAATTAAATGCCCTTACTATGAAGAACACGACCATTTTCACGACCTTCGAGGTCGCTCCTCTTGACCCAAACTTTCTTATAAGCAGAGATGATTGAGTTAACCGAGTCATCATCTCAGTTAAGTGGTTGACTTGATTGGCAAGAAAATCAACATTCCTAGTGAAATCCAGATTCTTACTTCTATGCACACAGTTACGACACCTAGGTCGAATATGTCCCAGTGCACAACAATGGTGACAAGTGGGAATGAACCGTGGTTCAAACCTGCTCGGCGGTTGTTGCCGATAAGTAGAACGATTGACCATACGTTGTTCGGTAGGTTTTGATCCAATGGCATGCTTACCTTTGGGTTTCGAAAGAAAACTTACGAGCTTTGTTCGTGACAGGAACGAACATGGTCTTTGATGTACTAGCTGTAGCATCACGGTTATGAACATAACCCAAACCATGCATGTCACATGCAGGCTTGTTCATCCCAAGCAGATTATCCAGCTTCTACAAGCCACTCATAAATGATTGGAGTTGAGCAATAGATTTATCAAGATCGGAAGTTAATGATTTAACTTTAATCTCCAATTTTCATTGATGAGCTTCAATTCACTTACTTTCTTGGTCGAGTCCTGAAGGTCACTCTGCAATTTTTCACGTTCAAGTTCAAGCTCGTTCACCTTTTTCAAAACGACTTTGTTGACCTTCTTGATTTTGAGACTCTCATCAAACAGTTCACGATATGACTCGTGAATGTCCGTCTCATCATCATATTCTTCAGCAGACTTCTCACTCTCATTCTCCTTCCCCTATCTCAATCTCACGGTCAGATTACATTGCAGCAATCGAGGTGAAAACCTTGAATTTTCGTTCATCCTCACCACCAGACATCTCATTCTGAGAACTGGAATCTGACTCCTCATCACTCATGGTCACGACTAAAGCCTTATGCATTTCCTTATTCGAGCTCATATTCAGATTAGGACATTCATTCCTATAATGATCGTAACCCTTGCACTCATGGCATTGGACAGATTTAGTTTTACTAACAAGAGTCCTAGATGTATTCTTCTCATGTCTACCTCTCGAGAGTTTATTAGGACTTCACTATTCAGCACTTAAGGTTTTCTCCTATTCCTCGTCACCTTCTGGAAATTTTTAAAAAAATATGCAATTTCGTCGTCCCTAAGTGTCTCAATGTCTGAACTCGCTCTCAACTTCTCTAACAGTGTTCATAGTGATGGATTTTTGTTTCTTAGGCTATGCTAAGGTCAATTCATAAGTTTGGAGAGATCTTACGAGTTCTTCTACTTTAATGTTGTCTAGGTCCTTACTTTTTTTAATTGCAGTTACATTATGTCTAAACCTTTTAGGTAGGGATCTAAGAACCTTACGAACGAGTTTTTACTCAGGGATCCTTTCGCCTAGATTAAAACTAGAGTTCACAATATCGTTCAACTTAGCATAGAACTCATCAAATCTCTCATCATCATTCATCATAAGTTCTTCAGATCTAGACGTCAACATTTGCAAATTGGAGTTTTTCATAATTTTAGTACCCTCATGGGTTGTCTCCAAAATGTCCCAAACTTCCTTAGCTGTCTCACACATAGACACTCTTCTAAATTCTTCAGAAGACACAGCTATGAACAAAGCATGCAAACTTTTACTGTTTAAATTACATTCATCCAAGTTTATTTTGGTCTACAAAGAAATATTAGCGGGTGTAACTACACCATCAACAGTTGTTGTAGGCGGAGTCCACCCATTTTGCACACAAATCCAAATACGTTCATCCAAAACTTTAAGAAAATCTCTCATTCGAACTTTCCAGTAGACATAATTACTGCCATCAAAATATGACGGTACAGATAAAGAACTACTCATCTAGATAAAATTAAATAAGGGTTAGGAATCAAAATTAAGCTCTGATACCAATTGAAAAACGTAAATTCGACCATAACAATACCTAGATAGTGGTGAATAGGTATTTTATGGGAATTAAAAACAATTACAAATTAAACAGCAACAAATCATTTTTTATTCTTATCTAGATGGTGAATCATGCAAGTCAAATTATCTTATGTTGAATTACTGCAGTTTGCATATCATAAACAATGAATAATAAAGCAATAAAAAACACAAAAATTGTTCACGAAGAAACCCAATTGGAAAAAACTCCGGGCACTTTGTTAGTCAATCCACTATAAACGATTTTGTATTTATAGTCTACCAACTAAACGACGACATGAACTATCTGATCTGCTGATTGCAATTCTGACAGCTCTCTTGAATTCTGTGCTCCCTGCACCAATTCTAGCTATAATAGCCAATGCTCTCCTGAAATTCCGCTATCTTGTAGCAGCCCCTACTTTGGTAGAACCGTCTATCTCCTGTGGATCACGAAAAACAATTCATTCTTCACAGACTGGAACTCCAGTTGTCTTCCTTGATCTTCAGCACCTCTGACAAATATGTAAGAAGTTAGATTTTTGGTATTTGGATGTTGAATATGATGTATTCTGACCAAAACACTCACACAAGATGAAGGTTGAATGATGGAATGAATAGATTTATCAATGCAGAAACTCTCTCAATTAACAACTTTAAGAAAATCGTTCTGTACGTGTTCTGGTATATATAGATAGGTCAAAAAAATAATGGGCTGAGAAAAAAACCTTTAAAACGCGAAATAAAGATTTCTCATATAAAGTTATCGCTCGAGCGAAGGGTCAGCGACGGTCGAACGACATGGTGTCGCTCGAGCGAATGAGAGGTGACGGTCTAGACACGATGTTTCTGCTTTTGTTGCTCGAGCCAACCCTTGGTGACAGTCCAGTGAAAATTTGAGCCGTTTTCCTCCTTGTTCCAAACTCGAAACCCTAAACCTATTAAACAATTTTTTAAGCAAATTGCACATTACTCCTTGAACTATTACACTATCAAATTCAGTCTTTTTATTCAAAAGATTTATCAATTACGAAATCAATTAAAACCTAACAAAAGTGTCATATTATAATTGTTTTAAGGGATCGAGCTTTATACACTAATTGCCTCGGAGTCCGAATGCCCATTTAACTTGGCTAGGGTTCTTACCGACCACCTCGGATATGAAAAATAGCAGATTTGCATTGATTTATGTTTTCTCGAAGGTTGTTGAAAACTAGGCTTTAAGGATGTGCTCTAACATCTAGAAAATTGATGTTTTCAAAGTACTTAGTTGGACGCCATTGGACAAGCCACTTATTTTCTCGAAGAAAAGTTAGTATAAAAATGAGGAGCTAACAATTTATACTACGATCGTATGACGCTATTAGTAAGATAACAAATGATATATATTAATACAAGCGAATTTTATCCAGAAAATACTAATAATGTTGGATTATAATGTCTCACAATACATAATCACAACGCTTACGTGCGAGAGCACCATTTGCCTGCTTGTGATTAAAACCACAATACAACGAGGGGTAAGATGTTGGATTTTAGAGTATTTAAATTAAGCTCAAACAGTTTCTTTCATTTAATGGTTAATTTTACCCTCTATATTTGGAATGTTAAACTCACCCTCTTTAATATATTATAATGATTACATTTAATAAGGTGCAAATTTAAATGCATCATATACTAAATTATTCAAATGACATTTGAATATTTTAACTATTTGCATTAAAATAAATATACACACACACACACACACAAAAGTAATGATATTCAGCACCATCGATGTCAAGCGCCCGTCTAGATGACAACTACATTGTATTAAATGATATATTTGTTTAAATGTAATGTTACATAATTAATTTGATTGAATATATCAAGTATGTCTACCTAAACTATTGCTCTAACACTATTGGTGTTAGATAGAATTATTGAAAAAATATATTAATCATAAAATGAGGAAAAAATAATAGATTATATATTGTTGAAAAAGTGAAATAAATAGCTAAAAATAAAGAAATTTGTTTGTGTATAAAAATTTCTCTTTAAATTTAAAAATGTTCTCTAATGAAAAATGATCTTCAAATGTAAATAGGCTGTTAGAGATGTTCTTATGCATTTAAGAATGGAACTTTCGGGGACGTGGATTTAGGGGTGTTCAAGCCATAATTACATGTGAAAAAGTCTTCGGTAGAACAGTCGTATATGGACGAGCGACTAAATCAATTATTTAAATTATGACACTTTGGACTTTAACCAACTCAAATCATGACAAATCGATATTCGAGTGGATTCTACCACCACTTGTGTCTCTATCTTATCACATCGAATATTGAAACATCGTGATTTAAAGAATAATTCTATTACATGTGCAAACAAGACTATCCTATTCAAAAATTTCTCAATGTGAACATTTAAACCTTTTCATCTAGGCCCATACACCCTCCATAAATGTCAAGATACATCCTCACACTGTCACACAGATTTCGTATAGGCATCTATCATGATTATGTATAATACTATATATTTACCTTTTTTAAATTTGTTTTTCAACAGACTTCAATAGAAATAAAACTTATTAGTAGAATCTAAACATGGAGAAGTTGAAGACTCCACCCAATATTAGCTCCCGTTCAAGGGCAGAGCCAACCTATCGAAGTAGGGAGGGTCCCAGAGTTGAAGAGATGGAGGCCCACAGGGGTTCAGGGGCGGGGCACCCAATTTTTTTTTTTTAAACATTATCTGTTAAAATAGAGGGAGTTGGTACTTTGTGATGGAGAAGGGAAACAAATGAATATAAATTAATGTACATTAGTTGAAGACTTAAAAGATGGTAATGTCTTCATGAAGATATGTTTGTAATCGACAATTATTTTATAGGAGCTTACAATTCTACTGGTTCAAATTTCAAAATTAGAAGTTAAGACTTAGACATATATGCATAATGCATTTTAATTTTTATAGTTGAAGAATCCAAAATTTTAGCATTCTCGTTCAGTTAATATCTATAAGCGGGTTTAAAGTATTGTCTTCCTCGACAATAAAAAGGCTCTCACACAAATACCTCAACACTTAGAGAATCTGAAATTTCAATACTCAAAGAAAAATGAAAATTATAAAATTCAAGAAAGACCTTCTCAAATACAAAAAAAAAAAAATTTAACTCCATCTCCTCCGCCCCTGCTCATGTTTGTCATCATTAAATTATAATTCTTTTTTCTTTCTATTTTTATCAATCACATATTTTTCAATAAAATAATATTATACGTAAGTTCGAAAATTTTCCTTCTTTTTTAATTATATATCCTCCAAAAAATTACTATTTATCTTAATTTACAGAATTTATAAAAAAAAAATAAAAACAAATTATCAAAAAATACATCGTTGACCCCATAATGGTGGAGCCTCATCTAGTGAGTCCATACATACACGTTTCAAGATCACGAGAGGATCCATTGGCGTTAAATACCCGACAACCCCTTCATTTCCCTCCACACTCTCCACTCTTACTAATCTCAAAGCCCATATTTTGAGAGAAGTTATTACTTTTTATAATTCTCTTTTTCCACTACAATACCTCTATAGCTTCTGTCGGAGAATTCCTGAAGAATTCTGAGGTATGCAGAGTATATTACATATGTATATAGTTAAATACTGTTCATTCATTTATTTGTTGAAATTTGAGAGGCAGGTTGTGAGTGGGAGGGGGTTGGGGTTGGCGTGGGGGGAGAGAGGAGAGAGGAGAAGGATTTTTTTACGCCAAATAGTGAAATATTAAGGGCCCGTTCGGTAGGGATTAAAATCAAATTAAAATTGAAAATATGGTCGTTAGACCCAATAACGGCCAGTTTTTCAATTTTAATCCCTAGCAAACGGGGCCTAAAATCTTCAGCTTTATCATGTTTATTACATGAAAATTATGTTTGTACTTTTTACATTTTTACTTAATTGGTGTCATAATGGACAAATGACGACCCTTATGAGGGGCACTTGCGGCTCAGGCACCTCCTATACGGGGCCACCATTTGTCCAATATGACACCAATTAGGTAAAATACTTACATGGATTGGTTCTTTTAACGAAGAATAAATTGTATAATTAATATAAATCGTGATATAAATTTTACCTGTAAAGAAAGGTTCTGCTAAATGCATAATTCCTCCTTTCTGCTAAATTTTATAAATTCATCACTTTTGAAGAATTACTTCAGTATGATATTTTTATTTTTTATGAGTTACAAAATAGAAAGGTTTGAGTATTTCATGCATACAAATTTCTTGTATATTCTCTTAGATGTCTTTATCAAGTAAAGTTCCAAGAAATATAATGCTGTCACAAGTCCTATGGTTCACTTACTTTTTTTTTTTTTTTTTTCTCTTGTTGAAATGTCGTCTTTTACTAATCTAATAATTTTGCATGGTAATACCAAGAAAGTAAACAATAATTCTACTACAAGTTTGATTAATTAAATGTAAGTGTTTACACACTTTGGATATTAACTTTGCATCATTTAAACATGGTTTGATTTTCATTATTTTTAAAATACATTTTTTTCATTCTATTTTTTAATCACATATTTTTCAATAAAATAATATTATATATAAACCCAAAATTTTACCTTATTTTTTAATTGAGATAATTTAATGAATAATCACTCAACTTTGCTATAAATTATTACTTGCTCACCGATCCTTAAAAAATGATTCATTGCTCACTAAACTTTGTTATAAGTTACTTTTTACTCATCGAAATTTAAAAAGTTACTCACTACTCACCTAAATTGGAACAAAATTACTCGTTTCTCACTAATTTTGCAATAGGTAATACCAATGAAAATGATATGAGTGATTAATAAGTAACTTTATTTAAATTTTGGTAAGCAATGAGTAATCTTTTAAATTTTAGTGAGCAAGTAGTAAAATATAACATAGTTCAGTGAACAAAAAGTAATCTTTTAAATTTCAGCAAGCAGGTAGTAAAATATAACAAAGTTCGGTGACCATTGATTAAATAAACTCTTTTTTAACTACACATTTTTCATTAATCTTTTATTTTAAAATACATTCTTAGAAAAAATGAGGCTCAAACGGTCACTAAAAACTATATTAAGGGCATGTTTGAGCTCCATTTTTTGAGTATAAAGCATTTTGAAATATTAGATTAATAAAGAATGTGTGATTAAAAATGAAGGAAAAATTTTTGGATTACGTGTAATATTATTTTATTAAAAATGTGTGGTTGATAAAAAGAGAGAAAAAAACGTATTTAAAAAAAATGGGATCAAACAAAATGTAAGTCAAAAGGGATTATTTATGAACTTGTATTGTCGTCTACTACAAGCAACAGCTGATATAAATACTGTAATTATTAAATTAATTTTAATTTACACTTTGTTGACTTGTGGTATGAACTCATTTACTGCATTTACAAGTTCTCCTTGAGTTGTCATATTCATGTATGTTTCGCCCTCATTTTTAATTACACATTTTTTCTATAAAATAATATTATACGTAAATTTATTCTTCTCTAAAAAAACAATATTCAAAAATATAATTTTTGCCAAAAAATGGGGCTCAAACAAATTATCAATACATCAGTCATTGAAGGTCCACAGATTAGTTCACCAATTTTGAATTCTAGAAGTAGGTGCCAAGATCATTAAAATCAACCCCACTTTTTTCTTCTTCTTAGAAGCTTCAAATTTTCCTTGTCTGCTGTAATCAGCACTTGTCTTCTTGTTTGGTATTAATAATCCTTTCTTTCGTTAG
This sequence comes from Fraxinus excelsior, assembly GCA_019097785.1. NCBI lineage: Eukaryota > Viridiplantae > Streptophyta > Magnoliopsida > Lamiales > Oleaceae > Fraxinus > Fraxinus excelsior. The sequence goes on along the minus strand of CM032638.1, from coordinate 2,552,861 downwards.
GTTTACAGAGTATAGGACTTAAAACGAAATTTGGTAGAATTGAAATTCAGGATTGAGAAGAAGACATGGCTAAGCAGGAATTGCAAGTGCTTAATGCACTTGATGTGGCCAAAACACAATTGTACCACTTCACTGCAATTGTGATTGCTGGGATGGGATTTTTCACAGATGCCTATGATCTCTTCTGTATTTCTCTGGTCACCAAATTGCTCGGCCGCATATACTACCACCACGAGGGGGCTGAAAAGCCAGGCACTTTGCCTCCAAATGTGTCTGCTGCCGTCAATGGCGTCGCCTTTTGTGGTACGCTTGTAGGCCAACTCTTCTTCGGGTGGCTTGGTGATAAATTGGGTAGGAAAAAGGTCTACGGCATGACACTTATGCTTATGGTCATTTGCTCAATCGCTTCTGCCCTGTCGTTTGGGAATCAACCGAAGGGTGTTATGGCTACACTTTGCTTCTTCCGTTTCTGGCTGGGCTTTGGCATTGGCGGTGACTACCCGCTATCTGCCACTATCATGTCTGAGTATGCCAACAAGAAGACTCGTGGAGCGTTTATTGCTGCAGTTTTTGCAATGCAAGGTTTCGGAATTTTGGCTGGTGGAATGGTAGCAATCATTGTATCTGCATCATTTAAGGCCGGATATCCTGCCCCTGCATATCAAGAGAATGCTTATGCTTCAACTGTCCCAGAAGCTGATTATGTTTGGCGCATAATTTTAATGTTCGGTGCACTTCCAGCCGCACTCACTTACTACTGGCGTATGAAGATGCCTGAAACAGCACGTTATACGGCATTGGTAGCCAAGAATGCCAAACAGGCCGCTTCTGATATGTCCAAAGTATTGCAAGTTGAACTCGAGGCAGAACCTGAAAAGGTCGAGAGGCTTTCTCAGGAGAAAGAGAATGGTTTCGGCTTGTTTACAAAAGAATTCCTCCGACGCCATGGACTCCACTTGCTTGGAACAACAAGTACATGGTTCTTGCTGGACATTGCCTTCTACAGTCAGAATCTTTTCCAGAAGGATATTTTCACTGCAATTGGATGGATTCCCGCTGCCAAAACAATGAATGCAATCGAAGAGGTTTACCGAATTGCAAGGGCTCAAACTCTTATTGCCCTCTGCAGTACTGTCCCAGGCTACTGGTTTACAGTAGTATTCATTGATAAAATCGGAAGATTTGCAATTCAGTTAATGGGATTCTTCTTTATGACAGTGTTTATGTTTGCCTTGGCTATTCCTTACCAGCACTGGATACACAGAGAGAACCGAATCGGATTCGTGATTATGTACTCACTTACTTTCTTCTTCGCCAATTTTGGGCCAAATGCCACGACATTTGTTGTCCCGGCCGAAATTTTCCCAGCAAGATTAAGGTCCACGTGCCACGGTATATCAGCAGCAGCTGGCAAGGCCGGAGCCATCATTGGGGCGTTTGGATTTTTGTATGCTGCTCAGCCTACTAATCCAAAAAAGACTGATGCTGGATACCCTCCTGGTATTGGTGTTAGGAACGCGCTTATTGTTCTTGGCTGTGTCAACTTTCTCGGAATGTTGTTCACTTTCTTGGTGCCCGAGTCGAAGGGTAAATCACTGGAGGAAATGTCACGGGAGAATGAGGACGACAATGGGACTGATGCAGAAATGTGGCCACAAAGTGGTAGTGAAATTAGGACAGTTCCAATTTAGTTAACTTTAAGGTTTTGAAGTTGGTACAGATGTATGTATGTATGTATGTACTTGAGATTCACCTCAAGATGAAATAAGCCTTTCTGGCTTGCTCAGTTGCTTGTGCACATCTTAACAGGGAATAGTACCCTCTATAAGTTTGATGTTAATGTATGCTAAAACATGAGAACTGTTTCGATTTCGTTCTTCTTGTTAATATGAAGGAAACTTAGTTGAAGATGATTATGAATTGTCTTTCAGTAAAATTATTGTTCAAGGTTGATCGTATAGGGATATCTTCGTGGTCAAATCACTCCTAACCTCATGTCACAGATAAAAAAGAACTCATAAATTATAACTGCCGCACGTGCCGCTTCTAACATTTGTATAGTTCACGAAGATTAAGTAAATGTTTTTCTAAATGTCACAATAGTACATTGATGTTCTTGGAATGAAAGGTCATTGTCAGAAAAACTGCAAGGCTTATGTCTACTTTATTATCTTCTTAGGTATTTGATACCAGATATGGATCTAATATTTGTATAAATATACAATTAAATATAAGTAGATCACTACAAAAGAGAGAAGTTAATCTGCACGATAAAAATGAGCAAGGTTGTTGCACTACATGTAGTAGCATACTTTTTGCCATTGCCTTTAGGCTTGGTATTAGAATTAAAGAAATGTTTTTTTGGTTCTACCAATACCAAGAATATTAATTCAATTTCATGTTTGGACATGAATTGTTTTTCAATTAATGTTAAGGATAATTATTGTTTCTTTTATCTTGATAAGATATTTTGTGGTTATGGTAAAATGACACTTAAATTCTAGATTCTAAGTATTCAATAAAGAGTATAGAAATTAAAAGGCATAAACGTGATAATTTAAATAATACCCATCTCTGGAATTGCAATCTTGGTCACATAAATGATAAACGCATTTTCAAAATTACATAGAGATGGAATGCAATCTTTTGTAACCTTTTGTACGGAATGCAATCTTTCGTGCGAAAACCACCTATTGTCCAATTTTATTAGTTTAATCATTAAAAACATAAAAAATTGCCAAAAAAATAAAATAAAAAGTAATTACAGTTACAATCCTTGACCCTTTTTTTTTTTTGTAAATAATACCCAGCTTTCTTATACTTTCCAACCACAATCCCAAACCTATAAAACTTTATTTTTCTTCCCCCATCCACCCCACTTCATCTTCTTCCCCATTGTAGTTTATCTTCTTCTGATTAGTAGTCTTCCTTTTCAATATTTTGGAACGGGCTGACAACCATTTCCAATAGAGGAGGGTTGTATGTGTATCTATCAACTATATATACACTACTTACAGAAGGATAGAGAATAGGAATTCCAGTTGATCTCTTCTATGGTTTCTTTCTTGCTGGAACATAATCTTTTTCTTCTGCTGGGGGGCCGGCCTTGAGAATTTAGAGGCCCTAGACGATTAATTATTACGAGGCCTTCAACATAATCATTTTTTCACAAGTGTAGCAAAATTTAAATATTTAAATAATTAACACTTTTATATTAAAAAGAAAACTTTATATAATTCAAAAAATAGAGTAACAAGTTAAAAATCAACACTTCATAACGCAAGAAGCAGATATACAAGAAAATAAACTATTGAACTAGTAATTTTACCATGAGATGTAGTACAATAATAAAGTTCAAAATAAGTAAGCTCGGTGCTCACACATTGATCTTGTTAAATAGGGTAGAAATTCACGGTAGTTCTTTAGTGGTAGATGAAAAGTAAACCATCAAGCCCCTTTTATCTCCCAGTATATGACGGAATCATGGTCAACAAGTGCGATAAAGTAGCAAACCAGAAATTATGGCATATTCTAAAATTAATTTCTTTCAATTGTTTACTTTTTTCATTTTTCTTCTTGCTTCTTATGTAATGAACCAAGATAATATTATCTACACATTCCATCTGATTTCTGTAGAATATGTTTAGGGTATGTTCTCATATGCATAGACGAGTCATCTAATTAGTTCTTCATTCAGTTTATTCATGAAAAAAAAGAAGGCATAGAAATATAAGGTATGGCTAATATGGTCTTACTTTTTGTCAAAACATGGTGGGACCCTAATGGAGACGAGTTACCTCAAATACAACTCAAAAACCAGCCAGAAGGGCAGTTCTACTTTCAATCCAGCTTCCACCTGAAATGTATAAAAGGGTCATGAATTAGCCAATGAATACTAGTTGAAATCTTTTTTTAAAAAAATAGCCTACTTTCTACCAGCTTAGATTGCTTTTTGCACAAAATATACATTATTTGTATCATCGCTCCCCATTTGCGGCGTGTTGAAATACAGCTGGTAGCCTGGAACAAGCTAACATAAGAGTGAAATACAAAAATCTGTACCACAACTCTCAAACATAAATTACATACGCATGCTTTTATTCAAGCATTCACGGATTCACCTCTTCTTCTGCCAATATATCATCATCATCATAATATTTTGCTATTTTGAGTGGAAAACTCGAGCTTAGTATCTATCAACGTTATCAGTTTCCCAAACCTGCAATCTATTGACAGCTGAAATCATATAACTTAACTGTAAAATGCGGATGTATAGCACACTGGATTTCCGAGTTTGAAGAAATGTATTCATACACTTACTTAAGCACGTATTATTAATATTATTCAATCACGAGATTTTACCCCCAAATCTTGTAGTCCACTGTTCCACGTCCAAGCAATGCTATATATTGGAATTTGGTGAGACTTGAGAGGTTTGTTCTCTGTTGAAGAAGCCGAGAGGCGAGAAGAAGACCGTCGACCGAAGAGGAAGAGTTGAAGATGTCAAGGAAATAGGGATTTGAGTGGCTTTTGGGCTTTTTTTTAGGGGCTTGGATTTTTTTAGGGCCCTTAAAATTTGAGGCCCGTGGCCTTCCTGGCCTTGGGCCAGAGCCAGCCCTCAATTCTGCTCTACTGGTAATCGAAATTAGGACCTTCATGTTACTAAATACTTGTCTGGCAAAGCTAAAAAGCAGTTGAGTGAGTTTTAAGAGGCTGTGATGATAATCGTCTTATTCCTCTAAGCTGATGAATTGGGCAGGGAGACTATTCGTCTATTCGTATATTGCTGGGGTAACCCGGATGGAATGTGGGTCGAGTTTTTCCCCTTTTATCTCACACGCAGTCGGTGACTTTGCAGCCATGGCGTGACCATCCCTCTTGCCTGACTTGAAAACAGATCTGAGCCTCAAATTTCTTTCCACACTAGTACTTTTATTTTAATGGGTACTTATGAAGAGAAGAAAATGTACTGTACCTCTTGGAGCTGATTTATTTTTATTTTTCTATGGAAGAGAAGATGAATGAGGTTTGCAGAGAAACTTTAAGGGTGGTTACCCTTCTCTGTTAAGCCAGTGATTTCTCCCAAAAATCAACGGCCCTCGAAATCAAGAAACGTCAATTAATGTTTGCCTGTTGATGAATAGATTCCTCCATATACTTTTGCTTATATGCATAGGGACTGTGACAAGGATTCTAGATTCTTCTGAGCCGATGAATCGGGCTTTGAGACGAAATGGCCCATATCTTGGGAGTTATATATCCAACTTTGAATTCTATATGGTCAAGGATCATACCCTCCTCTATTGGAAATAGTTGTCAATAAGACAATAAGAGAAGATGAAGTGGTGTCGGGAAGAAAAATGAAAAATAAAGTTATAAAAGTTTGGAATTGTGGGTGACTCATATAAAAAAAAAAAATTGGGTATAATTTACCAAAATTTTAAAAGTTTGAGATTGTAATGCAATTATTTCTTTTTAATTTTGACATTTTTAGTGTTTTTAACGGTTAAACTAACGAAATTAGACTATGGGGGATTTTTCGCACCTAAAAGATTATATTTCGCACAAAATAATTTTTCCCTTGCTACTATGTCAAATGTTACCGCTTTCAATTTCATTATGTTGACACGGTCGACCGTAACGTAAGAACAGGGGGTTGGATGAGACATATAATCGGAAGGATGTAGCAGATTCACAAGATTATTCAGTACCAAATGTTGCACATTGTTTGCTAAACTTACGTACTGCAAGTGCACGGATCGTGTTCAAGTATAAAAGTGGACGAAAAGTCCGAGTCGATCTCTCAAGTAATATTCACTTTTAGTTACACTACTCTAGCCTATTTAGTTCTAACAAAGCAAATATACTACAAAATGTGGTTTTGAAAATAATAAAAACACTGACTAAAAGCTTTACAAAAACAACAAATCTAAAAAGTAAGGAAAATGGGAGGATAAAGTAGTTGGAATTTATGATTTCACTTAATTGTTGTCTAATTAATTTCTCTACAAACAAATTAACAAAATACTTATTAATCACGTTAGACCCAATTTTTCAATTTTAGCTAATTACCTCTATCGAGGTGAATTAACCCTAATAAATTGATTTAATTGACTATAACTCTCTGTCAATTAAAATCTAACCAATTGCATTAAATTTTTATGAAAATAGCTCAATAAGTTATTTTGAATTAGGAGTATATTTCTATCTCCTATAAGAATTTAGGGTATTTACTCCTTGATCTAAAAGGCACAATCTTCTTTCCAGCGATACACAAATCACTTAACACAAATATTTATTTGCCAAATAAATGAATAGCTTGAAAAATAATAGTAAATATACATGAAAATAAGTATTTGAACATTAAAGGTGCAAATATTGAAATCAATAAAGCTAGGTTTAGATAAATTAATCATCTAAACATCAAGAACTCAGTCCATTTTATATATAACTGGAGAAATAAATTGAAAACTCATAGAGAAAATAATGGGTAAAATACAATACAAAATGGCCCAAACTTGTCTTCGAATTTTAAATATGGGGCATACAAATCTGCCTCAAAACGGTCGACTCGACCATGTAGGCAATGCGTCGTCGTGCTGGCTTGTAAAGTGCGGCCATGGCACCTTGTTGTCGTTTTTTTGCGAATAAACACACTCATGAGATTAGCCATGTTACGAATTATTTAGTTTGCAATACTCGGCATATCTATGAAAAATAATGAATGAATTTTAATTTTTTTTCCTTCTTTAATTATGTTCAGTATTAACCACTTCAAATCATCAAACGTGTGATCCTGAATAGCATAAAACATTGTCATATTGAATATGTATGACTATTTGAGTTTAAATACACAGTCCTTGCCAAATTCTAACACAACAAAAATGGTTTTTTGTAACATGTAAAATGCAACATTAATAGATTGATTGATGTTAAAAGAGGTCTATCCCAACATTTAGTAAATATATGTTGTCATTAGTTAACAAAATTGAGATTTTGCAACAATATTTTAATGAATGTTGCAATTGTCCCCCTTTTGCAATGTTCTGCTCACCGTTGCCAAAAATTTACATATTTTAGGTTTTTCGCAACATTCCTTGACCGTTGTTAGGGATGGCAAAAAAACTCGTCGGCTCGGCTCGGCTCGGCTCGAAAAAAGTCTAAGCCCCATTTTGGGACGTAGGCTCGAGCCTGACCCGACCCGTGGCCTGGGCGAGCCTGCCCATAATTAAAAAAATTAAAATTAAAATTATTTTTTTAAAAAAAAGGCTGCATGTATTTCTAAGTGTCTGCAAATGCAGCCTTTTCTATTTAAATAAAAAAAAAACAAAAAAAAAAACCCGAGTCGACTCAGCTCGGCTCGCTAAAGCCCTGGCCGAAAGTTCGGGCCGAGCATCATTTTTTTGGCAGAGCTTTGCTCGGCTCAGCTCGGGCCAAAAAAAGCTCGAGCATAGCCCAAGCTTTTTTTTTTTTTTTTTGCTTTTTTTGGCTCGGACTCGGTGTTGACATAGCTAATTGTTGTTAAAAGCCCAACTTTTAGCTATGGTCGTCAAGTGTTGTTAAGTGTGAGTTTTGAGAACGGGAAATGATTGTTCCTGAAACTAACATGTTTTACACCTATCGCAACATTCCGCGCGTGTTGTAAAATCTTTTGCAACATTTATATTTTACAACGTCAAATTATTGTTTTCAAAAATGATTTTTTTTTTTTTTTTTTTTTTTGCGACATTCACCTTTTGTTGTTAAAGTTCATTTTTTATTTTGTTTTTGTAATGTTCATCGAGTGTTGCAATATAATTCAACCCAAATAATAGTAGCCCAATAAGATCCAACCAAAATTGGTCCACTATCCAACCAAAATCAACCTGGCCCAAATAATAATAATAATAAAAAACTCGAAGGTTTGTAAGTCGAGTCTGAATATCATTATGGTGTTGCTATCTTCTAGCTCTTAATGCGTCTTCTTGCGGGTGGTAAGATTCATGATAGGGACACAGAATTTTGACGTTGGGGGTACAATCGAACTTGTAAAGAAGTTGGGATAAATTTTACAATCGAAAATTTACGTCCAAAAAAATCATACCTCATGTAATTTTACATTTGAAAATTTACATGGGATATAACTTTTTCGGATGTAAAATTTCGAATTTTTTTACAAATTTCCTAAATAAAATGATGAAAATTACATTGAAAAATTTGTATCACAAAAATAATAAATGTTAATAAAATAATTGAATTTAAAAAAAAATGCGAGTTAGATGTCTTTTTAAAATACTTACGTTTAACGTATTTTTAACTATTTTCGATATATGTTTGAACTATTCGATATTCACATAATGTAGTTCTTGAAATAAATTTCGAAATGATATAATCAATTTGTAGATTCTATTAGCGTACGATCGTCGGAAAATTTTTAAAATTAGTATATTATCGAAACTCAGATTTATTTTGATTTTACCCCTATTTGGTGGAGATTAAAATCAAATTTTTAGTAAATTTTGATAAAAAATTAAACAGTTATGAATTCCACGAAATATATTATTAAAATTAATTGTTAACTTTAGTTTAGATTAAAATTTAAATTTCAATTGATAGCGAACATGATTTTATATAATAATAAATAAATAAAATCTCAAAAGTTGGGGGATGTGCCCCCCACCCCCCGGGTCCGCCCATGGTTAAAACATCTATTGGGTTTTTTTAGGAGTATCCAATCTTCATTGCTGGATTCGTTGCATATTTATCATCAATTGATCTTGTCAATCATATTCTTCATTATCTAGGAGTTCTACAAATAACATAATCAAGAGGGTGTTGATTAAGAAAATTCAAAAGGATCTTGGAAATTAACATCAGGAATGTTGATATATTTGGCAATTTCATTTCTCCAGAGAGAGATAAATTGTTTTCGAGTAATTTTTATTTTCCACACCTATATTAAATTGATTCCTAGTTGATTTTTCGTCGAGATTCCGTGTCTATCATGTATATGTAAATTATTATTGTCCTTGGTTCGTTGTATTGTAAAACATGGCGTCTAATGTATTCTTTCGCTCCTGATTATCTGGAAATAAATTATTTTCCTAATTCTCTAATGCTCTGTAATTTAATTAACAAATATGGTTGTTGTTTTTGTTTTATGATTTGATACAATACAAATTGATATACATCATTGTATCTTAATTTTTCTGCATGCAAGAACTTTCTACAGATGAATTTCTAATTTCTGAATAACAAATGAGGTTTCAAATTTCTAATATAAAAGGCACATAATTAGTTGGCACAGAAAGAGAGTATTTTATTTAATTGACTAACGTGGAAAAAAAAAAAAACAATTGTGCCAACACAATTATTTTATATTTCGGTAATACAAAACTTGTGAAAAAGTCTAGTATTTATAGGGGTGCATTCTAAAGCCTAGAAATACCATAAAGATGAAAACAAAATCAAAAATCACATGGAATAAATGAAACATTTTTTTCCTAATCACGTGGAAAGAAGGAAAAAATATTTTTTTTCAAAAATTCAATTTAATTTAGGTCAAAAAAAACCTAACAATCTCAACCTTAATACAAATTCTGATGTAACGAACGAAACTCCAGAATTTTTCCATCTGAAAAAAAATCCGACTACAATGAAAAATCTAAATTTTCAATAAGAACCAAACTTTCTCCAACACGAATACACGAACCCAAATATTGGGTTCCCCAAGATTCACAATAATTTTACTCTTTTGACATCATTAGAATTATGCATGTATTGTTGAATAGTGCCTGGAAAAACACCAAACACAACAGAGATCGGGTAGGTAGCCAAAATTAATAGAACAAAAAAAAAATATGAATCCAATATAAACTAATAAACTCAAATTAAATACTTTATTTTTCGATAACGGCACCAAAAATTTGTTTGTGTGAAATCCACGAGCATACGAGATCGTTGATTAGTAATAAATTTAGTAAGTTGAGAGTTACCATCTCATTCAGGTTTAGTAAATTTTTATGGAATTCGAATTATGTAAAAAAAAAAAAATTATTTTATTTTTATTCTAAACAAATCTAAAACAATATGTAAAATTAGGATATTTATAAATTTATGGATGATTATATTGGATTTAGAGTCTGCCTATTGTTTTCTGAAAGTTTCTATATGTTTTGACTGTGCGGAATTTATCAATTAAAAACAACAAGACACTTTTTAATTGTTTTTAGATGATTAATTAAACAAGACCACTTTTCCTAAGTTGAACTTCTACAATTTGTAAATTGAAAGAATGAAGAATATCAAATTGATCATGAAGAAAACCGTTCACAAAAGATTAAAAAAAACTCAAGGTACTTTCCTAGTCAATAATCTAACTATAAACGAAATAACTCACAATATGGTCCAGACCCGACTAACCCTTAGTCGCCTTTGACCTTCTTCCTATAATTACCTTGGATCCTAGCGTACCACGTGCTTCTCACACCAAATCTTGACTCTTGGTATATCACCTTAGTCCTCCTGGACTATGACGTCTCACGTCAGCTCTCGATCCCTGGTATATCACTTTAGCCCTCCTAGATTGTGTATTTTTGCACTGGCTCCCAATCTTAGCATCTTTATCTCCGGTGGATTAGATGGTTTGATGTTTGATCAAAAGACCTTGTGTGTTTTGATCTTGTGGGTTTGATATGGAACAAATATGGTTTGATCAACAAAATATGTTTTGGAAGAATTTATAAATTAAGTAATATGTAGTGGTTGATATCAATGAATATTTTGGATCAATAAATAATATAAAATTCGTTGCAAGTTGTGATCGAGAATTTAGACTCTGTAGATTTTTAATTGCATTCTTTAAACTTTTAATTGTATTCCAAAATCTTAATGTTCTCTATACTTCTTTTGGATACTCTTTAGACTTTTAATTGCATTCTATTGATCATATGTGATCTTTTTGGATATCTTTGACATCTTGAAATCCTTCAATACCTATGCTACCCATCTCCAATTCTTTGACTTTAATTACAACTCAAATAACCTAACATTTTCAATTTCAATTCTCAATTTATGTAATTTAGTCATGTTCATGCGTTCTTGACAATCAATTAAGTTATGATATATAATTATTTTTCAAGACAAATTAAATATATTATAGTAAAGATCCAAATGTATTCCTAGCCTGAATTCAAATGAATAGAATGTATTAAATTCTAGAATATCTATATGATTGTACAAGTGATAAATATTATTCATAACATTTATTGCACATAAGTTAATTTTGTCGCGTTCTAAACTTATTGTGAGTTTCACAACATTACAACAAATAACTAATTTCTAATTGATGATCAAGCAATTAAATAATATAATGGATATGGAAAACTAATCGAAAAATGCGAGAATTACTAAACTACTAGTTTGAGTTAAAATAAATAAATAACAGGGTTCATCTTTATCCAATACAAGGAATCTAGATAAACATGTGCTCATGACCTAGTTTTCAACATCGTTAACAGAGCGCGAAATGATCAATCGTAGCAGATATTACGATTTGTCAAAGTATGTCATTCCAAATTAGTATTTCGAGAATTTCAATAACATGCAAATTTTTTTAAAATTTTTTCTGATGATAACCGAATTCAAAAATTGCTTACGTCATCTCGAAACTCATTTCCAGAACTACATCATAGATATATTAAATTGTCCAAACAGATATCAAATCACTTACAACACCGATGATAGATGAGAGATTACATTTGGATTTTCACATTATACTTTATATTTATTAGGAAATCAAATAATACACCATTTAAAAAAAAAAAATTACAAGCAACAGCGCATGAAGTGTGTCAAATATGTCACCAGTAGTAACATTTTATATGTAATGTTACACTCAACATTTGGAGGGTTCTAGGTTACAATATATTGATATCAAACTATGGATTGCAATAACTACATATGCCAATTAATTAACCCTCTGAATTTATTCCGATGGAATACTTGAGGCAATAGGATGAGGTTTGTTGAGAATTATAAAAAAGCCATTGTAGAGAATATAATTAATGTAATCAATGTGATGAAAAAGGATAATCTTCCATTGTGTTCACTGGACTAATTTTAAATCACAAAAATTTCAATGACCATTTGCGAAAATATCTCGTTAGAAAGGATTCAATTTCTACACATGATTATTTAGTGCTATTTCTGGGCCGAGTAGAAAAACCATACGGAAACAAGCCCAATTCTTCACCGTATTCCAACCCTAGCCAGATTTTAATTTCAGGAATTAACCCACTCATTCTCGTAACCTCCCTCTCGTCACTATTTTTCTCTCTTAGCAGGGATTTCTTCCCCCTTTCCTACCCCCATTCGAACGTCTGGTTCGCCTGATTCATAGTCTTGGTATTTCTCGATTTATTTGATATTTAGCACCTAAAGATTGTTTCTTTCCTGATATGCTTCAAAGTTGTCCAAAGCAATTAGTTTAGTATTGGATGTTGTTGACCATGCGTGATTTTGGTGGCTGTGAGGGCGTGGATTCATTGTTCATGAATTAATGTTAGATAAATGATGGCAAATGCAGCTGACTGAATGAAGATACATATTGTTGAATTTATATTTTGATTTTTGATGGGAATTATTTTCTATGTTATTTGTTCAATTGTATGAATATGTAAATGTATAGCTAGATATCTGCATACTTCTTGTTGAATTTCTATTTTGACTTGTGATGAAATGATGCTATGGGAATTATTTTGTTCGTTATTTGTTTAAAGTGATTTTGGTAAATAAATTTGTATGAGTTGCTGACCTTTTTTATTGAGGCGGTCATGTTGGATCTGTGGTTTTATTGATATTAGAAACCCTTTGTGTATGTCTGACGTGGAGGTCAGTCGAAATTTGAACTGTGATCACTTATATTGCCAAAAATCACATCTTAATCTGAGTCGAGATTCTGGTGTTGATCATCGAACCAACCAAAGATGTATATTATTCGTTTAAGTTTTTTTCAATTTTATACATTTATTCTTATATCTGGTTTCGACAGCAATATAATGTGTTCTAATAGTTTGTTCTTTTTTTAAGACACCTGAAAATAAGGTTTCGGAGGTTAGATTTTTACGGATTTTCGGGACCTCAACATCTCTAAAATACTCTGATGAGAAAAATTAATCAACGCTGTCAGCATGACTTTTGGGATATTAACAACTCGTGTTGTTTTGAGGCTTCGAATGGAATAAGAGTTCAGCAATGCTGTTTCCCTAGGTCGAGGCCGAAATGTGCGCGTAACCGCTGCATGCGTAACATGACGATTTTATCGGTGCAGTTCCTCAGAGAGTTTAAAAAGAGAAATTTGAAGAAAATAGAACCTGAGGAAGATGATGATGGTGAGCTCCAGGACTCAAAGGATGAAGAAGGCGATGACACTGAGGCTCCAGTATCAAAATTTTCTGGTAAAAAGAAAGGAAAGGCCAAGAAAGTTAGAAGCAGTAATGCATTGAGTGCTTCAAGTTTTGGTTTACTTGGAGAAGGAGATGACGAGGATAATGAAGATTCAGGGATAGCAATGAGAATGTTGATTAAGAAAAATCAGGATAATGAAGTAGCAGGTTTTGCACCTAATGAGAAGCAAATTACTGAGCTTCTTAAAGTTGGAAAGGACAAGAGAGCACTGAAAGTGGCGAAGAGGAAGATGAGGTGAAAGTAATATACAGTGTTTTTAAATTGTCAAGTACTATAGCTTTTGCTGACGTTGAAAGATGGACTTGAGCCTAACTTCTGTTGCTTAGTGGATATCTATTTTTATAATTCTTGATTTTGTTCATCTGTATTTTGGCAATAAACAGTTAAATTCATCCATTTCCTGTATGCGTGCTCACAGTTTGTTTTAATTTGAACAATACAGGGCTGCTGAAGGTGGAGAAAAGAAGAAGTGAACTGCTGCACTTGGATTTCTTAGGAGAGTCTCGCGGTTTACAACAAATCAGAGATAAGATTTGAGTTGTTTAACCCCTTTATTTAGTTAAACTGGCGATTTTCATTTTGATTTGACCATTTGGAGAAGTTTATTGACGAGACTTGTTTTTTATTGAAGGTTTTGCTAACTGCATTTTATTTTATTTGTACTTGATTTTCATGTGCAATTTGCATTTGAACCTAACATATCATATCAAACCTAACAATAAAAATATATATTAAGCATACTTATCATACGTGCCCAGTCGATAGCAGTAAAGCCAAAGTGGTGGTTACTTTGATTTTTGAATTTCAACTGAGCCCATTAACATTAAAAGTGATTAATTAATCAATAGCAAAACAGAGTGCTAACCGGTCGACACCAGCAAATCAACAAATTGTTCAACGACCTGCATAGAGAATGAATGCTACATCCTTTTTGAGTTTTATCATAGCACAACTATTCTTGTAAATTATTCAGGATTAGAAATCGTACAATTTGAATGAACATCCATTACCAATTCATATCATTAAGGAAAATTGTCTAGAATCAATACCAGCAGCAAATTTTATCATTCACCTAAAAAATCCCAATAGTGAAAACTCCAATGCATAAATGCCCAAAAAATGTTTGACAAAAATGGAACTTGATACCTTTTAATTTATAGTTTCTTTAGATGAGTTAAGAAATTGTTTAAAGGATCTCTAAGGCTGGAATTATTGAAGGTCCATTTTCTAAGGCATTACTCTGTTTTTTCAAGTAAAATTCAACTTGAAGGCCATAGCATAATCCACCACTATGCAAGGCTATGTGGAATTTGGAAGGTTATAGACCATTGGAAGTCCTACTTATTTCTTTATGAATGACCTTCAAATAGAGTGAGGGTGACTTTCATGTACATCTAACGAAAATACAAAGCAAGATATTTTTTAATTTTCACAATGTAAAGCAGAGTAGTTGTATAATTGACCGTAACACTTGATACACTACATAAAATTATTGGTCAATAATAAACTCTGTGTTTATGATGCTTCCTAAATTTTGAATAGAAATTACTATTGAATTCAATTTTGACGCAGAACGGAAGTAACAAAATTTACTAGCGTAAATCTTGAAAATAAGAAAACTGGAATTCTCCAAGAACAAAATTTTATTCAAAATCAATAATAACGGAAAAACGTCCAAAAGCCTTTAAATAGATATTACAAGAAACCCTAAAAATATAGAAAAGGAAATCGTTCCAAAAATAGCGAAAATCTAAAACGGGAAATACGAAAATTTATCATTCGGAGGCCCAAACAAAGAAATTTGGCTAAAATCACGAGATCTCGGGTATGTCCCGAGTCCAATTTTCGGGCCGTTTCCAATCAACCTGTCAAATTTCAGCCCATTCCGACACTGTCACGACAAATGACAAAATTACCCTTGACGCGATTTTTTCTTTGCCAATTTTCTATCCAGCACTTCCTCAAACTCCAAATCTAGTTGTCCTACATCAAATTTACAACTCTGTGAAGTGGGATTTCAATTCTGGAGTCAGATTTGGAAAATTGTGGATTTCAGACCACTAAAGTTAAATTGTTGAACATAGTCAAAAGAACGATGTACTGATGTACATAGAAATGAAGCAACAAAAATATAGCACGCTGCTTTATATGGCTCGAAATAGAAAACGAAGCAAGCAATTTTTTACATTGCCAACCCCAGACAATAAGATACGAGCAAAGGGTGGGATGGAATCAAGAACGTCAGTGTACTATTGTGACATTTAGAAAAACATTTACTTAATCCAAACGCTTCGTGAACTATACAAATGTTAGAAGCGGCACGTGCGGCAGTTATAATTTATGAGTTCTTTTTTATCTGTGACATTTCCATTATTCTTTTTTTCTCAAGTTTTATTAATGTTGTGTATTCATTTTACTGAAAGGCAATTCATAATTATCGTCAACTAAGTTTCCTTCATATTTAACAAGAAGAACGAAATCGAAACAGTTCTCATTTTTTAGCATACATTAACATCAAACTTATAGAGGGTACTATTCCCTGTTAAGATGTGCACAAGCAACTGAGCAAGCCAGAAGGGCTTATTTCATCTTGAGGTGAATCTCAAGTACATACATACATACATACATCTGTACCAACTTCAAAACCTTAAAGTTAACTAAATTGGAACTGTCCTAATTTCACTACCACTTTGTGGCCACATTTCTGCATCAGTCCCATTGTCATCCTCATTCTCCCGTGACATTTCCTCCAGTGATTTACCCTTCGACTCGGGCACCAAGAAAGTGAACAACATTCCGAGGAAGTTGACACAGCCAAGAACAATAAGCGCGTTCCTAACACCAATACCAGGAGGGTATCCAGCATCAGTCTTTTTTGGATTAGTAGGCTGAGCAGCATACAAAAATCCAAACGCCCCAATGATGGCTCCGGCCTTGCCAGCTGCTGCTGATATACCGTGGCACGTGGACCTTAATCTTGCTGGGAAAATTTCGGCCGGGACAACAAATGTCGTGGCATTTGGCCCAAAATTGGCGAAGAAGAAAGTAAGTGAGTACATAATCACGAATCCGATTCGGTTATCTCTGTGTATCCAGTGCTGGTAAGGAATAGCCAAGGCAAACATAAACACTGTCATAAAGAAGAATCCCATTAACTGAATTGCAAATCTTCCGATTTTATCAATGAATACTACTGTAAACCAGTAGCCTGGGACAGTACTGCAGAGGGCAATAAGAGTTTGAGCCCTTGCAATTCGGTAAACCTCTTCGATTGCATTCATTGTTTTGGCAGCGGGAATCCATCCAATTGCAGTGAAAATATCCTTCTGGAAAAGATTCTGACTGTAGAAGGCAATGTCCAGCAAGAACCATGTACTTGTTGTTCCAAGCAAGTGGAGTCCATGGCGTCGGAGGAATTCTTTTGTAAACAAGCCGAAACCATTCTCTTTCTCCTGAGAAAGCCTCTCGACCTTTTCAGGTTCTGCCTCGAGTTCAACTTGCAATACTTTGGACATATCAGAAGCGGCCTGTTTGGCATTCTTGGCTACCAATGCCGTATAACGTGCTGTTTCAGGCATCTTCATACGCCAGTAGTAAGTGAGTGCGGCTGGAAGTGCACCGAACATTAAAATTATGCGCCAAACATAATCAGCTTCTGGGACAGTTGAAGCATAAGCATTCTCTTGATATGCAGGGGCAGGATATCCGGCCTTAAATGATGCAGATACAATGATTGCTACCATTCCACCAGCCAAAATTCCGAAACCTTGCATTGCAAAAACTGCAGCAATAAACGCTCCACGAGTCTTCTTGTTGGCATACTCAGACATGATAGTGGCAGATAGCGGGTAGTCACCGCCAATGCCAAAGCCCAGCCAGAAACGGAAGAAGCAAAGTGTAGCCATAACACCCTTCGGTTGATTCCCAAACGACAGGGCAGAAGCGATTGAGCAAATGACCATAAGCATAAGTGTCATGCCGTAGACCTTTTTCCTACCCAATTTATCACCAAGCCACCCGAAGAAGAGTTGGCCTACAAGCGTACCACAAAAGGCGACGCCATTGACGGCAGCAGACACATTTGGAGGCAAAGTGCCTGGCTTTTCAGCCCCCTCGTGGTGGTAGTATATGCGGCCGAGCAATTTGGTGACCAGAGAAATACAGAAGAGATCATAGGCATCTGTGAAAAATCCCATCCCAGCAATCACAATTGCAGTGAAGTGGTACAATTGTGTTTTGGCCACATCAAGTGCATTAAGCACTTGCAATTCCTGCTTAGCCATGTCTTCTTCTCAATCCTGAATTTCAATTCTACCAAATTTCGTTTTAAGTCCTATACTCTGTAAACCTAACGAAAGAAAGGATTATTAATACCAAACAAGAAGACAAGTGCTGATTACAGCAGACAAGGAAAATTTGAAGCTTCTAAGAAGAAGAAAAAAGTGGGGTTGATTTTAATGATCTTGGCACCTACTTCTAGAATTCAAAATTGGTGAACTAATCTGTGGACCTTCAATGACTATGATGTATTGAAGATTTGTTTGACTCCCATTTTTTTGGCAAAAATTATATTTTTAAATATCGTTTGTTTAGAGAAGGATAATTTTTCGATTTACCTGTAATATTATTGTACACAGAAAATGTGTAATTAAAAATGAATCTTGAAAAAAATGAATTTTTGAGAAAATGGGGCCAAACATATGTGAATATGACAACTCAAGGAGAACTTGTTAATGCACTAAATGAGTTCATACCACAAGTCAACAAAGTGTAAATTAAAATTAATTTAATAATTACAGTATTTATATCAGCTGTTGCTTATAGTAGACAAAAATACAAGTTCATAAATAATCCCCTTTGACTTACATTTTCTTTGATCCCATTTTTTTTAAATACATTTTTCTTTCATTTTTTTATCAACCACACATTTTTCAATAAAATAATACCACACGTAATCCAAATTTTTTTCCTCCATTTTTAATCACACATTCTTTATTAATTTACTATTTCAAAATGCTTTATACTCAAAAAATGGAGCTCAAACATGCCCTTAATATAGTTTTTAGTGACCGTTTGAGCCTCATTTTTTCTAAGAATGTATTTTAAAATAAAAGATTAATGAAAAATATATAGTTAAAAAAGAGTTTATTTAATCAATGGTCACCAAACTTTGTTATATTTTACTACATGCTTGCTGAAATTTAAAAGATTATTTTTTGTTCACTGAACTATGTTATATTTTACTACTTGCTCACTAAAATTTAAAAGATTACTCGTTGCTTACCAAAATTTAAATAAAGTTATTTATAAATCACTCATATCATTTTCATCGGTATTACCTATTGCAAAATTAGTGAGAAACGAGTAATTTTGTTCCAATTTAGGTGCGTAGTGAGTAACTTTTTAAATTTCGATGAGTAAGAAGTAACTTATAACAAAGTTTAGTGAGCAATGAATCATTTTTTAAAGATCAATGAGTAAGTAATAATTTATAGCAAAGTTCAGTGATCATTCATTAAATTATCTCAATTAAAAAATAAGGTAAAATTTTGGGTTTATGTATAATATTATTTTATTGAAAAATATGTGATTAAAAAATAGAAAGAAAAAAACGTATTTTAAAAATAATGAAAATCAAACCATGTTTAAATGATGCAAAGTTAATATCCAAAGTGTGTACACTAAATATACAAACACTTATATTTAATTAATCAAACTTGTAGTAGAATTATTGTTTACTTTCTTGGTATTACCATGCAAAATTATTAGATTAGTAAAAGACGACATTTCAACAAGAGAAAAAAAAAAAAAAAAAAGTAAGTGAACCATAGGACTTGTGACAGCATTATATTTCTTGGAACTTTACTTGATAAAGACATCTAAGAGAATATACAAGAAATTTGTATGCATGAAATACTCAAACCTTTCTATTTTGTAACTCATAAAAAAATAAAAAATAAATAAATATCATACTGAAGTAATTCTTCAAAAGTGATGAATGTATAAAATTTAGCAGAAAGGAGGAATTATGCATTTAGCAGAACCTTTCTTTACAGGTAAAATTTATATCACGATTTATATTAATTATACAATATATTCTTCGTTCAAAGAACCAATCCATGTAAGTATTTTACCTAATTGGTGTCATATTGGACAAATGGTGGCCCCGTATAGGAGGTGCCTGAGCCGCAAGTGCCCCTCATAAGGGTCGTCATTTGTCCATTATGACACCAATTAAGTAAAAATGTAAAAAGTACAAACAGAATTTTCATGTAATAAACATGATAAAGCTGAAGATTTTAGGCCTCGTTCGCTAGGGATTAAAATTGAAAAACTGGTCGTTATTGGGTCTAACGACCATATTTTCAATTTTAATTTGATTTTAATCTCTACCGAACGGGCCCTTAATATTTCACTATTTGGCGTAAAAAAATCCTTCTCCTCTCTCCCCCCACGCCAACCCCAACCCCCTCCCACTCACAACCTGCCTCTCAAATTTCAACAAATAAATGAATGAACAGTATTTAACTATATACATATGTAATATACTCTGCATACCTCAGAATTCTTCAGGAATTCTCCGACAGAAGCTATAGAGGTATTGTAGTGGAAAAAGAGAATTATAAAAAGTAATAAATTCTCTCAAAATATGGGCTTTGAGATTAGTAAGAGTGGAGAGTGTGGAGGGAAATGAAGGGGTTGTCGGGTATTTAACGCCAATGGATCCTCTCGTGATCTTGAAACGTGTATGTATGGACTCACTAGATGAGGCTCCACCATTATGGGGTCAACGATGTATTTTTTGATAATTTGTTTTTATTTTTTTTTATAAATTTTGTAAATTAAGATAAATAGTAATTTTTTAGAGGATATATAGTTAAAAAAGAAGGAAAATTTTCGAACTTACGTATAATATTATTTTATTGAAAAATATGTGATTGATAAAAATAGAGAGAAAAAAGAATTATAATTTAATGATGACAAACATGAGCAGGGGCGGAGGAGAGGGAGTTTAATTTTTTTTTTTTTTTTTTTTTTTGGTATTTGAGAAGGTCTTTCATGAATTTTATAATTTTCATTTTTCTTTGAGTATTGAAATTTCAGATTCTCTAAGTGTTGGGGTATTTGTGTGAGAGCCTTTTTATTGTCGGGGAAGACAATACTTTAAACCCGCTTATAGATATTAATTGAACGAGAATGCTAAAATTTTGGATTCTTCAACTATAAAAATTAAAATGCATTATGCATATATGTATAAGTCTTAACTTCTAATTTTGAAATTTGAACCAGTAGAATTGTAAGCTCATAAAAAATAATTGTCGATTACAAACATATCTTCATGAAGACATTACCATCTTTTAAGTTTTCAACTAGTGTACATTAATTTATATTCATTTGTTTCCCTTCTCCATCACAAAGTACAAACTCCCTCCATTTTAACAGATAATGTTTCAAAAAAAAAAAATTTGGGTGCCCCGCCCCCGAACCCCTGTGGGCCCCAATCTCTTCAACTCTGGGATCCTCCCTACTTCGACAGGTTGGCTCTGCCCTTGAACGGGAGCTAATATTGGGTGGAGTCTTCAACTTCTCCATGTTTAGATTCTACTAATAAGTTTTATTTCTATTGAAGTAAGTTGAAAAACAAATTTAAAAAAGGTAAATATATAGTATTATACATAATCATGATAGATGCCTATACGAAATCTGTGTGACAGTGTGAGGATGTATATTGACATTTATGGAGGGTGTATGGGCCTAGATGAAAAGGTTTAAATGTTCACATTGAGAAATTTTTGAATAGGATAGTCTTGTTTGCACATGTAATAGAATTATTCTTTAAATCACGATGTTTCAATATTCGATGTGATAAGATAGAGACACAAGTGGTGGTCGAATCCACTCGAATATCGATTTGTCATGATTTGAGTTGGTTAAAGTCCAAAGTGTCATAATTTAAATAATTGATTTAGTCGCTCGTCCATATACGACTGTTCTACCGAAGACTTTTTCACATGTAATTATGGCTTGAACACCCCTAAATCCACGTCCCCGAAAGTTCCATTCTTAAATGCATAAGAACATCTCTAACAGCCTATTTACATTTGAAGATCATTTTTCATTAGAGAACATTTTTAAATTTAAAGAATTTTTTTTATACACAAACAAATTCTTTATTTTTAGCTATTTATTTCACCATTAAGCTCAAACAGTTTCTTTCATTTAATGGTTAATTTGACCCTCTATAGTTGGAATGTTAAACTCGCCCTTTTTAATATATTATAATGATTACATTTAATAAGGTGCAAATTTACTCTAAAATCCAACGTCTTACTCCTCGTTGTATTGTGGTTTTAATCACAAGCAGGCAAATGGTGCTCTCGCACGTAAGCGTTGTGATTATGTATTGTGAGACATTATAATCCAACATTATTAGTATTTTCTGGATAAAATTCGCTTGTATTATATATCATTTGTTATCTTACTAATAGCGTCATACGATCGTAGTATAAATTGTTAGCTCCTCATTTTTATACTAACTTTTCTTCGAGAAAATAAGTGGCTTGTCCAATGGCGTCCAACTAAGTACTTTGAAAACATCAATTTTCTAGATGTTAGAGCACATCCTTAAAGCCTAGTTTTCAACAACCTTCGAGAAAACATAAATCAATGCAAATCTGCTATTTTTCATATCCGAGGTGGTCGGTAAGAACCCTAGCCAAGTTAAATGGGCATTCGGACTCCGAGGCAATTAGTGTATAAAGCTCGATCCCTTAAAACAATTATAATATGACACTTTTGTTAGGTTTTAATTGATTTCGTAATTGATAAATTTTTTGAATAAAAATACTGAATTTGATAGTGTAATAGTTCAAGGAGTAATGTGCAATTTGCTTAAAAAATTGTTTAATAGGTTTAGGGTTTCGAGTTTGGAACAAGGAGGAAAACGGCTCAAATTTTCACTGGACTGTCACCAAGGGTTGACTCGAGCTACAAAAGCAAAAACATCGTGTCTAGACCGTCACCTCTCATTCGCTCGAGCGACACCATGTCGTTCGACCGTCGCTGACCCTTCGCTCGAGCGATAACTTTATATGAGAAATCTTTATTTCGCGTTTTAAAGGTTTTTTTCTCAGCCCATTATTTTTTTGACCTATCTATATATACCAGAACACGTACAGAACGATTTTCTTAAAGTTGTTAATTGAGAGAGTTTCTGCATTGATAAATCTATTCATTCCATCATTCAACCTTCATCTTGTGTGAGTGTTTTGGTCAGAATACATCATATTCAACATCCAAATACCAAAAATCTAACTTCTTACATATCTGTCAGAGGTGCTGAAGATCAAGGAAGACAACTGGAGTTCCAGTCTGTGAAGAATGAGTTGTTTTTCATGATCCACAGGAGATAGACGGTTCTACCAAAGTAGGGGCTGCTACAAGATAGCGGAATTTCAGGAGAGCATTGGCTATTATAGCTAGAATTGGTGCAGGGAGCATAGAATTCAAGAGAGCTGTCAGAATTGCAATCAGCAGATCAGATAGTTCATGTCGTCGTTTAGTTGGTAGACTGTAAATACAAAATCGTTTATAGTGGATTGACTAACAAAGTGCCCGGAGTTTTTTCCAATTGGGTTTCTTCGTGAACAATTTTTGTGTTTTTTATTGCTTTATTATTCATTGTTTATGATATGCAAACTGCGGTAATTCAACATAAGATAATTTGACTTGCATGATTCACCATCTAGATAAGAATAAAAAATGATTTGTTGCTGTTTAATTTGTAATTGTTTTTAATTCCCATAAAATACCTATTCACCACTATCTAGGTATTGTTATGGTCGAATTTACGTTTTTCAATTGGTATCAGAGCTTAATTTCGATTCCTAACCCTTATTTAATTTTATCTAGATGAGTAGTTCTTTATCTGTACCGTCATATTTTGATGGCAGTAATTATGTCTACTGGAAAGTTCGAATGAGAGATTTTCTTAAAGTTTTGGATGAACGTATTTGGATTTGTGTGCAAAATGGGTGGACTCCGCCTACAACAACTGTTGATGGTGTAGTTACACCCGCTAATATTTCTTTGTAGACCAAAATAAACTTGGATGAATGTAATTTAAACAGTAAAAGTTTGCATGCTTTGTTCATAGCTGTGTCTTCTAAAGAATTTAGAAGAGTGTCTATGTGTGAGACAGCTAAGGAAGTTTGGGACATTTTGGAGACAACCCATGAGGGTACTAAAATTATGAAAAACTCCAATTTGCAAATGTTGACGTCTAGATCTGAAGAACTTATGATGAATGATGATGAGAGATTTGATGAGTTCTATGCTAAGTTGAACGATATTGTGAACTCTAGTTTTAATCTAGGCGAAAGGATCCCTGAGTAAAAACTCGTTCGTAAGGTTCTTAGATCCCTACCTAAAAGGTTTAGACATAATGTAACTGCAATTAAAAAAAGTAAGGACCTAGACAACATTAAAGTAGAAGAACTCGTAAGATCTCTCCAAACTTATGAATTGACCTTAGCATAGCCTAAGAAACAAAAATCCATCACTATGAACACTGTTAGAGAAGTTGAGAGCGAGTTCAGACATTGAGACACTTAGGGACGACGAAATTGCATATTTTTTTAAAAATTTCCAGAAGGTGACGAGGAATAGGAGAAAACCTTAAGTGAGAAGTCCTAATAAACTCTCGAGAGGTAGACATGAGAAGAATACCTCTAGGACTCTTGTTAGTAAAACTAAATCTGTCCAATGCCATGAGTGCAAGGGTTACGATCACTATAGGAATGAATGTCCTAATCTGAATATGAGCTCGAATAAGGAAATGCGTAAGGCTTTAGTCGTGACCATGAGTGATGAGGAGTCAGATTCCAGTTCTCAGAATAAGATGTCTGGTGGTGAGGATGAACGAAAATTCAAGGTTTTCACCTCGATTGCTGCAATGTAATCTGACCGTGAGATTGAGAGAGGGGAAGGAGAATGAGAGTGAGAAGTCTGCTGAAGAATATGATG
Organism: Fraxinus excelsior; assembly: GCA_019097785.1. NCBI lineage: Eukaryota > Viridiplantae > Streptophyta > Magnoliopsida > Lamiales > Oleaceae > Fraxinus > Fraxinus excelsior. Next base: position 2,528,390 of record CM032638.1, on the reverse strand, counting down.
ATGAGACGGACATTCACGAGTCATATCGTGAACTGTTTGATGAGAGTCCCAAAATCAAGAAGGTCAACAAAGTCGTTTTGAAAAAGGTGAACGAGCTTGAACTTGAACGTGAAAAATTGCAGAGTGACCTTCAGGACTCGACCAAGAAAGTAAGTGAATTGAAGCTCATCAATGAAAATTGGAGATTAAAGTTAAATCATTAACTTCCGATCTTGATAAATCTATTGCTCAACTCCAATCATTTATGAGTGGCTTGTAGAAGCTGGATAATCTGCTTGGGATGAACAAGCCTGCATGTGACATGTATGGTTTGGGTTATGTTCATAACCGTGATGCTACAGCTAGTACATCAAAGACCATGTTCGTTCCTGTCACGAACAAAGCTCGTAAGTTTTCTTTCGAAACCCAAAGGTAAGCATGCCATTAGATCAAAACCTACCGAACAACGTATGGTCAATCGTTCTACTTATCGGCAACAACCGCCGAGCAGGTTTGAACCACGGTTCATTCCCACTTGTCACCATTGTTGTGCACTGGGACATATTCGACCTAGGTGTCGTAACTGTGTGCATAGAAGTAAGAATCTGGATTTCACTAGGAATGTTGATTTTCTTGCCAATCAAGTCAACCACTTAACTGAGATGATGACTCGGTTAACTCAATCATCTCTGCTTATAAGAAAGTTTGGGTCAAGAGGAGCGACCTCGAAGGTCGTGAAAATGGTCCTGTTCTTCATAGTAAGGGCATTTAATTTTCGCTCTGAATTGGTGTTTAGATGCATGCATACGTAGTCTAACGTGTCCATTCATTCATGTATGCATCCCATTTATTTCTTTTCTAATTTTTTTGTTGATTCTATTTCTTCTACATTTTATTTTCTTTAAGCAGTATTTTCAAAATACAAAAAACAAATTTGAAAAATACAAAAATATTTTCGTTTTGGCAAACGATACATTGTTATAATTTTAAACAAGTTATGAATGACCAAGTAAGCATTTATCTATTTTACACTGTTATTTCCATTGCTTGGTTTGGTTTAATATGGACTATTGAGTATATGTGTCATGTAAATTTCTGCACTGCATACACTATGATCTTGTGGATGAGTCTAAACTGTGTGTGTGAGATTTAGGATAGCAGTCACATGTTAGTAGGATGACCTGGAACATGAATTGACCTACATTTAGATAACTTTAACTCATGATAGTCTCCATGCATTATTGCATTTATGATGGAAAAAAATGTCGAGTGCTTAATTGGTTCATTTTATACTCTATTTGAAGCCTATTTGACTTGAGTAAGGAGCCTATTTGACTTGAGTAATTAAGTTCGAGGGATTTCTCATAACCTGTTCATATGGTCATGTGAATTGGGTTAACCGGCCTAAAGCTCGGTACAGAGGTCAATTTAGTCGCTTAATGGACATGATCTGCACATAAGATGTTATTTTCGTAAAAAGCGATAAAAAATAAAATTTGCTGAAATTCAGGGGGAGAAAAGGAAAAATATCATATAATTGAGCTCATTTTCAGATCCGGTTTAACTTTCGTTGGTAGGGATCATACTTATTTAACAAGTGATGTTTGCATGTCCTTTCTTACAAATTCAAAGGTTGGAGTAATTTTCACGAGAAAATAGTGACACATTACACACATGAGTTATTCATACACCTTACTCCATCTTGAACTTAACTGCATATGTGGGAAAATCTTTTTGATATTGCTTGACTTGTGATTACATACTTGATTTGAATTGTCAAAGTGTCGGGATCATGATTTGCCTAAATTTCGTTTTATTAAAAAAATGCTATTTTTCTAAATTTTTGAATTTTTAGTACTATTTCTGACATTGGCATGTCATCAGCCTATCGCTGGAACATGCTCGAGCGACAGCAACAGAGGCTGCCTCGCTCGCTTGTCGCTCGAGCGACAGCCCGTATTTCTTAACTAAAACGCTTCATTTCAATGGGTTTTCGCATTTTTCCTCATTCTTTCACTTGATTTCTCTAAAATTTTCAAAACTCACTCAAAATCAGTTATTAGTTCACTTCATTAACACTTTGAATCATTTATTGAGTTGGATTTTTTTTCAAATCAATCACATTCAAAGGTAAAATTCGAAGAACTTGAGTTTTCCTCATTTTGGCTATTTTGTTCGTAGTTTTTGGATTGAACAGACATTGATCATTCATTGAGTGTGTGTTCGTTAGTACACTACATGTTTTAATCACTTTCATCACGTTATATCAATGTTTTGCTCGATTTTGCTTTGCACATTGTGATTGGCCGTGTTTGTGCGTGATTTTCTAGAATCTTATTTGATTTCTCATTTTAGTTCATCTTTCTATGTCGATTGATGTTATTACGCGCATTAGAATGAATGGGTTGTGCTTATACTGATTCAAAATGACGCTAATGGTTTTGGTGCACTTGGAAGGGGGTTGAAGTCGAGTTTTTGGTTGTTTGATTATGTTTGAGAAAGTTGGAAAGTTTGATTTCATTGTTGGAATGTCGGGATAGTGGTTAGGAGTGTGCATATTGGGTTGGTTGGCATGTGTACTTGATTTGGTATCCCACGGGGACGTCACGTCCCTCCGTCACGGCTTTACGTCACTACGTCATGACATCACGTCCCTACGTCTAGGCACCACAGTACGTATTATGTCTTCACGTCACCTACGTCTAGGCATCATTGCATGTTGTCATGCACCCCACGTTAGGACACGTTGCTTGTCATTTTACTTGCCTCATTTTGCGTGCATTCATGCATGACATGCATTTCATGGTTTTATTTGTCTTATATCGAGGTTTTACTGATGTTATTGATTTCAATTCTTTCAGATGCCGCCCAAGAGAGCACGCACCACTCCTTCTACTCATAGTCCTTCGACTACATTTAGTCGAACTAAGTTTGTTCTTGTTGTAGCTCAGGATATTTTTGGGTTACAGTTTTCTCAGCACCCTGTACTTTTCGTGCACGAGGTTATTAATTTTGACCTGACACCCGACCTCGTTGCTATTTTCTCTTTCCAGAGTAGAGAACCACTTCTTGTTGATTTGACACCTCCCCCATCTTTATTAGTATATGAGCTCTACGCTAACATTAATTATATTAGTGGTACTTCATTTAGGGTTCATCTTAGGGGTTGGGTAGTTAAGATCACTCCGGATGTCATTTCGAGTCTTATTCATATTTCACGAGTCGTTCACCCACTTTTTTCCTATCTTACTCCTGATTCACTTCTATCGAACATATTGTTTCGATCCATGGTGCTAAAGATACCGGTGGAGGGTGGTCTAGGTGCGATGCACACTAGATCGTTACCCACTGACCGATAGATTTTGTTGCACATTGTGTGCACTAATCTGTGGCCGATCTCTCATACATCCCCTTTACCTATGGAGAAGGCTCGTTTTCTTTACGCATTGCTTCACGGTGATTCTATTGATCTACAGTCTTTTGTTTGTCAGCAAATTTTGCTTGCTTTCCAGACCAATGGGACTCGGGTTGGGCTTCTCTATGCTTATCTCATTTATAGGTTAGTCACTGCCCTAGGAGCTAGTTTTCCTGAAGGGGTTCCACGGCGGGTATCTCGGCCGATTGGCCACTATAGCTTAGAGCATGTCTCATGTTTCCACTTCTAGGCCCGCACAACCTCAGGCTGATCCTACTGTGCCGGCCGATCTTGTTGATGACCTAATATCCTTTGACTTCCCTCCGATTTTCCATCTTTTGCTACTGCTCCTGAGTCTACCAATATTCCTTCTACTTCTGGTTCGGTGCCACCTCCTCCATTTACTTCATTGACTCATCCTCATTTTGAGTTGGTTTCTCCACCTACTGATTTTCCCTATGTTCCTGTTGATCCTTCTGTGGCTCTCTTAGGAAGGATGATTGTGATAATCGAGCAATAGACTCGAATGATGGTTGAGCTTACACAACTTCGTGCCACACTACCGAGTTTGCTACACTGCGGGGTGTTGTTGGCTACATTCAGCGTAGTTTACGATGGATTCGTCGCCATTGGGACGATGCTTCCGAGAAAAGGACGGACTTCGATGATGTTACCGCTGCTGTATAGCTTATAGGTTTCTCCCTTGTCATTTTGTAACAAAAAGGGGAGTACATAATTGATTGCAGTCTGTATAGTTGAGGTGGAGTAGATATGTACGGTTTTTTTGATATCTAGATTTGCGTGCTTACATGATGTATTTTTTTCACAAATCTGGATGTATTTATCATTTTGCGATATATAATATTTTGAGCTTTAAATTTAGCCGAATTTACAATTGATATGATATCATTTTTCAAATTGAATTGCATTTTGTGATTTACAATTTATGTCTCAGGGGTCGTTGGGGGTAAGACATAGATACATTTTGACATTTGACTTGATATACACTGCATTGACTTTTTTTTACTTATGTCTTATGTCTTGATGGGTCATTGGGGGTGAGATATAAATACATTTACCTACTGCTTAAACACATGGAAAGTTTGCAGTAAGGGGGAACACATGCATATTTGTTTGAATTCAGTTTCGCTAAATTAAGTTTATGATGTTTTTACAGTGTCAATGTTTTGTTTTGTTATGTTGGGTTGCATTGATACTGTGTCTTGATTTTGCTTGTAATTTAAAACTGAATAATATGTTATATGCGTCAATTGCTTACGATTTCTGATAAGTGTATTTTATACATTTATTCGGGACCTAAAATAACAATATTTGATACTTCTTTTGATAAAAATATATTCTAAATTGTTGTATTTTATGTTATATAGGTAAAACGTTTTGAATGGAAAATGAATTGAAGAAAGAAGCCAAAAATGGTGAAAAATGGCAAAATCTAAAGTCAGAGGACCAAATTGCAAACATTCAATAGTTAATTCGGATCAAAAGATGATACTTGAAAGATTTTTACGAGACAATTGGATGGAATTAGAATTTAAAAAGGAATGGAATATGATAAACATCAATTTCCAATCGCACAAGTTATATTCCAGATTTCTAGTCGAACATTGAAACCGATTTTTGTCATAGTAGACATCGAAAAATTATATTTCTATCAAAGTTATAGCCATTTTAGTTATCGTTACAACGCACTTTGAATCTCATCAATTGGATATCTGAAGGGAAAGTTATGACCAAAAAATCCACGCTCGAAAACAACTTTCCTTATTCGATTATAACTCTTTTGGAAACCAAATTGGACGTGATTCTCAACCAATTTTCGACTCCTACAAATAGAGAACAACATAATACATATGAGAGGGCTCTCATATACATATAATACTCCAATAATCATCAATTAATATCATGAAAGGAGGAGAATTCATAATTTTTGTGAGAGAATTGAAGGGAATTTGCAAGAATCCAATTAAGTGAAGATTCAAATATGATTTTTGGGCAAAAAAAAGAAGACACAAGTGGAAATTCATAAAGAAAAGAGATTCAAGATTTTAAGATTCATCTTCATCTTCTCAATTTATCAAAATCGGGTTATATCTTTTCACTTGTATATGATTTCTTGTAATTTCAATATGTTAGGCTAAATTTATACATTGCTAGGATGAGATGAACCCTTGTTATGATATTTTCAGTTCTTAATTAATTATTTTGACTTTAATTTGATTTGATTTGTGGATGTTTATTATCGTTTTATTGTTCTTTTCAATTACTTGATCACCAATTGAATTGTTAGTTAATCTTATTATTATCGAGAGAGACAATAGGGTTTAAGCACATTATAATAAATATTGTAAGGTTCGATAGAGGATAGAGATATACATTTATGCTTTATATGATTTCAATAGATGTTCTAGTATTTGTTAATGCATTTATCATGTTTGCATATTTCATCGAGAGATAGAAGGGTCACATGAGGGGAATAAATTTGATCGCTATCGAGAGAGACTTTCAATTAAATTAGGAACATTGACCTACATGAATGATTTCAAATTTATCAATTTAATTGTTATACTAAAAATGGATTAATAAAGGGGATTCATCATCTTAGCAATGCATCTCACGATTTGAAAAAACACCTTGACTTATTTTTCTTTAATTTGATTGATAATTTAGGTATTAGTATAGAACAAATCACAAAATTTATTTGCTATTCAATTAAAGTTGCAATTAATTTTAACTCGATCAAATACGTAGTCCTCTTGGGTTCGACACTCTATTCATCACTTTATTACTTGTTCACGATCTCGTTTACTTGCGGGAAATCAAACGATCAATTACTTAAATGACACTTACAATTGAGCTATTTGAACTATGATTGATTAAATGACATTTTACACTGATATTTGAGTTATCTATTTCAAGAAATAGGTACTGCAGAGTTCGTTCAAGATAGACTGTAGTTTAGATTGTGTCATTGTTTTGAGTCTGTAACTTTTATTTTATTACTACCTTGACGTTTATTAGTGTTTTGTCACAGAATGCTAAATGAGAAGTTTGTTAGGTTTTAGTTGATTTTGTAATTGGCAAATTCTGTGAACAAAATGACTTAATTTGATAGAGTGTAATAGTTCAAAGAGTAATGTGCAATTTGCTTAAAAGTTAGTTTAATAGGTCTAGGGTTTTGAGTTTGGAACAAGGAGGAAAACGACGCGATTTTTTGCTGAACTGTCGCCAAGGGTTGCTCGAGCTACAAAAGCAGAAATATGTAGCTAGACCGTCGCCCCTCCTTTGCTCGAGTGCTCGATTGTCGCGGCCCTTCGCTCGAGCGACAGCTTTATACGAGAAATCTTTATTTAGTGTTTTAAAGACTTTTTTCTCGGTCCATTATTTTTTTGACCTATCTATATATACTAGAACACGTACATAATGATTTTCTTAAGGTTGTTAATTGAGAGAACTTCTACATTGAGAGATCTACTCATTTCATTATTCAACATTCATCTTATGTGAGTGTTTTGGTCAGAAAAAGATCATATTCAATATCCAAATACCAAAAATCAAATTTTCTAAATATCTGTTAGAAGTGCAGAAGATCAAGGAAAGCGACTGGAGTTTTAGTCTGTGAAGAACGAGTTGTTCTTTGTAATCTACGGGAGATAGAAGATTCTACCAAGCTAGGGGCTGCTGCAGGATAGTGGAGTTCCAGGAGAATGTTGATTATTACAGTTGGAATTGGTGCAAGGAAGCACAAAATTCAGGAGAGCTGTCGAAATTGCAGTTAGGAGATCAAACAGTTCGTGTCGTCGTCTAGTCGGTAGACTGTAAGTACATAATCGTTTAACCACTGGCAAAGTTTCTGAAGTTTTTTCCAGTTGGGTTTCTCTATGAACAATATTTGTGTCTTTTATTGCTTTATTATTCACTGTTTATGATATACAAACTGCGGTAATTCAACATAGGATAATTTGACTTGTATGATTCACCATCTAGATAAGAATTAAAAATGACTTGTTGATGTTTAATTGGTAATTATTTTTAATTCCGCATAAAATACTTATTCACACTCTCTAGGTATTATTAGAGTCGAACTTGCGTATTTCAACTTTGAACTAAATGTGATGTGATTGATGCAACATCTCTACAAAGGTGATTATGAGCCAAATTTCCTCTTTCTCGTCTAGAACAGCTAGTCGGAGGTCACTGACCTATGATGGCTAGGATTTGACTAGCATATGAGCGCGTACAATTGTAGCCTTCCCTCTTTCATTTTGAGAGGCTTTGGTCTTGCGTCTTTGTGAGTTGGGTTCCATCCAAATTTGAAGGTCAACATATTTGCATCATTTATGAGAAGTCATACTTTAACTACGAGAGACTTAGTGAGTAAAAAACCTACAATAAACCCAAGAAACTTACCCTTTTCTCTAAAAGAATTACCCTTGAAGAAAGGATAAGTTGAAATGAAGGACATACGAACACTGGAAAGCAAGCCCAATAGTGATAGGGGATTTCAACTGTCCCACCTTCGCCTTCTTCAACTTTGAAATGGTGGCCGTAGTGGTAGAGGCTATATCTAGTGTGGCAGCTAGGAAGGACGACAATGCTGATTCCTTTCTCCATAGAGATCAACATCTAGCTCCCTCCTCCAAACTTGAACATGCTTTAAGATCTTGCCTTACCACGACAAGGATTACCATACGGATAATCTTGATGTCTACAAGACTCGTATGTACCTAAGGAAAGCAAGCCCAATAGTGAAGTGCAAAACCTTTCACCTAACAACATCTACTTATGATGCAACAAATAATATTAAATGATAAGTCCACTTAAATTTGATGTTATCAAATATATTTAACTGGACCTACTATTTATTGTCACATAGGTCGATATTTTAGCATCAATAATGCTTACTCTTTCAATTTATCTCTTTGTTTCGATTTACTTACGTGCTCACGTCATTAACTGAATTGCGTAAGATGCTGAAGTCAAGTACTAGTGCTGGATCAAGAGCCCCACCCGGGACAACAACACGATTATAATAAGAATGATAATTACCAATAACTAATCCTAATTAGTCAAATAATATGAACATTTGACATTGATGTGTATACCATTACATAGTACACTATAATTTCCAAGATATTTTTCTCACATACTAACACAGTTAAATCCATGATTTTGTTCTTGTCGGATGTTTTTGGTATCCACTTGTGTACGGAATTCGAAAAAGTGGACAGAATAAATTTAAGAATAAATTTTACATTGTCGTCTCACCGAAACACAACATTGATTACTCAAATCAAGAGTAAATTATTGATTTTTTATTTTTTTTATTTTTTTATATCAATAAGTGGGGCCAAGAAATGATGTCATTCTACATGGGTCCCACTAAAAAATGGCTTGAATAAATAAGTCAAGGTCAATGGCCGTGTTGGTTGTGAACAAAGGGGAAAAAAAAGGACATGACTAGTTGGCCTAATAATGTGACAAAAGAAAACGCGTAGAGTTGTAATATTTTGACCCTACATTTCTAAAGTCGTTTATCTAAAAGACCATAGAGTTAATGCCAACAGGAAAATACAAGGAAAAACGTGAGGAGATAAGTGAAAGTTCAAAAAAAAGTTGGGAATTATTAGTCAAATTATTTGGAAATTGCGTGTTTCTTAAGTATTAACAAACTTTCTCCATCTTCTAGAAATATTTATGTTACGCGTTCGAGAGGAACAACTAAAAGAGTGATATAATTATTAACCCGAGAGATTGTAATTTTTTCCTTACTCTAAATGCCCTTATTGGTGCTTAATCATTTCCTCTCGGACGTTAGAAAGAATGGTAAGGACGTTTTGAAACTACCGATGAAGTATATTTTTTACTATCGTGAATGATTATGGTAGAATAACGGTAGCTGATATTGTCTCACATTTACAAATAAATTAAAGGATTTTTCCACTTGTACATAAAAAAACGTACATAATGAATTATATAATATGACGTGAAGGGAAAATATTTGATTAAAAAGTTGATTCTATTTTAAACTGACAAATGATAGAGTGACACATGACATTATGTAATCTATTATGTAAATTTTGATGTAAATATAGCACGATACTAAATTGAAATGGATTTTATATAGAGAAGTTGGTGATTAAACTTCATGTTCAAATCAACTGGGAACTAATGTCACACTAAGCCCCTGTTTTAAAAATCTGATTTTTGAGTTTGACCCTATATAAAGTCATAGAGGCAGATGATAAGAAGAAAAAACTGAAAGAATAAAAATTATATGCAAGCAAATTGCTATTAGCTCAGTATTATAAAATGCATTCTATTATTGAATTGTTTAAAAAATAATTATTTTTTTCATTCAATCATCTATTCACCAATACATCCGTCAGTAGGTGACCTATTCCAATAATGATATGCTGGAGTTTTTAGATGAGTTAAATCTAATGAATGAGTCAATAAAGTTGTTATCGAAATGAAAGGTTATATAAAAAGAAAAAAACATATTTCGAGTGCCTTTCCCCTTAGATAAGGGAACATAATGGGGTTTGAATTCCCCATCCTACTTCTATCAAACAGGAATTTTGAACCAAACCAAACAAATACCCCCAAAACCCAGGTCCCTATTCCTTATTCCCAATCATTTGACAATTTCTAGCCTACAAACTATTACAAGGGTCTCTTTGATGGCAATAGTGGAAAATGGATGAAAAGAAAATGAATTCCAGAGAAAATAATTGCTTAAAAAATATTTTGCAGGTAATTGTTAATTAAGTGGGTTTGTTTGTTATAATTTTCCACCCGAAAATTTTTAAATTTTGTGTTCGTTTGACTTTGCTTTACATGAAAATTATCCATTAAAGTGATAATTTTTTCCACATTTGGTTATAAAATTTGTTTCCATTGCCAAAAAAAAAAAAAAAAAAAAATTTCCTAAAAAATCATTTTTTTCATCAAAATGTAGTGTTCGTCCAGCTTTGTTTTACATGAAAATTGTCCATTAAATTGAAAAAAAATGAAATTCTATTTTTCCACAAAAAAAGTGGGAAAATGAATTCAAGCAAATCCTTGAAAATGTAACCGTGTGAAGCCCATGTGGAAAATCAATTCCCAAGAAAATTGTTGCCATCAAACAAGCAAATTGGTGGAAGATGGAATTTAAATTCCTAGTTTCATAAAAAAAGTTGCTTATCAAACACAACCTAAATTAAATTTCTAAAAAAGTCGGTAACATTTTAATGGTCAAGAAATATAGTAGTTTAAAATGCCCATCTTAGCATTCAAAGATTCTTGCTTCTTTGATTTGTCAAAAAAGTTAAAGTATGGTTTGAAATTTATTAGTTTCACATATTTTGACAATTCATTTGATAAAGCAATGAAAGTAAGGAACGGCGAAAAATGATTCATCGAGTTGACTTAAACTTTTTAAAAATAACACTTTATTAATATATTTCACACAATGTTATAACAAAAAAAAAAGGGTAATATAATTGAAACCAATTTTGATGGTTAACATAAAAAAATTGAAGCTAAAAGTCCAAAACATTTTCCTCTCCCCCATGAAAACAATGGTTGTCTTGTAAAAATGAGGTTCTTACAAAGTTGATGGCAAACCACTTGTATCCGCCACGCTCCACAATGGTTGGCGAAAAGCAACAAGAAATTAAGTGATGCACTTCCACAATGGTAGTTGAAAAGCAACAAGATAAAGTGATAATTTGGTCACATAGTCAAAATCTTCATATGATTCTTGACATACCCGAACGATGCTGTATTAGCGACTCTTGGCAGAGTAACATCCAACATCACCAAAGTATGACTGTTCTCATATAAGGTACTATGATGACCTCAAGTCAAATGACCAATTCCACTATTGAACGTTAGAGATTAACCACGACACTCAGATAGTTATACATGTGGAATCTTCTAGCGGGTCTCCAATGTTTTGTTCTATAATAAAACATCCACGTGTTCATTCAAGTGTCACCACACTTTAGCTTGTGAGATCAGTTACTTACTTCACAAGTAAGAAACGCCACACGTGATGATCTATCCGTAAAAACGATATTCGTAACTCGTTATTACATATGACCATGGACGATTTAAGATTCAGTCATATATAATTTGTATTTCACAATTACAACTCCTTGTGATTAACAAATCACCAAAACTTGAATCTACGGATTCTATTATTTAATTAATTAGAATATTAATTCAATTAAATAATAGATCTTGCCATAAATATGCATCGGTATTTAATTTTCGCGTTTTTTTTTGCATTAGTTAAACACTCAATATTCTATACTTGAGCTAGCAATTGAGTTCTTAATCAAGTTTAGTTTGAGGTCGTAAGTGCTTATTTAAATGGGGATCGCGTGTTTAATTTTTTCAAAAGAGATAAAATCGACCAGTTGAATTTTTGAGCCACGAAGCAAGTATCCATTGTCAAGAGAGTATTTGTGTGAAGGAGACATTAAGACAGCCTAGTATACCTGAATCACAATAAAATATTTTACGTGCTTAAATTATTATATGCAATTATATAACACATTTTTGAAGTTAAGAAAATATTTAACTAATAACCATAATGCTTTCTTTACCCGGAAGACAAACATTATTTCAAACCACGTTTACTGCCTAACTCCTCCAGGCGGAGAGCAATTTATTTACGGTTTTTCTCAAGTGGGTGGTACTGTCAGAATTTAGCTGTTGAACATGAAAGAAATTTCAATCATGCTATAAGTATTAATAAATTTAACAAAAAAAATATTTACAGATAACACGTGACGTGCATTTATTGAAATATGGAAAAAATAAAAACAACTAAGCGAATCATATTTCGGTAAAAAAAATTGTCAAAAATGTTCTGTACTTGAGGCAGGGGCGGACCGAGACCAATTTTCTTGTGGGGTAAAAAATGAGATTTCAAAAATGTTTAGGTTAAAAAAAAAATAAAAAAATTGTGGGGTCATCTGACCCCACATGACCCCATGTGGGTCCGCCCCTGACTTGAGGCTTTTTCCAAGAAATTTTATCCGATTGTGTTTTATTGTACCAACTATATATTCAATATTGCAAGTTACCGGGGTTTAAAGTTTTACTTTGCTTCTTTCATGAGAAGTTTTATTCTAAACTTATATGTGTGTCATTTGTCAATATGTTTGCATTTGAAATATCACCATGTCTGAGCCCCATTTTTTTTTTTTTTTTTGTTGAGAATGTATTTTGGGATAATATATTGATAGATAATTTGTGGTTAAAAATAAATAAATTTTTTGAATTTGTGTATAATATTATTTTATTGAAAAATATGTGGTTGAAAAGAAGAGAGAGAAAAATGTATTTAAAAAAACGGGGATCAAAATAAAAAATAACATTCATTCAAGAAATTTTTAGAACAAACTTTTCTAATTAGTCAATATTCTTTGACTGGAAATTGTAAATTTTAAAAATCTGATTTTTGAGTTTGACCCTATATAGAGTCACAGAGGAAGATGATAAGAAGAAAAAACTGAAAGAATAAAAATTATATGCAAGCAAATTGCTATTAGCTCAATATTATCAAGTTGTTGAATAAATTCTTAATAATGATGAAACGTGCTACATTGTTAGAATTTTTTATCATCTTCCTTGACAAATATCGTCAAAGGCGTTCTATCATTGAACTGTTTAAAAAACAGTTATTTTTTTTTTTCATCCAATCATCTGTTTCACCAATACATCCGTCAGTAGGTGGCAAAAATATCCAATAATGATATACTGGACTTTTTAGATAAGTTAAATCTAATGTATATTAAGTTGTTATCGAATGAGAGGTTATGTAAAAAGAAAAAAAGATATTTCGAGTATCTTTCCCTTAGATAGGGGAACATAATGGGGTTTGAATTCCCCATCCTATTTCTATCAAACAGGAATTTTGAACCAAGCCAAACAAATACCCCCAAAACCCAGGTCCATATTCCCTATTCCCAATTATTTGACAATTTCTAGCTTACAAACCACTATAAATTCAATTTCTAAAAAAGTTGGTAACATTTTAATGGTCAAGAAAGATAGTAGTTTAAAATGTCCATCTTAGCATTCAAAGATTCTTGCTTCTTTGATTTGTCAAAAAAGTAAAGTATGGGTTGGAATTTATTAGTTTCACGTATTTTGACAATTCATTTGATAAAGCAATGAATGTAAAGAACGACGAAAAATGATTCATCGAGTTGACTTAAACTTTTTAAAAGTAACACTTTATTAATATATTTCACACAATGTTATCAAAAAATATAGAAAAGGATTTGTTACAATTATTTATGGTTTGTGCTCACTTTAACTAAATTAATCTTTGTCCGATCAAATTAAATGAATTGAGCACTCTCTTAAAAAGTCTTCATCCAGTGATATAGTAAGAAATAAATATATAGGGTTCAAATATTGTGGCCAAAAAATTCAATCCGACTTCTAGACTCAAAAAGTGGGCCATGTGTTATATCCCCATTAAACGACTTTAGCCTTCGTTGACTTGGGGGCATTTTTGTGTTTGGTGTATAATCATAGATGACAATTCTGTTGACAACATGTCACGTGTCAAATTATTATTGAACAAGAACCATGCTTGCATTACAGATTTTTTTTTACAGAGGCTTTATAGACAACACAAATGATGGGGTCCGCACAAATTTTTTTTAATACATGTGGGGGCCGCTCCTTGTGAGGGGTATGTAAGACCACTGTGAATAAATCCCCAATTTGTTTTCGAACCCCAACATTTTTTTTGACAATTCATATATTTTCAACCGTGATTGTACAAAAAGATTAATCTTTTCAAAAATGGAAAATTAGGGTCTTTTTTTTTTTTTTTAAGCATGGTTTGTTTTTCGATCTACTGAAAATACATTAATTAAGTTCACAATTTAATAATTTCTTTAATTCTTAATTTATTTTAGTAGGTTTACCCTCAACCCTAGTCACTAGTATGAACCCCAAAAGATACATGTTTGTCGAACAAAACTTCCTTGGAGGATGACTTTCATACGAATAAAAGAATGCTCACTAATAATCGAGATTTGGTCAATTTTTTAATCATTCTTCCTTTTTCAACCAAAATGTTTAAACTGTACACAATTATACCACTCATCGTTGTCCAAAAAATGTAAATAGTAGAAGCACAATCATTATTGTGCCAATTTTTTTGAGGGGAAGACACTATAATTCAAATTTGAGAGATAAGACAGAGATTCATTATAAATTATTATATTGTTTTAGCAATATAAAAGTAACATATTTCAAACAAATATATATATATATATATATTAATCCAAAATTAGATAAAACTTAAATTGTAACATTATTAACATAAAATTACAATATTTTATATTTGTCTCAATAAAGGCTTAAAATCAATAGAATAATGCAAAGTTCAACCATAAATTTGAGCCTCCAGAATTCATTCTTTGAAGGAAAAGAACTAACTGAAGCCAACTAGAATATATTTGTAGAATTATAAATCATATATTTTGGATAACACTAGTATTTTATTCCTTTTAAGTTAAGTGAACGGCTCGATTTGATTTAAATTGATTTTTATCTATTGACGAAATCTACATATCATCATTCCTAAATCATTTGGTTCGATTTTATATCGAAACGTGGATTGATATCAGTGATTCAAAACCGAGATATCTATTCGATTTGACACGATGATAATTTTTTTTTGTTCACTTCTATTCGTTGTCATCCATAGTTGATAACAATATTTCTCCTTAGTCTCACGTTAGGTGCATAAAAAGCCCCAATAATTATAAATAACAAAAAAAAAAAAAAAAACATAATGCCACAATTAAAATAAATAAATTATTTAATTAAATTTAACTACATCATTATTCATTCCCCATGCTTGCTTTTCAGTCACAAACTTTGGAGTTCGGTAAATGTCTCCAAATTTGAATTAGTGCACAAAAAAAAGTCAGAAGACATATCTTCAAACCTTGAAAGTGGTCCAACATCAACTACTTTTTGACATGTTATTAATAAAGAAGTTAAACAAATGTGTGAAGAGTTTATCTTTTTTAGATAAAATAGAAGAAAATCCGGAATGGTTAAGACATATATTTCGTAAAAGATATTCTAATATGGTCAACAAAAACTCATTTCTTTAGAGGTTAAAATTAGTAAAATAAAATTTTTCAACATGAACAAACGCTCGAACGCCCATTTGACTTTCATCAAGTGATATTGATTCTAAAAAAATGTGCTCGAGAGTTCCGGGACATTCATCGAGCGCACCGTGCTCGCATTCATTGAGTGCAACAATATGCAATATTAGCTTCTGAACGTTCATCGAACGGCAAGTTCTGGAAAATATGCTCGAGCGTTTCTTGGACATACAACAAAACAATATCATACTCCAAAGGAAGGTCGCTTGTTTAAGTTTATCAAAAGTTTGTGGTTGTTTGGATAAAATTATAAGCATTTATTATCATTTCAAGTTAAAGTCAAACATTATATTTTAATTATACATCTAACAATCACAACCATCACATATTTATGATTACACAATGTGTAAAACTCATTGCTCATTTTCATTATAATCCCATTGTAATTGTATCCATGTTTTTTTAGAATCAAAAGTTGAATCCGCCTCACTCCACCATGGAAGTGGAGAGCAAGAATGAAGTGATATAAGTGAATTTAGTCAAAAATATTTTAGGGCTTTTCTCCTCAGTGGGTGGTACACCATGATCGATCCATTTCACATTTAAAGCGAGGCAATTTAAGTATGGCCAGAATTGAACACTATAACACAAGTTTTTTTTAGACAGGTTTAAATATATTGTACCAAATACCAACTATATACTCAATAGGCATGAATTTGGGGTGTTTAAAGTTTTACTTTACATAATTGATCTTCTACCCATGGTGGGCAGGAGTTATGTTGCCCATCACTGCTGTATCGTTTATAATTTTTGATAATTCAACTTCAATTATCAAAAATTATAGGTTTGATCATGTTTCATTCGACCCACCATAAGTAGGAGACCATTTCTATTTACATATTTCATGAGAAGCTTTTGTGTGTATGTGAGATTCATTCAAGAATTTATTAAAAGAAACTTTTCTTGTTAGACTCAAACGGCAAATTTTCAAAAGTTGATTTATGAGTTTGCGCCTATGTAAAGTCATAGATGAAGACACGTGAGACAGAAAACGAAGAAATTGAAAAGTTAAAAAAGAAGAGGGGGGGGGGGGGGGGGTTTAAGTTATATTTGTTAGGGGTAAACGCGGTTCAATTTGGACGATTTGTGCCATATTTTCAATTCAAATAATTTCATACGATTTGAAATTTTTTCAAACCAAATCATAATTTGCGGTTTGGTTCGGTTTTAATCAACGGCTTACCTATGGACAATATAGTAATATATTTAAAACAAGTTAACGTATAAATTTTAACGAGAACTAATAATGTTAAATATTAAATTGCATTCATTACATTCATTTTTTCTATGAAATGTGAATAAATTATTTTCAGTATTGGTTGTTAAAAGATATTTATAGAACGAATATATATTTCGACTACTGGGATATCACATTAACCATCCTAAACTGCGTGCTCCTCACACTAATTCTCAACCCCTGGTATATTACTTTAGCCCTCCTAGACTGTGTTTTCATGCACCAACTCTCGATCCCTGGTATCGTTTATCTCCGATGGATTAGGTGGTTTGTGTTTGATCAAAAGATCTTTTGTGTTTTGATATGTGGTTTAATGTGAAAAAATATGGTTTGATCAATAAAATATGTTTTTGAAAAATTTATGGATGAAGTAATATGTGTTGGTTGAATATTGAAATCAATTAATGTTTTTGATCAATTTTGATCTCTATGGAATAAATCTAATTCAACAAACTATGTGACATCTATGGGGTTAAGTATTTATAAGAAAAAGTATTTGAGATGAAAATGGATGAAAATCATGTGTTTTAAAGCAAACATGATTCTCCCTCGTAACACCGATGCTTGAATGTTGGGCTAACGGCAGGCAAGCGACGTACTTGCCGCTCGAGTGTCAGTCTAGTGATAGGCGAGCGATTGAGGTTCTGCTTTTGTCATTCGAGCGCCGACTGGGAGGCATGCTAGCGAACAAGCGTCCTTCACGATTTCAACTTCTTCAAATTCGAATCTTGATTTTCTTCTTGAATTTTTTTGACTTCTTTTTGAACTCTATCAATCCCAAACTAATTTTACCATAAGTTGAACTTATTTAAACATATTTTGTCTTTGATTACAATATAATTAAATCCTAATTCAAATCTAATAAATTATAATTTTTGTCTTAAGAAATTTCTAATTACAAAATAGATTTTACACAATCGACGACGTGCAGGAGGTGACGCAAAAGTACTTCAATCGAGGTGCCTGCCACCTCTACGTCTCTGGCCTCTGCCCTTTGCCCTCACGACCTCTTCCAACTCAGTGTATGTGTGTGTACGTAGTATACGTAGATTGTAATTTATTTTGATTCTTCAAGTTTTCAAAAGGCTTAAGAAACTCCAATTGACATCTTTTGGAACTTTTTGGTTCTAAGAATTAGGGAAATCAGCTTATTTTTACACTTGAGGAAATATTTTTCCATTATGTACACAGAAATTTGTAGACCCATCTCAAGTAAGTTTGTTTTATTTGTAGGTATCTGATCTTATTTCTCCTTCTTTACAGTTACCATGCTTCTTTTGTGATATCTGATGTTTGGTAATTTGAAAATTATAATTAGTACATGTGATTACTGGAAATTTTGGTTTACAATTCAAAGGAGAAGTGATGCTTGGATTGCCTGATTGTAGGTTTATCTGTTGCTATGCTGTGCATCACTATCATCCGCATTGGGAGCTTTACTTCACATTGTTAATACTGTACAAACCAGCAATTATTGGAATTATTTCAGGTCATTTGCTCACTTTTGTTAATGACGTTTAGTCTCGTTTCAGGCACTCAATTTCCATTTTGATACAATTGTGATAAACTTGGGTTAAGTTTTTCCATTCTCAGGGATATACAACATTTCTTGGTATATCTTAAGTGATAGAACAAAAAATGTTGAACTTATACTGCCTGCAAAGAATATTCTTAGCGACACAGGTATAAGTTTTCAGAATGTTTGTTCTAGGAAATGGAACCTTGATCGCTCTGGACAAATATCCAAATTGAAAAGGTATGTTATTTTATGTCTCACTTTTGTGACCACCTTTTTCTAAATTTGTGTTTTACTATTTGGAATTGAGTATAATAGCTTCTAACGGAAAACACTTTGTGATATAATAACGTCTATTTGTAGGTTTGTGGAACTGCACTAAAAGATATACCTAATGGTGCATCTTTCAAATATTTTCTTTCGCTCCAATTTACTAATGAATTGACAGTCAATTTAAACTGCAATTGCAATAACAGTTGCAGTAATGTGATTCTTGAATTTTAAGTTCGGTGCTAGCATATGGATTTGATGAGATGATTATCAATCTTCATTTCAAGTTCTTTGTGAATCATCCTGACATGTAATACTAATTGTTGGCAATGATGGGCATTCCACGCTGTAAGTTACGAGTTCGACCCTAAAATCACGTAGAGGGAGATGAATGAGTGAATAACATGGAATTAAAATTATCAATTAAAAGTAACAAGTCACATTTTAATTATTCTAGATTTTTAGTCAACCAAGTCAAGTTAATCCTGTATTGAATTGCCTTAAAAATAAATAAAACAGTAAATAATACAAAAAGAATTGCCAATACATTTTATAACTCTTTTTTAATAATCATTTTCTTTCATCATTTTGTCTAAAGAATTGTCAATACAACATAAATCCTCTCAATTTTTCCCTTTGACATTCCGTGACAAACCTATATAATAAAGTCAAGGAAGTAAAAGACAACTAATCTACCCAAACTCAATATTTGTCTTTTACATCCCCTATGAAACTTATTTCCTGAAATCAACAACTTATATACCAAGTATAAAAGCACATGAAATATGAAATATAACAATTAAAACACACTCATAAATATGTTAGCTTGATTGAGAAGTAATAATAATATAAATCAAAACACTAACTGAAATATTAATATCACAAAACATCAAAACCTAAAAAAGCTAAGTATTCGAAATGATCATGTCTCCCAGTACTCTCATGAAATAATCATCTTTCCATCACTGCGAACTCTCCCTAAAATGCAGTTAAAAATGCCCATATTATCTTCTATCCCCTTTTTGTCACAAATAACGAATGTAATTATATCAACAATATATAATAACTCAAAGATGCAGTTGATAGCACGCACATGCATAATCAATGATCGGTAAACTTTCCCACATACTTGGTTCAAGTCTAAATGAAGCAAATTGTATAAATGACCCGTGTATATTAAATGCTACTAATTCCTTGAGTGCAAGACTTCAAACATTAAAAAGACATGCTAAGTATCACTGTTAAATAAGTTTATTCCTCTAATAATAATGAAAGTTAAACCAATAATGCATATTAGGACCTATAAATGAAGCTTATTTTTCATATATATTATTTTTCCCTTAACTTTGAGTATGTATAATTTTTTTTCAATTTTTTTTTACATATTTTGTGCAGACTTCTCCATTAAGTATGGCTTGACAAAAGTTCCTGGACCTAGTGGTGGCAATCGGCTCGGCCCATGCCAACACGAGCTCGGCTCGTGCATGGCTCGTTACCCACGAGCCGAACTTCGAGTCGAGCGCTCGGCTTGGCTCGTTTTTTTTTTCTTTTTTACACATAACACACTATTTTAATTGTAAAAGATATATATATACACATTTTGTGATTAATTTCTAAATATACATTTTCAAAAAAATTTATAATTTTTTAAAAAATAAGAACAAAAATTATTTTGTTGAGTTACTTGAGTAATATGTTTTTTGTTTACCGTTTTATACTTAAACTTAAAAAAAATATATATATGTAAAGTATAAACACATTTTATAAACCATTTTTTAAATATACATTTTTTAAAACATTTTTATTTTTTATAAATAAAAAAAATAAAGATAGACCCTCCTCCTTTATTTGGGTTTGGGATCGGCTACTTCAATTTTTAGTAGGCGGAGTTAAAAATTGTACACGAACAACTTGTTACGTGTACAATTTTTTTAAAAATATTATAAATGTATAAAAATTAAATTTTGTGATGATTATGGTGAAATTAAATATCACTTACTTGGTTACAGACAATTTCGGCATATTTATCTTGAATTCGATAATTAGCGTCTTCCCAATCTTTCACGCACATTAACGCTTCCAAAATATCTTCATTGAGTCGACTCCTGACCTCAGAGAAAACCCTCTTCCCTGCACTAAAAGCAGACTCTGAAGCTACAGTGCTAACAAGAGGTGTTAATAGATCTTTTGCCATTGCAGAAACTACTGGCCATCGACGTTCATTATCTCGCCAAAATTTAATTACCTCTTCTGAATTTTTCTTAACTTCTTTGTTAGTAGGCAAAGTATGACGAAAGTAATCGATTAATTCAGATGGCAATGCATTTGGACTATTATTCGAAGTTTGAGTACATGCAGTGGATGACAAACTACTACTACTACCACCAGATGAACCACATACATATGCAAATGAATTAAATCTATATGAGTTCATGCTTTCGAATAAATCTAAAACTACATCGTCGTCATCCGTTTGATTAGTGGGAGGAGTAGATGTAGGTACACGAGTAATATGTGTACCAATTCATGAAGCATATAATTCGTACATTTCACGTAATGTTTCTTCCAAATTCCTATAAGTAATAGGTATACTAAAAGTTAAAGAATTTGAAATTTTATTAATTACAAATTTAGTACCCGATAAATTATATTGGGGGTCCATGACGCATGCTAAATGAAATAATATAGGTAATTCTTCCCAATATTTTCTGAATTTTAATTCCATGGAATATATAACTGCATGAAAATTGGGATAATTTTGAAATCTTTTAAAAGTCCTAACAATTGTATAAAGACGTTCAAGAACCATACAACTTGTAGGATAATAAACGCCATGCAATATATTTGTAGAATCATAAAATGTGGACAATTTTTTTTTATTTTAAGAACTATATTTCAATCGGTTTCATTCAAAATATTTTCGTCTTCATCTCTAACATGCCTATTATTATAAAATTCAGTAATTAAATGTTCGAAACATTCACATGATTTTAATAATAAGTAAGTGGAATTCCATCTATGGCCTACGTTAGTAATAAATGTTTTTGTATTTGTCATTCCATTTTCTGAACAAAATTCTTCAAATGCTTATTTTCGACTAGGTGTAATCGTGATATATATAAGTGCACTCCTAATTCGGTCAATTTCATCCTTAACATGTTTTAAACCGTCTTGTACTACTAAATTAAAAATATGACATACACATCGAATATGAAATAAATAACCACCAAAATCGGGTTGAAGTACTCTATGCAATTTATTGATAACAACTTTATTTACGGTAGCATTGTTGAACGTAAAAGAACGAATTTTGCTCTCGCATTTATACTCTTTAATTATATTTATGATAGCATTAAATATAGTTTGAGCATTGTGCGGGTACTAAACAATCTTAAAAGCAATTGCAGCAATGTAACCAAAGTGGGTCTATATAGTGTGTAATTGCAGCAATGTAACCTCTCTTATTAATCACTTCCCACATATCAGAAGTTAAAGATATCACACCTCCATATTTCTCTAAATCATTTATCAATAGTTGTTTTGCATGAAGAAAATATTTAATTGTATCAGCATAGAGAGTATTTCGACTTACCCCAACGTACTTCGGCTGAAGATATGTTTTGACGTAGTTCACGAAATGTTGGTTGTCCGCTATTGCTAGTGGCAACTCAAACACGGCAACAAACTTCACCATTCCCGTTCGAACTTCATCCTCTGAATACATCAATCTAGAAAGTGGCGTAGTACCACTGGCTCCTGGAGAACCAAACTGTAGTTGAGTTTGACCAGCTAGAAGAAACCCATGTTTGGTCATACATGTTTTGTAATGACGATTGAGGTGGGTAGTTCCAATGCCTCTTTGCCATGCCAGTCGTTGTTGGTAGTATTTACATACTACTTTGGTTTCAGGGATTCCATCGACCAAACGACTGGTTTGAATCAATTTAAAATGGTCCCAACATTTTGCCTTGTTCTTCCCCTTTCTTTTCCCTCTTTCATCGAGAATATTTGATGTAGGCTCTTCATCTTGTTCCAAATCAATTGGAACACTAGGATCAACATCAACATCATCCAAATCAATTGGATGACTACCTTCATGAACGTCGTAATCTTCAATATTTTATGGAATTAGTAATTCATTGAGACCGGAGAATTCATTCCCAAATTGATTTTGGGCAGGTGTTTGTGTTTCGTTTTCCATACCAAACAAGTTTTCAATAAATGATCGTGAATTCATTTGTTATGAATAATAGAAATTGAATATGGAAATGTAGAAGATGATTATAGAATGAATGAATGATATTGTTGATAAATAAATGGAGATTGGAGAATGTAAATTGTATAGAGTAGATAATGAGAGAATAAAGATTGATATTGGTGGAAAAAAAGTTTGATTTAGGCGAGTATTTATAGAAACAAAAAAAAAATTTCGAACACTAAAACGGTCACTGACCTTTTCAATTTTTTTTTAATTATTGGCGAGCCACGAGCCGAGCGGTTCGTGGCTCGTTATTATTATTATTATTATTTTTAATTACCCACGAGCTGGTTAGTCTACAGTGACGAGCCGAGCCGATCAGCCTAGCTCGGCTCGTGCTCGGGCTCTTTTTTTACTAGCCCGACCGGCTCGTGGGCGTGAATAGTATGAGCCGACGAGCCACTCGGCTCAATTGCCACCTCTACTTGGACCGAACTGAACCGAATCGAGCGATTTTTCAGAAATTAAATACCCGAATGAATATCTGAATCAAGAACCAAATCTAAATAAATTTTTTTATTTTTTATATTGAATTAATTAAATTTTTTAATTTTTTTTAAACAAATTAGTAAATTAATTAGGTAAATTTAATTTTTGGTATTTGTATATATTGAATTAATCTTATTGGACAACTTGTTAGTTATATGGTTTTAAATTGTGCTATGTTAATTTGTAATAGTTACGAATGTACATGTTATTAGTGATATTTATGTAATATTGTTGTAAATGTTAAAAAATTTAATTATGGTACGGAATCGAACAGAACCGAACGGAATCGAATCGGTTCCATAATTATATTTGGACCCAACGGTTCCATTTATTAAATACCCAAAATTTTTGAATCGGTTCGATTCTCGAGAGAATCGAACCGAACTGGACCATGTCCAGCCCTACCATTAAGTGACTAAGATGACTCATGTAACTAGTTTTGGGTCGATGACTTCAAGTCAATTGATCATAGGGTATCAAGTTATAAGAAATCCATCGAACTTAATTGCTCAAATCAAATAGGTTTCGAAGAAGAGTATAAGATGAAACATTTTTTTTCTTACAAGGGGATATACTAGAGTTTAGGTTTATTAAATTAAGGTCAATCCATGTTCAAAATTACCTTACCAACAAATGATGACCATCCCAAATCTTACACATACGATCAAGACTCACTTACAAGATCATAATGTGTATAGTGCAGATGGTTCATGAAGAAATATATACTAAATACTCCACATAAACTTAAATAAAGTAATGGAAAATATACTACATCATATCAATTGAACTCATACTTGGTCACAACCCACATATTCTAGTAAATTATATATCATGTTGTAGTGAAAGAAATTCTCCCTTTCCCTTTTTTAATTTTCCAATTTTTTAATTATTTTTTAAAATTAAACTACCTAAAAAGCAAAAACAAAAAAATGAGATGCGTGCAGTAATAAATGAATCACAATTAATAAATATAAACATATATCAAAAACATATAATTAATTAGGTATACAAACGCTCTTACCTTTAAGAGCACTGTGATAACTTCAAAATTTTTTAGATCACTATTTCTCACCCAAACGTTACTAGAAACATAATTATTCATAGTCATTTTTTTAATAACACAATCAGTTGACTCACTTGATCAGTAAAAAAGTCAACTCTACTAGATACGTCCTGATTTATACCTTTTTTTTTTCACAAGTCTATTGCACCTAGGCCTTGTGTATCTTGGCTCACCACAATTAAAATATGTAGGAACAAATCTATGACCAAATCTTCATGGTTTCTGAACTTGATTTCTATTTGGAAGCATCCTACGCAGTCGAATGAGATTACCTACTCTCCGAGTCTTATTAGTAGCATGGACAAATTTGGTTTTGAAAGTGCTAGCATATCTAGGATTAGAATTATCATAGCCTAATCACTTCTGTTACCAGAATGCTTGTTCATCCTTAAAAGATTATCAAGCTTCTTAGAACCACTAGAAAAAGTAAGAAGTTGAGACTTGTAATATTCAACTTCGCTCAGAAGGTTCTTAACCTGAATTTCTAATTTATCATTCTCAATGGTCAGCTTACTAATTCTCTTAGAGGACTTCTCAAGTTCACCTGTAAGATTCTTAATCTTAGACTCCAGGGATTGATTTGTAGTATCTAATTTATTGAGGCACAAGATAGACTCCTAAATATCAGCTACTAGTTTCTCTCTAACTAGCTCAAGTTCATTGACATTCTTAAGCACGATTTTATTCACTTTCTTAATCTTAGGACTCTCCTCAAATAATTGTTGATAAGCCTCATGAATCTCTTCATCATCTTTAGAATCTTTCTCAGAGTGCTCATCACTATCTACTCTATCAATATTTTCATTGTCCTTATGAAATTCACTTTTGATCATAGCAATGAAGGCCATAAACTTCTCATTCTCCTCATGAGTAGACCTCTCATTTTGATTATCTAAGTTAGACTTGTCACCAGTGAGAGTTGCATTCACAACTTTACCATGATTTCTATTACCATTAGGCTACTCACTTCCATAGTGGCCAAAACCTTGACACTTGTGACATTTCACAGATTTAGATCTCTTTCTAAACTCACCGGAATACTCTCTATGTCTCTCTTTAGTCTTTTTCTTATTTCTATACATTTTTTTGAAAATTCTTAACAAAGTAGGCTCTTTCTTTATCCATAAATGATTTTAAATCAGAAGAATTATGATAATCATCCCTAACAGTGTTCAAGGCCAAAGACTTATCTTTCTCATGTTTAACTAATGTTAGTTCAAAAGTCTGGAGAGATCCAACCAATTCTTTAACCTTAATGACATCTATATCATTACTCTCTTCTATAATTGTGATTTTAGGCCTAAATCTCTTAGGCAATGATCTAAAGATTTTTTTGACAATCTTAGACCTAGGAATTTTCTCACCTAGGTTGAAGTTAGAATTAACTATGTCATTCAAGATTGCATAGAAGTCATCGAAGGTCTCATCATCCTTCATAATAATCTCTTCAAACCTAATTGTCAACATCTGTAACTTAAAATTCTTAATAGCCTAAGTTACTTCATGTGTAGTCTGTAAAATAACTCAAACCTCATTACCAACCTCATTCATAGACACAAGCCTAAATTCGTTTGGTGATACAACCATAAATAAAGTGTGTAAAGCTTTAATATTCCAATTATACTCATCTAAATTATCCTTCGACCAATTTGTAATAGGAGTGGGGGTGACAACATCATTAATGGTGCTAGATGAGGCAGTATGATCATTTACTATGTTCAACCAAGTATGCTTATCCATCTATTTCAAGAAGGCTCACATTCTAACTTTCGAATATGCATAGTTACTCCCATCAAAATATAACAGGATAGACAATGAAATACTTATCTAGAAAACTAGGGTTAGGAATCAAATTTGGGATCTAATGTCCCTTGAAAGTTACGAGTTCAACCCTAAAATCACCTAGAAATGGGTAAATAGGTGAATAATGCGAAATTGTCAATTAAAAGTAACAACTCACTTTTTAATTGTTCTAGATGTTTAGTCATCCAAGTCATGTTAATCCTATGTTGAATTGTTACAATAATAAATAAAGCAATAAATAATACAAGATTTGTTAGCGGAGAAAACCTGTAACTAAGTAAAAACTCTAGGACCAAGTCATTAACATCCACTATAAACTATAAGAAATTACAATATGATTCAGCCTAGAAAATCCACTAAACTCGCTAATCTAATTCCTACAATTTTCAAAACCCGCTAGAACGTGCTTCACTCACACATGCTCCCGATTTTCTTAAATTGTCTATCTCCTGTAGATCACCAGAACACCTTGTTTTTGTACTTTTTCTGTGCTTCTGGTCTAATCCTCATCAATCTTCAGCAACCTCTAAATTGAGAAAGTACCTTCCTAATTATCTTTGGGTAGTATATGATAGATAGAATTAGTATTCTAAAAAGCATAAAACGTGGGTAGGCGTGGAGTCCAAACTTCAAGCTTTACAAGTCTAGGCGAAGCTTATGAGTAAAAAAAACGTTTTTTAATTTTAATTTTTAATCATTGTAAAAAAATTTAATAATTCAATAATATATACCAAACATTTAAAATTATAAAATACTGTATTTACTTAATAATTCCTACATAAAGATAAGTTTCAAAATCATAATTACATAATGTAGATAACTTGTAGCTTAAATATTATCTAATTTAAGTCTTTATCAGACTCTAATTCATTTTAAAGTATTATCTTTTTTTCCGTTCTTCTATCTTCTCAGTTTTCTGGAGTCTAAGATTTTAAAAGTTTGAAGGGATAGTGGGCAACTGAGTTTGGATTGTGGGTTTTATTTATAAAAAAATGAAAAAATTGGGCCTCTTTATAATTATGGCATGAGGCATGTCTAAACGAGCATTAAACGGTCAACGACAATGTTGATCGCTTAATTTTTGCTTAGGCTCAAGATGAAACATTTTCATCATGCTTTGCGTCTAGGCGCTTTTTAAAACACTGGATAGAACTCTTGAAAAATGAAAAATAGGGTTGTAAATATAACACCATTGCTCGAGCGCAGGCTAACAATAGGCAAGTGACGGCGTGTCGTTCAAGTGAGAGTCGGACGACAATGGTTCTACTTTTTTCGCTTGAACATTAGCTAGGCGACATGCTAGCTTAAATCCGATGACTTTTTCTTCATGTTCCACACTCTAACCCAAAGACTCCTAGTTCATCTATAGATCCCTCCAAAAAGCCTCCTTAACTTTTATAGCTCTATAACTCTGTTATAATAATATTTTTCTTTTATAATAATCATTTTGTTTAAAGAATTGTCAATACAACATAAGTCCTAACACATGCTTTAATGTTCACATTAGAGTAATACAATTTCATTTATACAGCTTCGAGCTTATTATAGGTTATTTCATGTGAATGACAGAATAATCTTTTTCTTACAAAGTAAGTTTTACAATCAAATATGTAGGTTTCTTATTTAAAAACTTAATAAGTTGTTCTATGTTCTTCTATCTAGATGAAGAATGGGAAGGAGTTTCTTCTATCGGAGTGAGACTCGTTCAAAAGTTACCAAGAACACCGGTGAGATTTGTCATAAATATTGATGGATATGTCTTTCCTATTTTATGGAGATTTAGAAAACATGTCTATTCTCTTTAGTAGTTACTTCTTTATATATGCCGAAATCAAAATCATACCCTCTCTTTTAATTGGTGTTTCTCGCTTTAAGTTACTGCATTTAGGGCAACTTTAGCATTTGAAGGAGTTAACTACACCAAACCAGACCTTTTCTTTAACATTTTAAAAAATTAGGTTTTAACGTTTTTTAATAAAAAAATCAGGTGTTAATTTCACAATTGATATTATAAAATTAAATTAACCTATATACCCACCCTATATACCCCCACCAAATTCATTTTAAATACAAAACCCTAGATGAACTCTCTCTCAATTTCTCTCTACTCTCTCGCCATCGCCGCCTCCACTGCCTGTCGCCAGACGCCAGACGCCGGTCTCTTCCCCTCTCCCTCCCTCCCTTCCCTCCCTTCCCTCCTATCCTTTGCTACGATTTCGAAGCAGCGCGATGCCGCTGGTGGTGGTGTTGTGGTGACGCCAGTCCCTCCCCCCTCTCTACTGCGATTTCACAGCAACGCGACGCTGCTGCTGTGAAATCGCAGCAACAGCGCTGTTGATTCACAGTAGCGCGACTGTGAGGGGTGATTGTTGTGGTAACTGGTTGGAGAAATCTGATTTTGGGGTTGTGGTAACTGGTTGGCGACTGTGAGGGGTGATTGGTGGTGGAGGTGAGTTATGGCGTCGGTTGGCAGTGGAGGTGTTGTGGTGGTGGTGGATTCTGGTGGTAGAGGTGCTGTGGGTATGTGCTGTGTATGGGGGCTGTGGCTCGCGGATCTCTATGTGTGTGTAATGGCAGGTTAGTTTGTGTTCATTTTTGTTATTGTTGTTGTAGTGGTATTGCGACGGGGTGACAAATTTGTTATTATTATTGCGATGGTTGTGGTGGTGTTGTGATTGGGCGACGATGGTGGCGTTGTTCAGGTGGCGATTGTGGTGGTTGTTGGTAATGTTATTGTTGGTGGGTGGTTTGGGGATTAGGGTCGGCTGCGAATGGGACGAAGTGTCTGTGACCAACTACTTGGTCGATTTGTGACACGTGACCAAGTATTGGTGATGTACTGGGATTGGAGGGACGGGTGTTTGGGTGTATGTGACCAACTATATCGATCTGTGACCAAGTATTGGTGGTGCACTGGGATTGGGGGATGGGTGTTTAGGTGTATGTGATAATCTATATGGCAACTGTGATCTTAAAATTCGTTACTATGTGACTGAAAATATAACTTGTGACCAACAAGTATGGAGTAATTTTTATAAATTAAAAATCTGTGACCTGTAATTTTTGTGATCAGTGACCAATGAAGTTAATTGTGACATATAAATTTTTACATTTGTGACCTCAAAATAATCTGTGACCAAAAATGAAGTTTTTAACTATTTAATAAGATCTGTGACCTAATTGTATATAACTGTGACCTTAACAATTGTCGGAGTCGAAGCAGTGGATGGAATTAGGCTGCGGCAGAACGGTCACCGGAGTACTCGTTAGAATTAAGCGCGACCGAAGAACAGTTGTCGGAGTAGTCGTTGGTCACCGGAGTAGTGGGGGTGAAGGATGTGGAGTGGGTTAATTATATTATATTACAATAAATATTTAATTTAATATAATTAAATAATTAATGAAAAATCTGATTTTTAATTCTAAAACTTGGGGCCTGATTTTTTATTTTGGGATAGATAAAGCCTGAGTTGTGGATTTTTCCCTTAGAACAATTGCATGAAGTCATTGTTGTGTCCGCCTTATTTGGTTAAAAAGGGCCTCTACAAATGAATTTTGCTACACTTACAGTGTTTACAGCCCACTCTAATTAGTATGAGACCCACTAATTAATTTTGACAATTTATTCGGCTACCATTTGATTTAACTGAAAATCAAATTTTTAGTAAAAGTTGATTAAAGATGCGATCAAGAAATTAATAAAAATTCTGAGTCATGAAATGTATGATTGAAAATGAATAAAATGAAGGCCTAATTGAAACTCAATAAAGCAACGAAAGCAAGGAACTAATGGAAAATGATTTGTAGATTTGTCTTCTAATTGTTTTAAAAATAAGACTTACACATAGAATTTGTGACAATTGATTTTATTCTGCACACTTTAGTCAATTTCCAAAATAGAAAACAAGCATAAGAAAGTATACTTCCGGAGGTTAGATAGCGTTTCATCGTCGATTAAATTTATTTGTAATCATGACAGTCGAAATAAAATATTAATTTATTCAATAAAATGATTGTGTTACTTTTGAGTTTACATTTGTTTGTAGACTTGTCAAAGCTCGTGCAATGTACGGGTTATGATACTTTTGAAAGTTATGTTAGTGTCGAAATTAGTGGATAAGTTAAACTATTTAGATTGAAAGATATTTTGGCTCCAATACATGTTTCCAATTTATTGATGCCTTGTTAAAGAGATAGTGAAATTCAATATAACCCTCATTTTTTACTTATTGAGGTAAGACGTTATGTTTCATTCATCTCGTGCTTATAGAATCTCCAATTACATGTATTAGTTACATCAGTATTTAATTTCTTTACAAAGATCCTATCCAAGACGTATGTAATCAAGACTAATTAATTAATAATAATACAGTACAGAATTAGGATAAATCAATAGTCTCTATCAGTATTAAAATCACAACACAACGAAAACTTCCATCATAAAGGCAAAAAAATGACAAACGATCACCTAACTTACTAAATTCCGTCGAATATCTTTTCAGTATATTTTAGTGATACCGTACATTACATCAATTTAAAAAAAATCAAAATAATCCACTTCATAAAAGATGTTTGTCTACCAGTATTGTATGATGTAGGATGATTTTTCTGAAATCATTGATTTCCTTCAATATCCATTTTGACTTCATAAATTTATCATTTTTAACCGTAAAAACTAAAGAAAAGTTAAATTGAGAGAAATTGGTGTTAGCATGGGATTGATGGTGGGTAGAAAAGATAAATTAACGATTATGATTTTACAATTAATAATTTAAGATAAAAACTAAAGAAAAATGAAATTGAGAGAAATTAGTATGAGTACGGGGGTTGACGGAGTGTAGAAAAGAAAAATTAACGATTATGATTTTACGTTTAATAATTTATGATAATTTGTATACTTAAAGTTAATCGACAATATATTTACTATTATTATATTTTAAGTTTTTTTTTTTTAAAAAAAATAAATCGATCCAAATGGGTATTCATATCGTGAAATATCGAATCAAACGTTGTAGGAAAAATAAAATTCGAAAAAAGAATATTGGAATGGGGTTGAGATTGAGATTGAAAATAAACATAAACAATTACGACTTTACGTTTCACAATTAATGTAAAATTATTTTTGATATTTAAAATTTATCGACCATATATTTATTATGATTGTACTTCAAAATTTTCAACAAATTTTAAATCGCTTAAAACATATATTTGTAATTTAAAATATTGAATAAAAAAATCGACTTAATTTAAGATAAAAATTGAAGAAAAATAAAATTGAGAGAAATTGGTATGAGTATGGGGATTGAGAGTGGGTAGAAAAGAAAAATTAACGATTATGATTTTACGTTTAATAATTTAAGACAATTTTTTTTATTTAAACTTAACCGATAATATATTTATTGTTATCATATTGTAAGTTTTATTTTTTTATAAAAATTTAAATCGATTCAAATGGATATTCATATCACGAAATATCAAATCAAAAATTGAAGGAAAAATAAAGTTCGGAAAAAGGGACATTGGAATGATGTTGAGATTGAAAAGAAACATAAACAATCATGACTTTACGTTTCACAATTAATGTAAAATTATTTTTGATATTTAAAATTATCGACCATATATTTATCATCGACGCACTTCAATATTTACAACAAATTTTAAATCGGTTAAAACGTATATTTATAACCTAAAATATTGAGTCAAACGTAGAAAAAAAAAGGTTCAGGTGGCTTAGCCGAGTAGAGCCATAAAGCCATTCAGCTCGGCTCGACCTGGCCTATGGCTTATGAACAGTAACAAAAATCAACTCTTTTATATATAGTTAGATATTTTTGATATTATAAATAGTGTGCTTAGGTAGTTAAATGTATAAAAAATCGATTTATAATTCGGTCAAATTAATTTTGTAAAAATTTGGGACTATGATTACAATTATTTCTTTCATTTTTCTTTTCATTTTATTTAAATAGATCATTTCACAACTTTTAATTGAGAAAACAAATGAGTATGACCTTTTTGTAACGAAAGATAGAAATAAGTGTGAAAATGATAAACAAATAAAATAAAAGGTAATGACGTTTTTTACAATAATAATGAAAGATAAGGACGTTATGTTCTAATTATTCATAATTGAATCGCCATTAAGACACGAGTTTCGCACTTTGTTTCAATTCAAAATCTAAAAATCTTTAATTCAGCATGTCCAATTCTTCACACTACCA
Organism: Fraxinus excelsior; assembly: GCA_019097785.1. Taxonomy (NCBI): domain Eukaryota; kingdom Viridiplantae; phylum Streptophyta; class Magnoliopsida; order Lamiales; family Oleaceae; genus Fraxinus; species Fraxinus excelsior. Next base: position 2,495,921 of record CM032638.1, on the reverse strand, counting down.
TGGTGGTTTGTTGGAATTTAGACCAAAAAGATTAGAAAACTAAATCCCTACAAGCATTAACGCATATCTATTATTGGTAAAACCAGTGTATAAGATGGTGACGAGCCTTAAAGAAAATGTCTTCAACAACAAAGAAAATTGAACAATCGTCTCCAACGATAGGTTTTAAAAGGAAAAAAAATGCAGCCTTCATTTTTGAGGATTTGGCAGCCGAATTTGTCAATGAACTCTTCATGTTCTTCGAATGCTTCCTTGGATTCTTCGCACTGTCGAACTTCCAATCAGTAAGGATTATACAAAATATTTTGATGTTGTGGTAGGGAAGGCAGCGGCGGCGACGGTGGCTGTGTAAGGAGGCGGCATTGAAAATGAGTAGTTGATTTAAAAATTGATTGATCATTCATTCAAACGTTAGTCAAAGCATTGACATCGATCAATCAAACACAATAAGAATGAAAAGAAGAAAATTTTGAATTAAAACACAATTAGTATTCATCACTCGGAGTATCAAATTGCAAAGAGAATGTTGATGGTGAATTTCCCCATTTGAATCCCTTCAATGGAGTCTCCACCTTCTTACTCGAAATCTTCAATCTCGAATTAAGAATCTTGAAAGTACGACTATTTTTTATGTTTTTCTCTTCCAAGCCCTCTTCAAGTTACAAGATGAAGAATAATCTAGTCAGCCTCAAGATGAAGAATAATCTAGTTATCCTCCTTAAACTAAGTTAAAATTGTGCATAATTTTACATTCCAAAGGAAGTAATCTTGTTCAAATCTTAATTTAAATGATAATTGGTCTTTCTTAAAGGCTTTTATCTTTCAGGTGAACTGGTGTAACATTGTATCATAGCATTCGGATATTCTGAATCCAAGTCTTGTTGCCGCCTATTTTACGAACATTGTGCATGTGCAACGGGTTCGACAAAATAATTTAAGACATGTTTTTGAATTTAATATTAATCAATTTATCATATACATCAATCATGAACAACAAGTTTCTGATACAATTCGCCAGATATAGCAGCTTCCATTACGGCTTCTGGATTTGATGATTCTGCCTTCACATCTTCACCAGACAAATTCCTCACATCTTCTGGTTTAATATTCCCACCTTCCTCCAAGAAAAGTTTTAACAGATTCTTGGAAAATCCACTAACAAGAGCCACCCCATTCTGTGTAGCTGTCACAGGAGTAGCAGATGAGTCCCTAAGGTTCCAAAATACGATCTCAGGCACGTTTTTGTATCCTTTTTCCTGGAATTTTCTCTGTATCACCATATAATCCGTCTCCCATGGACTCACAGAGGCTATGTCGAACTCCATATCACTAAAGACAAAAATCCTCTTAATCATCTTCTCTTCAGGTAAGTTTTCGTTAACTGCCAACTCCAAAATCTTGTCAAATACTTTTTGAAAATCAGTATTCATACCGGCAGCCATTTCTCTAATGAACTCTGTTTTCGACCTAAGATTACCCCCTCTAACCAAGTGAATCTCTGGATATTCACTAAAGGTGATCACATGGCCTTTCCAGGGTTCTTCGCAAAGTTCGGAAACTAGTAATCCTAGCGCAACTGCCACCTCCATTGGTGTCCCACACATACTGGCCGAAACATCACAAATTGCAAGGCAATTTGTTAATTTCCCATTTTTTAACAAGTCATCGACCATTCTTTTCCATTGAAGATCAGCAACTATGGCTGCTCCACTACTACCTTTCAACTTGGCAATTATTTCATGAGGTAACAATGCTCCTGCTGTAATTTTCGCATTCCCCACCTTCACATTCTCAAGATATTCCCTGAATCTTTTGTTGTCACGATGTAAGAAAATATCAGTGTAATTCCTCATAGCAACAGATGCAACCCGATTGTAAGGAACCAGTTCCCATTGCTTTGCACTCATAAACACCTCAGGCAATTTTAAAGCCTGATGCAATGGCACAAGTACTTCTTTTCTCAGCCTGTTTTTCACCTTATAAACATATTGTTCTTCACTGAGGCCTTCAGATTCCGCTGTAGATTCACGGGGAAATATTTTTTCAGCTATGCTTTTGCATATCAAAGTGGCCTTATCATATGATGAATCAATAGTGGGACACCATTTTGCTGCAAGACTTAAACTTTTAATCTCACCAGAGTTCAAGAATTGAATATCAGATTTCAGTAACTGCGCGAAAAGGGTTGAAATCCGATCATGCAAGAATCTGTAATTTGCATCTTGATCATACTTTTCGGAGGCCTTTTTTGCCATGTCGAACACTTTCGATTTTCTCAATTCTCTTGCTTTCTCCATTTCCCCCTTGACTTTCTTCATATTCACCTCGATTCTTTCCTCTCTCGGCACTTTAGCTCTCAACAGCTTCTTCTTCTCCTCCTCGGCCAAATCCTCTTCTTTCTCTTCCTTTATCTTGAGAAAATAAAGTCTTCTCACTCTAGTCTTTTGTCTTTTCTTCTCTATCCACTCCATCTTCTTGTTTCGTCGAGCCTCGGGTCCTTCAAGAAGCCTATAAAGGATCTCAAGAAGGTCCTTAAAGTATCCAAACTCTGCGAAAGTCCCTATATTGCATGCCAATGTCTTGGGATGGTATTGATGCATCCAAAGTGCAGCTGCGTAGAAATTCTCTTTATCTGACTTGCCAGTGCCTCTAACACCCCTCAAATTTCCCACCAATTTTAAGGTTGTCAAAGAATCGTGGTCCCAAGATAGTTTCAAAAGTTCATGGAGAGTTTCATGGGGTGTGTCTGGGACTACGTGGAAAAAGAAATCTAGACAAGGGTTGCCCGAAGACAAAAAAGTGGCTGACCCATTTTCGGTGAAGCCCATAGGAGCCATGGGTTGGGGATATGGGGTAACGTTGAAATTCGTGATTTGTTCCATGAAGTGATCCATAGTTTGGATAGATCGACTAAATTCTTGCCTCCGCTCCTAAATAAACGACGGAGACTTGGCTGCAACACCGTCCTGGTGGTGGCAGGGTGAAGGAAATTTGGCCGGACTAGGGGCTCAAGGAAACTTGATTATGTTGGAAGTAGATGATGAATTGACATTAGCTTAGAGAAATATTTATTCTTGGTATTTTCTTGGGTTCCAAGCCTATGGGTTGCAACTCTTCTCCACGTATATTTTTCTTTGGGACCAAGTATTATGTTTTAAAATTGAATTTATAATTAGAACCGAGCTGCTGTGCCAAGTCGGTAAAAGACCTGACACAGCAATGTGAGAGGGGGTGAGTGTGTTTTAACATTTTTGGGGAGTTTTTTTAATGAGGTGGGTCCTCTGGATCCACCCCATGTGAGATAATCTATACAAAATCTGTGATCCAAAACCTGATAAAATAAATAAATTCTTATAATTATTGACAAGGTCTTAATGCATTAATTTTGTTTTATAATTCAGAACATGTTCTGACATGTCCAAATCTTTTTAATTAATATCATCAAATTAGATTATATTCGATTTTAATGTCACATTAAATGATAAATGTTTTTTTTTTGTTAAAAAGCATTAAATCCACGCGTTGATCGAATATTCCGTCTCATCATTAATAATCGTCGCATTAAATTATATTTGATTTTAGTGTCACGTTAAATTATACATGTTTATTTTGTTAATAAAAAACATTCAATTCACGTGTTGGTCAATATTCGATATAATCATGAGTAAATCATCAAATTCTCATTTGAATTGTTGAATCTCAATCTATGTACATCTCAGTAGTCTTTTAGAATTCATTTATCTAAAATTAAAATAATACCGTGCCTTGTTTAGTGGCAGATTTATAGTAAATTTTGATAAAAATTGATGAAATGCGCTGTTGAAAAGTTATGGATCTCATTTAATATATGATTACAATTAATTATTAACTTTGAATTTAATTAAAAAATAAATTTCAATCCCGACCAAATAAGGGCTATATTTAATACATTGAAAATATTCAATGCACGTGAGACCATCCTTAGACATTAATGATCAAATAAACCTTCGAAGTGCATAATAGGGATAGAAAAGTATGTTAACGTGAATGGTTGATGCTCCAAAATTTGTTATACTTTTTCCATAACAAGTTTATTTTTACACTGTGTCCGTGTTAGGAGGAGGATTTATTTGAATATTACTTTAGGAGAATATTTGATGAGTGGAAAAGACTAGAGAGAGCTTGTCTCCAATAGTCTATTGATTGACATATTGATTTATTGTAAAAGACAAGGGAACATCTATTTTATATTATAGACTATAGTGTGTGCATCTATCTCAACAACCATAATAAATGCATTTCCCAATCACTTGGAGACGGCAAAAAATTCGAACAAACATGATACTCGCAGTGCTTCATCCTGAATGGTGCGGGATTATCTACCTAATCGGATATTCCGGTCGGGGACGGGGCGGGTACAGGTAACGAGTGCCTCGTCCCACCCCGTTAATTTTTTTTTTTTTTTTAGAATTCAATATTTTGAAAGGAAAATTTCACGAAATATCATTAGTTCTAATAGAAAATGACAACTAAAATTATCTAAAAAATATGATAAACAATAAAAGTTTTAGTTTATCAAATATATTTAAATAATTTTAATTTTTTAAAAAAATTAAAAAATATAACATTGTCTCACTCTAATGAAGGTGGACAATAAAATAAATTAAAAACCATATATAAAAAGGGGTAGTAAACGGGATAAGAGTCTCGCCCCACCCTACCTTAGACGGGTAATGGGGCGGGGACGGGGCGGTCAATTGCCTGGCGGGAAAGGGAGGTTGCCCCGTTGCCATTCCTACGACCACTTGCTAACACCCAATAAACACTCTCTAAATCAAAATAATTCTAAATAGTGAATAATTTTATAATAAAGACAATTCTAGAACATATACTATTTGATTTAAGGACTCGCTTAATGGCAATAAATTATTAACAAACATGAGAAAAGTTCGTTAACATAAACCAACAGCCCATGATATATGAGTGTTGCTACTCATACAGGGGCTCTTCACAGGGTTTTGACAGGGGGGCTGAAATGGAGGCACCTCAGCCCTTGTCAAGGAGCCCTTGTACAAGAAGCTTAATACATGATATATTCACCTCGAGTGACAGTGAGATCGACCTTCATAATCATGCAGTGAATTTAAAATTTAAATTTTATATTTTTATTTGTTGAGAAAAATAGTTAATATTTGCAAAAACGAGAATAGGCAATATAAAATAATAACTTGAATACGTGAAACTCAAGACGGAAAAAAACAACGAACGGATAAGGAGAAAAGTTATCGTATCAAAAATGATTACAAGATATGTGACTACTCCGAATGAGATACATTGATACCCCTAATATACATCATATATATAATAAAACGTGTCCATATGGTGGGGGCTACGCTACCACCATAGACCCCCATTTTTTTTTTCCCCATAATTTTAGTTTCACCACATATGTCGCGCCGCGTGCTTTTCGGATCGAGCCAAAAGAATTTGCGTCATAATACACAAAGAATAGGAAAGGGTTGTACAATATATAAACCTAGCCATGCTACAAAATGTGGTAAAGTAAGAAAGAAACTATCCAAATAGCACATTTTCACGTGCCAAGGAAATACACAAGAAAAAAAAATGACTAGAGATCCATTTATTTAAACATATCGACAACATATAATTTAAAACTTTAGAGACTTGTGCAACTGATTATTATGGTACCTTTTCTATGTCAATAGCTGTTAGGAATATTGGGCCTAACTCCACCTAATAAAACCGGCTTATTAAGGGAGGATTGCCCTCACCTTATTAAGTGGATTATTTATATTTTTCCAAGCAACGTGAGATTCTAATACGCCCCCTCACGCACAGCATGGACCATGCCAAACAACTGTGAACAAATCGATATTGGGTGGCACCCAACATTACATAATTGGGCTTAGCTCTGATACCATGTTAGGAATATTGGGCATAACTTCACCTAATAAAATCGGCTTATTAGGGGAGGATTGCCCTCACCTTATTAAGTGGATTATTTATATTTTCCCAAACAACGTGGGATTCTAATAATAGCAACCTTAGATTGCAGCCACGACCTGCATGCAGGCTTCTTATTATGCATAGGCAACATAGGCTTATGCTCATGCTTGTTCTTCAACTTTTCCTTATCTGAGTTTTCTGTGTTCATAATAATGTACTTCTAGGTCCTGTTTGGTACAGATTTTAATCTAGATCAAAGTCAAACAATCAATATTAACCATATCTTTCATGGGTTCCAAGACTTTTCAACCACACATTTCAAAAACTTCTACCACAATCTATTAAAAATCTGATTTTAATCCCCACTAAACATCCTCTTAATATTTTGTAATCAAATGGCCGTAAAAGTAGACAAATGTAAGGCTATGATTGAATCTTGAATATGGTGAAAACTATACTTTATATACTTGCAAGTGTATCGGTAAAGATGGCACAATGATGCTATTAACCCCGCTGACTGGATTTGTTGACCAGTTGACTGATTTATTGGTTTGTTATGGTGCAAAAATCGTGTTTTCAATAAAAGCCGTGTTTCTGTCTAAATGAATGGATGCTCCAAATGTTGCCAAGTGTCAACTCCACAACCGTTGGAGGGAGACCTATGGGTGACTTATATATATATATATATATATATATATATATATATATATATATATATATACCATCCTAGTGTTGAAACGTAAAAGGTTCTCTGATATTTTTTCTTTCCTCTTTGCGTTGTTCGAGTTTTACTTCTCCTTCTCTCTACAAATCAAAACTGTCGTTACTCTCTCAAAATATTGTAATCTTGAGTGATTTCTATTTGAGTAGAGTGTTATGTTCTTGTGTGAATAATCGATTGTTGAGAAAAGGCTGAGATTCTGTGATCTTGTGTGGTTACGATCTGAGTACAAAAAAAAAAAAAAATATGTTCATTTTTACCTTAGTGTTGTTTCATTCGAACGGTGGTTCTTTCAGTGACGAAAGCACTAGTGTAATGGGGTGTTATTGCCTTAGGGCAAAGTTTAATAAAACTTTCCTTTTATAGTTTATGTTCGTTTTTATTCTTGCATATTTTGTTGTTGACATTAGGCTAATCTTCTTAAACCTCCTGCGAAAACACCTCCTCTTAACAGTATCTCCGTTAATGTATCCAAAAACGTCTCCAACATATTTGGTTGGGCTCGAATTACCCAATCCTTTATTCTTAACTAACTATTTGAATAAATTCTCCATCCTTGTAGAACACTCAGATTGAAGAATCCTCAGGCTAGATTATTTTTTTTAGTACATAATATAGCAAATGTAATTAGCAATGGCATGAGTTATACTATTAGCTTAACGCTGCACAAAAGAACATTCTAAACCAGAAAAATAGTTAAAACATAATTGAAATTCTTTGCATTATTGTACCTTCAAGTGCGTGAAGAGACGGATCGTTCACTGCATGTACTGCGTTGTGGCAATCTTATTCAACCATGGCGATGTTGAAACCGTCAGTTTGAGCAAATTCTAACCCCTTTAGGTAAATATGGTGTAAAAGACCCGACAAAACCTTTTTGGTGAAAGATGTGGTATCACTAATAAAGTTTTATCATTTATAAATAATTTATAAAATTTGTCAAATGGAGATTAGGTCTATGTCGAATAAGAAAATATAAAAAGGATAAAAAAAATGAGGACGTGATCTTTTTACGCAAGTCTACGAATGCGAAGTTAGGAATAAACTTAGGAGCACGCAAACAAGAGTTCGCAAAAAGAATATGTATTGTGTCCCTTTACGAAATCACAAATAATATGTACGTGAATAAATGTTTAAAGTGTGACTTCAAGACGACCTAAGAAAAAGAATTGGATGAAATTCAAATATTTTCCACCCAAATAACTATTTTCACTTTTGCTCCTTGTTGAAAACAAGCATTGTGCGTTTAGGAAGATAAAATCTTGACCAGATGGAAGTAGCTATGTCAACGAGCCGAGCTCAAGCCGGAAAAAAAAAATATAATAAATTGGGCTCGGCTCGAGCTTTTTTTAGCTTGAGCCGAGCCGAGCCTGGTAAAAAAAAAAAAAGGTTGGCCCGAGCTTTCGGTCCGGCTCAGTTGTTTTGTTTTTTGTTTTAATATCAAACCTACATTTTTTACTTAAAAAATTTAAAATTTGTGCGGTTTATATGTATCGAGCTTTTTTGGGCTCGAGCAGAGCCGAGTAAAGCTCAGCCAAAAAATGAGGCTCGACCCGAGCCTCCGCTCGTTCTAACACAGAGCCCGAGCCCGAGCCGAGCCATCCGAGCCGGAAAGCTTTTTTGCCATCTCTAGATGGAAGATATTTGTTGATTATAATTTTATGGTCAATAGTGTGGATCCTAGATCAAAAGAGACAAACGACATTGTTTCACTAGTTAGGATAAAATAACAATTCGAAAGTTGGCTAAAAGTTATACCTAGATTATTATGTATTCTTATACCAACAAAGTATTTCTCTGTTTGACAACCATTTTTTGAATACTTGTTTTTTACATAATCATTTTTATCCACACATTCACAAAATAAAATATGCTGCACATAAATCTCAAACTTTTTAACTGTATATTCTACTAAAAAACACTATTAAAAACATTGTTTTTCGAAAATAATGGTTGTCAAAGATGGGCTAAATGTTTTATCACATGAGATTAAATACAACGTTTCAAAATAATTTGCAATAATCCTACGAGCAGCATACTATGTAATTTTATACCAACAAAATACGTACCAAAAGTTTTGAAATACATGATGTATCAATTTTCAAAAAGAGTAAAATACCTTGCTTAATTAATTTCTAAATTACTTTTCCTACTATTCTCATTCCCTTATTCCAAACTAAGCTACTCAAGAAAGGGAGAAAATAATTTAGGTACATGAAAGTCGAGATCATTTGTGCAAGTCTCAAAATTTCATAATAAATTTGAAGAAACGGGTCATGTTGTTCATAACCCATTTGTGAATCTAACCCGTTTATTTTGTGTGCCTGCCCGCCTGGTCGTTCGAGGGCAGATTTGGGCCGAGTTCAATATCGGTTTGATTTGTTGGCTGATTACAGGGCCCATAAAGCGAAGACATGGGCCCTCTTGAAAAATCTAAGATGATTCAGATTTTCAATGGAAAGTTCATAGAAATTTAGTTGTAAAGAATTTTCAAAGCATCAAAGACTGGAATATGCTTGTTTGGATTCCAAAAATGTGTTAATCATCATATTTTTTTCTTACTTCCTTAATAATTGAGCATATTCATTTGCGGATGTGATATCTGAAAAACACAGATAACAGACCAATTTGAAAAAAAAAAAAAAGGATCATAATTAAGTAATTTTTTAAAGCGATCATTAATTTAAAATAAGAAAGTAAGTAACTCTAGACATGATTATCGAATTCTTTTTTTCTTAGAAATAATTAATATATAAAAGAAATTGCAATAAATCGAAACAACATTATCAATTATTTGAGAAATCCAAAAGCATGGCTGGGGAAAATTAGCAGTGTCCCCCAAAGGGGACTAAGTTCACTTAACCATCCAGTAGTCTAATAATTATTATCACCTAAAAGTCGACAAAGCTAATACGATTTGAACACCACATCAAATCTTGTTCACAAACTATACGAATATGGTCCTGCTTTGAATTTGAATGGAAAATTTTGAGCAACATAAGAGAATAATTGGATTTGAACAAGGTCGTATATGATTTAGAAGGCAAATTTTATACTTAACCTTTGTTTGAGTCACATTATTTTTCTCATTCTCATTTTTTTTTTTATACTTATTTTCAATCACTTGACTTTTCAAAAACTACGTGAAACGGGCTACGAAATAGTTTTAGAATGGGAAGCCGAAATCTACATTAACTTACTTATTAATTTATATTGAAATACCAAAATATATTGACAAAGAAATATCTTTTTAAATTGTTTAAGAGAATAAAAAAAGTACAATGTTAATGTATCAAATCACTAAATGTCACATGTATCCCACCTTTGACGATTACGACAGTGAACGATTGCAAATAACATTTGGTTTAGGTTTGAATTAGGAATGACAAAAAAATTCGTTCAACTCGATATCCGTGGGGCCACGTCTCGAATGGGGATGGGGATTACCCACCTAACCGGGTAAACGGGGCAGGGACAGCGATTGTCATTATCCCAAAGCGGGTACGGGAAACATAGTCACCGCCCTGCAATCTGCTCCGTTTAAAATTAATTTCAAATTTAAGTTTTTTTATCAAACAAAAATAATAAATTTATCATCATTTTTAAAGAGAACATAAGTTACGTTTAACAATTAGTAAAAATTGAATAATATTTACTAACTAAAGACATAAAAAAATAAAAATAAATAAAAATAAATGGGGCGATAAATGGGGCAATGGACTTGCCTCGCCCCAATTCCGCCCCGTCTTGCTTTAATCGAGTATGAGGATGGAGCTATGTAACAAAAATACCTTATTGGACGGGGTGGGAATGACCGACCCATCTCGTTGCTATTCCTAGTTTGAATATTTGCAAAGTGTTTCAAACCACCAAACCACTTCAAAGAAAATTGAAAAAAATTTAATTTAAATTTTGTCTGACACAATTAAAACTAAATGCATACCAATTAAAAAGATAAATTTATATTAAACATAATCCAATTAAACTCAATATTCAAACATACAATTATCCATTCCAATGAAATGGCGGTTTTGTAAATTTGACCAACGATTCTTTCGACGTACTATTTTAGTGAAAATTCAAAGCAAATAAGTACAATATTGTCCCCCCAAATTTTAAAAAGTGTGTTAGTTATTTAAATATTTACAATTATTTCTGAACCTGCATTCTCAACTAGTGGTAGAATTCTTAATTCCTTTAGGAATTACGTTAAGTGAAAATATGGTTGAGGTGGTGACTCTTTTTAAAAATTGGTTGTATAGTAAGAAGAAATCTATATTGATTCGTTAATATTTAGATGATGTAGAAGTATTGAATGATTCACAAAAGTATTATTGTATTTGATCTTTCTATTTATTTTATTTTATTAATTATTTTATATTAGTTAACTATTAATTATATTCTTATTTTTATGGAGATAATGAATCATGTGTTAAATTGTAGATGTTACGCCAATTAGTATCAACTAGCAACTAAGAAGTTAAAATATTCTAACATGTTGTTGCATTACAATGATGATAAATGTTGACGAGGGCCTCTCGTATCAACAAGATCCCACCCTCCTCTCAACCGAAGCATAGGAAGATGATCATCAGTGAGATCTCACTCCGTTCTATCATCCAGTTTTGCACTCAACAACTTGATGATTCGACCCGAGTATTTATTATATTGGATATTGATTTAATAACGGATGCAACATGTATAATTTTTTGCTAATTATTTATCAAATTTTTTGCCTCATGTATAGGGTATAGAACATCTTTTTCATTATATAGATATTAGTACGTATAAATTTCTTATTATTCAACAAAGAATGGGACAACGTACAGGCCATAGAGCAAATCTTTGTAATTATTTAGGTGTTACGTACAGCAAGTGGGATTTAATAAAGTAATTTGTTAAATGAATAAGATATGGCATTAAATTTATTAAACCAAACACCCCTTATATGAATACTAGGGTCAGGGTCTAGGATCGTTTAAATTCTCATGCAATAATTATTTTTACTGCAAAATAAATACAAACTATGATTCTTTAACTTTTTAGATAATTACATTACTTGTATTGTCCAACAAGTAAAATCCTGAATTCAATTATCATCGAGATCTTGTTTTTAAAAGTTTTAGGTATTATTATGCATGGATAGTAAATTTATCGTAACATGCACGTTGAGACGTGATAAAATAGAACACTGAAAAGTTGTCGTTTATCGAAATTAGTATTCTTAATCTATTTATGTACAATTACACTTTATCATCTCAAAGAATGAGACGAAAAAAGAGGATAAAAAGAAAAAGCAAACTCACAAAAATACTAAAAAAACAACAATTAAAAAAAAAAAAAAAGGTTAAAAATTAAAAAAAAAAAAAAAAAGTGGCCTTTTCTTTTGTTATTGTTACATTGAAAAGGTTCCTAAGTACACAAGAAATTAGCATTTTCGCTTGTACTCAAAAGTTGTTCCAAATAATCAGCACCTAAATCCTCAAACACCACCACATTTTCCTCCTTAATTTCCCTCCCCTTGCTCTTCTTGTTCCCATTTCTCCTCCTCATCGAATGTTTCCTTTTCAAAGCAATAACAGGTGAACAATCTTCCTCAGTTATACACTTCATTTCACACAGTGATTCCCTCACCTTTTCCACAGGAAAATTCATAATCGCAGCCTGGCCGCGCATCGAAAACGCCGCTTGATCATAAGCTAAAGCAGCGGCTTCTGCAGTATCAAATGTTCCTAACCAAACCCTTATTCCATTCCTTGTAGAATCCCTTATTTCAGCTGCAAATTTCCCCCATGGCCTTCTTCTTACGCCCCTGTAAGACTTTTCGTTGGTGGGTTTTTCGTCTGGTACTGAGTTTACTTCATCTTCTTTTGTTTGATGATCAGATGAATTTGATTCAGAATTTTCTTCTTGTGCAGCTTGTGCTAGAACACCAAACAGAAGCATTTCTTCAGAATCATTTTCATTGAAAGGAAGTGAATTTTCCTCCAAGAATTTTACATCCCAACATGGAAAAGATTCTGGTGATCCAAAGGATGAACCAGAGGAAAAATTATCAGAATTACTGGAGCGAAAAACAGAGGAATCCATTTTGAAGTAGTAGGAGGGAATATTTTGAGTCCATAGTGAGTGAAAATGCCCTTTTATATACCCATGAGGAAAGGGTGGGTGGGGTAAAGGATCTGAAATAAAAAAATGCATATTATAATTTAATGTTATGGAAAAAGAAAAAAGCATGGCCAAGAGGGGATTTTTTTGGGATTATTGGGACTAAATTATTGTGACTGCAGCATTTGGACAATACTACACGTGCGTCAAAGGAAGCCAGGCGGCCAGGTCATACGGGCAGTTTGGTGACGTCACAATCCGATAAGATTTTGTCACTCTGTCCAAATGCCTTGAATGACTTTCATCAGGTGAAAGGAAACTTCTCAGAAAGAATGCAGTGACCGAAATCTTTTATTTTGATTATTTAAATAGAGCATGTTTGGCATTGCCTTTTTCTTCACAAAAGCAGGTGTTTTTTTGACAATTTCACTTTTGATATATTTTAAAAATAAACTGTTAAGCAAGACATACTGTATTAAGTTCAAATTTCATGCCAAACAAGACGTAAAATTAAACGAGTAAAAAAAGTTTGATGATCTACTTTAAGCCCCTGTTTGAAACTCATTTTGAGGAGAATAGAAATTTTGGAATAGTGATTAATGTGAGAATGTGGTGGAAAAGTGATGAAAAGTTTTAGATTTGTGTGTAATATTATTTTATTTGAAGAATGTGTGATTGAAATGAAGAATGAAAATAAAAAATTAATGAATGTCAAACGGGGGCTAAATTGAGATATATAATCGGTGGTTCTTATAAAGCCATTTAACAAATTATGAATAAGAGAGGGAATAGTAGACCCCACATTTTCTTTTTTCTTACTTTGGAAGAATACATGAGCTTCCTAGTTATTTCTGCGTAGTACTATCAATATTTTAATGTCAATTCGAAAACAGCTCATCGTTTTGAGTAGAAAGAATTACATTTGCTAAGGAAACGTTCTTTGTCCAAAATATTTTATTTAATCTGGCTAAGAGTATTTTGACTTTCAAAGATAAAGTTTGGTAACTCATCATGAATATCATTATAAAGACTAAAAGTCACGTCTTTTGGATTTCACGGCATAAGAAAATTGTAAATAGTCCAATCTTCTTTCAATTTTATGCATTTCTTTGATACACAAATAAATATATCTTCTCTCTAGGGAACATTTTTTTTTTTCCGAAGAATGTCTATTTAATATTTGTTGATCTACGAATTAGGCCAGACTCAACTGTAAACAAATCTCAATTCCTCTTTTTTCATGGGTACATTATTTGTTTTAGCCTTATAATATTATGTTTTAGGTCCAATGTCGTAATTGACATATTTGTGAACAAAAGGGTCTTATTTGAACACTTGTAAAAAGTCAAGAACTTGGATGCACTTTTGTATAGATGAATTAAGTTAGGGTTAGAGGTTGAAAACAAGAAAAATGAGGCGCCGAAATTTCGCTAGACTATCGTCATGACTTGGTTTGAACGGCAGAAATAGAAATATTGTCGCCTGCCTTTCGCCTCGAGCGCCAGGCTCCTTTGCTCGAGCTACATATTTATGCGGCCAGACATAATTTGCGATTTTGAAGAGTTGTACACAGTCTATAACACATAAACATCCTCGACTATAAATGCATATGTCTTGGACGAATTTTGGAATGTTGCTTTATTGTGCTTGAATTGAAAAACACTTTCACATCATTAGTGAGATCCAAAAACACAATTCATTGATTGATTATCCCATATCATTTTTGAGATTCGGCAACTGAGTTTTGGGAAAACATCATGATTCGTGAATTCAAAACACCTGACTTCTTTAACACTTTGAGGAATGTACTTTCTCAGTTAGATTTCAAAAGTTTATAGAGGTTTAAAGAGGTTAGACTACAAGCGCAAGAAGAAGAAGAAGAATATGTGATTCATGAGTATCCACTTGAAAGAGATAATTGCAGAAAATTGTGAGTCTGAAATTTACAGCAGATCTTGGAAGTTACGGGAGGTAGATCGGGAAATCTAGTAGGGTAGTAACATAGTATCTACGATAGCAGACTGTGAGTCTGGAGGACAACAGATTTTAGAGATTACATGAATTATAACAGCGGGAACTAGTGGAATTTGTCAGGCTGAAAACGGACTGTAATCCATATTGTCTATAATGGAGGTAAATGTCTTGATCCGGGAGTTTTTACCCAATTAGGTTTCTCCATCATCATATCGGTTTTCATTATTTATTGCTTTTCATATTACAAACAGTGGTATTCAAACATAGGATAATTAAATTGTATGTTTAATCATCTAGAAACTATTTAAAAAGTGACTTGTTGTTTTTAATAGATTAATTCTGCACGTAAAGTCAAACTTAATTAGTGAATTGCGTATTTTTCAATTGGTATTAGAACCTAATTTTGATTCCTGGCCTTAATTTGTCTAGATGAGTAGTTCATTGTCTGTCCCGCCATACTTTGATGGCACTAACTATGCCTATTGAAAAGTTAGGATGAGAGTGTTCTTAAAATCTATAGATAAACGGATTTGGTTGAGTGTGGTGAATAGTTGGAGTACCCATAATACTACTGTAGACAATGTAGTGACTCCCACTCCCATTGCTAATTGGACTAGGGCGAACTTAGATGAATGTAACTGGAACAGTAAAGCCTTACATGCCTTATTTATGGTTGTATCCCTGGAAGAGTTTAGAAGAATGTCTATGTGTGAGGTAGCCAGAGATGTTTGGGATATTCTACAAAGCATACATGAGAGAACTTAGGCTGTTAAAAACTCTAAGTTGCAAATGTTTACCACTAGGTTTGAAGAATTAGGATGAAAGAGAATAAGACTTTTGATGATTTTTATACGAGATTAAACAACATAGTGAGTTTTAGTTTCAACATAGGTGAGAGAATCTCGAAGCCCAAAATTGTAAGAAAAATCCTTAGATCCTTACCCGACCATTTCAGGCCTAAAATCACGACGATTGAAGAAAGTAAGAACATAGATTTTATTAAGGTAGAGGAGTTAGTTGGGTCCCTCCGACATATAAAGCTGACATTAGATAAACCTGTTAAAGATAAATCTCTGGCCATGAGAAACATTTGGACCGAATCTTCTGATTCTGATTCACTAAATGATGAAGAGTTAGCTTACCTGGCTAAAAAATCCCAAAAATGTTTAGGAAGAAAAATAACCCTCAAGAGAGACACAAAGGTGGCCCGAGTGAATCTAAGAGAAAATTTAAATCTGTGAGGTGTCATAACTGTCGAGGTTTTGGTCATATTAGGAGTGAGTGTCCTAGTAATGGGAGAATTTTGGATAAGACTATGAATGCTACTCTCATTGATGACGAGTCTAACTCGGACAATCAGAGTAGAAATCCACTCGGGAGGAAAGTGAAAAATATATTGCCTTTACTACTTAGAGTTAAGGAAGGACCTGACCAAGAGAGTGAAAGAGAAGATGACGTAGATAGTGATGAGGATTTTAATGAAGAATCTATGTGAGGAAGATATTCAAGAGGCTTATGATAAGATGTATGAGGATAGTCTTAATATTCTTACTAAAAACAAAGTTTTGAGTGCGATGAATAAGGAACTTGAATTGGAAAATGAGAAGTTAGTAGCGCACATTAAGGAATCTACCTCGATCTTGAGTGAAGTAAAATAAGAACCTCACCAGCGAGCTTGAGAAGTCCTCTAAGATATTCAATGAGTTAACCACTGAGAAAGAGGCCTTATAAATCCAAGTTAAGAACCTTCTAAGTGATCTAGAATATTCTAAGTCTCAACTACTTATCTTCTCTAGTGGTTCTGAAAAGTTAGATAACATTTTAAGAATGAGCAAGTCGGCTGAAAATAAGGGAGGTCTAGGTTTTAAGGAGAAGAATGCTAGTACATCCAAAATCACATTTGTCTCTGCAACTGACCAGCCCAAAGTTGTGTCTAACCCCGATCTTATGAATAAGGAATTTGTTAGAGAAAGACCTACTAGACAGCGTATGACCCATCGACCTAGGAATAGACGTTAGCATTCACATAACATTGGTCCCATGTTTATCCCTACATGTTTTAACTATGGTGAGTTATGACACATAAATCCTAGGTGTCATCATTTACTGAACAGAAATAGAAATTGAAACTTAAACAGAAATAAGAATCAAGAGTTTGTTGGTCAGATTGACTTTCTTACTAATCAAGTAAGTCAATTGACGAAGTTAATGACACAGATGAATAAGAATAGTCTTGTCACTAGGCAAGTTTGGGTGAAGAAAAGTGATCTCAAAAATTGTGAAATAGATCACGGTGCTCTTAAATGTAAGAATATTTGTGTACCTAATTGATTATGTATTTTCTGGTGCATGCTCGTGTTTTATCAACATATGACATTGATTTATGTATGCTTCATATTTGTTTATTTGTTTTCTGGGTCGAAAATTCATGCATATTTATTTTATTTATTTATGCAATGTTTATTTATATGTTTGACATTTTTTTATGTATGGCTCATTCATGTTTTATACGAAAAACACACAAAAAAAAAAAAAAAATGGAAAAATTGAAAAAAATAAAAATAAAAAAATGATGGAATTTGTTTTTACAGCATCATATATAACATTCCTAAGCGTGTGGTTGTGATCAAGTATGGATTTAATCGATGAGATGTAACATAGTTTCCAATGTTAGCTTAGATTATTTATGGAGTATTTAGTATATGTGTCTTTATGTACCATTTGCACTGCACACACTATAATAGTATTAGTGAGACTCTACCGTATATGTGAGATTTGAGATGGCAGTCACATGTTACTAATGTGACTTTGAACATGAATTGACATTTTTTTATTAGACATAAACTCAAATTTATCTCATGCTATAAAAAGCTCAATATCTTATATTCTTCTTTGAACTTTATTTGACTTGAACAATTAAGCCTGCACCTGGTGCCTATGGTCAACTGATGTAGGCTAACCAGTCTAAAGCTTGTTACAAGTGATCATTTTAGTTGCTTAATGGAGAAGAGCATGCACTTAAGATGTGAAAAAATAATTATAAGATTAAAATATTGAAATATATGAAAAATATATATGCAAAAAGTTAGGGGAAAATAGAAAATATCCATATAAAATGAGCTTATATTTAAAGGTCATAATGTGCTTTAAATAATTTGATTTTCATAAGTAGATGAATATACTTATTGGCAGTGATAATTAACATGTCATTTCTCATAAAATTAAGGTTTGTAGTCCTACTCATAAAGGATTAGTGACACTTTACACACATATGTCACTTATACAATTTACTCAATGATATCTTGAACTGAGTATGTGGAAAAGTTTATTGTACATTTTTTATACTTATGTATGCTAACGACTGCATTTTTGAGTGATTATATATTAATGTTAAACATTTTTTCCCTCCGTCATTTGCGACAAAAATGGGGGAGAGAATATTTGAATAGCTGTTATGTGAATGCATTGAGATTTGCATTTTATGTCTGAGGGATCGTTAGGGAGAGACATAGATACATTTGCCTACTACATAAGAATATTGAGAGTTTGAATAGTTTTACACGGATTGATTCATCCATATCATTCTTGAAATCCGACAACAAAGATTTGGGAAAATATCAAGGTTCGTGAATCCAAAGCACCTGATTTCCTTAATACTTTGAGGAAGGTACTTTCTCAGTTGGATTTCAGAAGTTTATAGATGTTGAACTATAAGCGTAGGAAGAAGAATATGAATATGTGATTTCTGGATATCCACTTGAAAGAGACAATTGCAGAAGATTGTGAGTCTAAAATTTACAGCAGATCTTGGAAGCTACGGGAGGTAGATCGGGAAATCTAGCAGAGTGATTAGATAGTATCTACGGTAGCAGATTGTGAATATGGAGGAACAACAAATTTTGGAGATTACATGAATTACAACAGCGAGAACTAGTGGGATTTGCTAGGCTAGAAACGAATTGTAATCCATATTGTCTATAGCGTAGCTCATGTCCATCACCTCGAATATACATTGCAGTGGAGAGGTGATGCATCATCGCCTTGGATAAAAATAATGTTCCAAGCAAGATGTTTGAAGGCATCACCATAAACCTTGAAAAAGGTGTGTGAAAAGAGGACCTTGCGTGACATTTTGCTTAATTAGCTGCCACGGGACTTGCCTGGTAGGCCAAGGCATAATAGCATTTATTCACTAAAATATTTATCAAATGAGAAACAAACATACCCATATCGTGACCTGTAAAGTTAATCGAGTAAATGATAATCTTACTAAACAAACACCATGAAACTAGAAAAGAATAAAATTTGTGAGTGCCATTTTTAAAATCTTATCTTCAACAATCTTTCCTTAGTACGAGTCTGATCCATTTCGATCAAGGGTTTGGCGGCTGTACAATGAATCTATATCTATTATAGTCCTTCATCTGCTACATTTTTTTAGATCTCACTGATTATATAGTGTCAAAATTTTAGAGGTAATGCCCAAAAAAATAGTAAGGTTTAATGGATTTTTGACAGCTCAAAATTATAGTGAGAAATTGAGATTCTAGTTGGGGAAACAGATGAACTAGTACAAGTTTTCATAAATAAATAATAGTAAAATGATCTCAAATATTTATTTGCTTGGTTACTATATCACACCATTTCATTTAATTAAATTTAGCCATTTTTCATTTTGGTCGATTAAACGATAAAAAAAAATAAAAAATAAAAATAAATCATAGCTAGGCAATAGAATTAGAATTATACCCCCAACACACATTTGGGATTAATGTGAACAAACTCATCAAATAATCCTAAATTCCTGAAAAATTTGAAGTAGCTCTCATTAATTTATTCATTCTCACACGCAACATAGTAACATTAGTCCCCCCAAATGAAAAATGTAAGAAATATTTCTTGATCAACGTTATCCAAAATCAAAGGCCTGTCGATTCAATCTTGAATTTTATAGACCGAATTAAAGGACCAAATACAGATCCCCTTTAAAAAATAAAAAAATAAAAATTCAAAAGTCATTAAAATCTAAGTGACTCAATTAAAGTTTGAATAACCTCCCAAATGAACGGATACTGTAAAACGATAGTGACTTCTCATTCAAGAGTGAGTGCACCATTTGGCATCTTGACAACCAAAAGTTTCCTAAGCAACTTCCCAGAAAGTCCATATATATTCAGATGGTCACTCTTTTTGGCATATATTTAGTTTAATGAGATGAGATAGCTAAATTTCTAAATAGCATGTTTGACTTGTAGACAGTAGACGCTGCATCTCAACTATGTATTTTTTCAGCCGTTGGGATATTTATCTTATGGCGCATCACTTCGTTTGGTTGCCATTAGGGATTTGTCTTGTGCGTTCACAAGATTAAGCTTATGTTTGGCTCGTGTTTAAATTATTTTTAAATGCTCAAATAACTTTTTATCCATATATTTGAAGGAATTCAAAACTATTACTCACTCACTCATTCATCGTTAATTTATATCACTTGTAGAGAATATATGTTTCATCCCAATAGGTTAACGTATTAGAAGAAGTAGATCAATCCCGTATAAGTCCACCATTTACCCATATTTTACCAATGCCAACATGACTGAGATTAATTGTCAGAAAAGAAGTGAAAAGTGAATTAAACGTGACACTATAGTTCAGTTTAAACAATACTAAAATATTTTTCTAATAATTCACGTAATAAATACACTCTCCAACATTTCATAGGGTTATATTCCAAATCCAAAGCATACTAACAAATATCCGAGAAATCCCATTTTCAAACAGTCACTTTTCTTGTCATATTAGGTAAATGAGACACAAATATTAAAAAATATATGTGCATACATTGGAAAAAAGGGTCCAAGGAAATTTCCAAGAAAGACTTGTCTTTTTCTCGTGAAAATAGGGCTATTTTTTTTATTTATTTTTTTTTCTACTGGTGTCTTGTGAATTGAGACATCATTGGAAAGCTTTGGTTTACAAATCATATTTGGACATGTGTTGTGTTTATTATTCATTTATCGTTGAATTTTCTTTTTCTCCAACTTTAGTCAACATGACTACTTATTATTAATCAGCAACCTAGTAATGAACCTACTACTACTTAGTGGGTGATTAATTATTTATTTGCTTTAATCCCCCGCAAGGGGACAACCCAAAAGTTTCATTGATTCACAAACTATCTTATATATTGAATTGGACAAGTCGAGATTAGATGGGAAAACATAGACCAATGATTCGTTTATTTGTTACATGTTCATCTCAATTTCAATAATGTAACACATCAAACATATGTATATAATTTTTGTTTTACCAATTTCAATTCCTTTGCACATATCGAACTTTAATTATCACCTTTATAGTAGAAGACTAAACTAAAGCATCATTAATGAATAATGATATCTAACATAAATGCTGCTTAAGATTAATTTAAGTGAATGTGGACTCTATTGTCTAATGAATTAAAAAAAAAAAAAAAAAAATTATAACTTTATTGGACGATTAATAGTAGATACTAACCAAAAGAATGGAAAACTATTATTGGGGTAATCCTGAGTGACAAAGAAAATGTCATCTTGCATATTAATTGGAGAGAGACAATACATACAAGTGAATTGTATTAAGCACGTGCCAAACTATAAATCCATGTCTAATTTTCCAAAGGGCATTGATCATGTTTTGCAGTTTTGGAAAGGACCAAGAAAGAGGGTGGATTTGTGGGGGTTGGGTTGGATAGGGGGGGTGGGGGGGGGGTGGGGTGGTTGAGGAATGCAAGCCCTAAAATCTCTGTATTTTTCAGACATTTCGCGTTACTTATTTTAATCAACTTAATATAGTTTAAAGAAGTCAATATAACAAATTATTATCGTTTCTTAGATTATTAGACATTCAATCCCTAATAGTAAAGGTCAAATACAAGATTGAAGTTCTATCAACTAAGTTATAAACTTATTATTATTTTCTCTAGCACAATTGAGTCATTATAAACTTTTACCAAAGACCTCATTCGTAAAGTAAATCACTGCATCTACAGTCCATCCAATTGGGAGATAATCAATTAGTTCTTTTTGAGCAAGATTCATTATTCTTTTATCGACACCATTAGTACTAGATTGAATATAATCAAATACAATAATTGATGAATTTAACTAAATCTTTGATTTAACTAAAAAAATTGATAAAAATCTAAGTTAAAGAAAATAATTAATTATAATCATATATTTTATTTAGTTTGATCAAAATTTACTAAACATATGATTTTTAAGTAAACCAAACGGGAGCTAAATATTTCTTTCTTTATTTCTATCAAATAGCATTAAATACAATGTAGAGTTCTTAATACCCAACAACAAAAAAAATGTAAATAGGCCAACCTCTAGCCGAGCATTACAGCATGTTTGGTTAAGCTTAAAATTGGAAATTTTTAAGTAGAATTTTGTTTTCATATATATTCATATAAGTTACCTTTTATAAATAAAGAATTTATTTATTTGACAGTACTGAAATCACTTTTACAGCAACTTATTTTAGCTTTGATTAATAAAGTATTTTATTTACGTATAATCAATCTTATTTATGAGTATATTTTTTAAGCTTAGACAAAGGTGCACATAGTCTTGTTTGGGGAGTTCATAACTTTAGTAAGGTGTCAAAATTTTAGAAGTGGAGAGTGCATATCTGGACTCTTGCTTGAGTCGTATTTACAAGCATTGAACTTGGATTATGAATGGATTAGTGCCATTACCCTTCGATTATAAATTGATTAGTGGCATTAAGTAATAATTATAAGAAGACAAGAAGAAGGCGGTTCATGAATCTTTATGTCAGTTAAGGTATACTATGTTCTCAAACATACTTTAAATTGATATTTACTACTCTCTCCGTCCCATGAAAATATATATATTTTTCATTTTCACACAGTTTAAGAAAATATAATTGATATAATTGAAAATATATTTTTTTCTTATATTTTTTTAAATATATTCATATAGTAAATAATAATTTAAATAGGTGTGATTCATATTGGTTGATAACAAAGCAAATTAAATAGAATATATTAAATACTCCATCCCTTCCATAAAGATATGCTCGCATTTTTTCGTTTGTCTCAAATTATAAGTTACTTTTCTCGTTGAAAGTAATTAATTTCTTAATTATCAACAAATATAAACTACTCTTATTTAATGTAGGAATATATTAGAAAAAATATAAGTAAAATTTATATTTTTAAAATTTGTGTGAAAATGGAAGCAATCTACTTGTGGAGACGATGTGAGTGCATTAATAATCATTCTCGAAATATTTTGGTTAAACACAAAATTATGACAGCGCCGCCAGATAACGATAAATGAATACATTAGTTAATTAATAAATTTTTCCATGAAGCATATCAATTGTCATTATCATTTGTAATAATAAAAGGTTGGGGGTTAGGCCAAAAATGATGCTTACAGATGCAGAGAACATAGTCGATTTTCGAAGTTTTCCAACGTTTGTATTTATGGTCCCCATGCAAATAATCTCAACTTTTCTTTTTCCAGCAGCTTATTTTTAATGGTCAACCTCGATTTTCTCCACTGCCATTGGTGTACTTTTCATGGCGACATTACTGCATGTTTGGTTCAAAAATAAATTTTAATTACGTATATAAAATATCAATAACTTTTCAACTATATATTTCATCAATTTTTATAAAAAATTAATAAAGAAAATTATCAAAACTAAATAGGGCTTAATTTGATTCAAATGGTTTTTTTAAAACAAATTTATTGTCATCCGATAGTTTGAAGACCTAAGAAACGAAATATGTTGATCTCAAAAACTTGCACGTTTTTTCTGTCAACTAATGTCTTTCATGCCACTGCCTACTTTATATTTCGTGCACACTCGGACGGAATTCATTAAGCACCATATTCATTGATCAAAAAAGGGGTTAATGACGTTTGACACTTCAACAATCAAGTCGATTATGGATACAAGTTATGCTGAAATTGGATGTGGGAGAAACAAAAAAGCATATATTTGACTAGTATTTAATAAATGCCGCCGTTTTCATTACATGTCCAAGACTATTATAGGGAAGGGATTCTTGTGGAATTAGGTTAAGATGCTACCACCCTAGTTCTACGTGTTGTGTTGTGATTAACCCATAGAATACTGAATGATACATGGTAAGTTCCGTTTGGTAGGTCCATTTCTTTGTAAGATCGAGTTTCTTTATCGAGATTGACTCTCCAAGATTTTACTCACTCTCTTGAGATCCTTCCCTTATTTTTAGAAGATACGAAGTTTAGGGATTGATGTAGTAGTTTCGTTAGATGATTTATGCATGTATGGCCGTTACCTCCATGTTTCGTTGATCTTCTAATATCAAAGTCCTAGTTCACTGGGCCGTTACCTCCCTTTCCCATCTTGGCAGAGAGGTGTTCATCGTGAAGCTCAATGCCATAATCTATTATTGCATCGTGACTAGTGATTCGGTTCTTTCCAGGTGAGCGGAGGCTATAAGAGAACGCATGGCATGCCAATGCTTGCTCACGTGACATTCGTGTGCCCATGTGGCTTCCAAGTGATCACAGGGTATAAGATAATGCCCCCGTTTGATCTACATTATTTTCTCATTAAAATAAAAAATATGATTGTTATCTATCACATCAACATTTAAATTCAAAATTTCTATCTCTTGTGTGGGCTCCAATAATGACTATATTTTTCATTCTCATTCTACAATAATTTGGCTCAAACAGGGCCACTATAGTTGTTTATAAGGTCCTTGCATATAGATTAAATTTATTGTTCATCATATTTTCATTAATGGGGAAGAGTTTAAAACTCATTTGTTCTACACTCTTATCTACTACACCAAAAAACACCTTTTGCATTGGCCAAAAAACGTTACAGTAGATCTTTTGTTATGTTTTATTGTGTGTTGCAGGGGTCAATGTTGCCGTTGAGGGAAGACTTTTTGTAGCGTTTATTTATCGTTGCGAAAAACTGTGTTGCAGCGTTTTTTAAATGTCGCGATAGACCAATTTTCAGCATTTTTTTAACGTTGCGGTAAAGAATTTTGTAGCGTTTTTTAAACATTGCGGTATACTTTTTTTTTTTTTTTTTTTTTTTACAGTTATATATAGTAATTTACCGACAAAATTAAAAATGACACTTTGTGAACAAATTTTGAAATTACATAAAAATTGATAATTTCATTACAAATTTTTGAATGAATAAAATATTAGAATGTGATACAATACAACATTTGAATTTTCTGAGCATAACTAATAAAATTTAGTCTTTCTGCTCCAAATCCTTAAGGCGCGTACAAGACAAATTCAGAGCTCCGAGGACAACAACATGCGGTTGGTGGTCCATCATAAACTTCTAAACCTGTTACAGATCATTTTTCTTACGTTGCTGATCATTAACATTTTGACCATGAAGGCTGGGCAATCTGGCATACAGAACATCCAAAACTTCTCCAAATGAATCCAACATCACAAAAGTTGTTCCTGGCTTTCCAGGGCCCCAACAACGAGCTATAACCCTGGGTGCAGCTTCCTCATCAGAATTAGCATAATTTTCTTTTCGTGACTAGTAATTCAGTTTTTTCTAGGTGAGCGTAAGCTATAAGAGAACGCATGGCATGCCGATGCTTGCTCAGGTGACATCCGTCTACCCATGTGGCTTCCAAGTGATCACATGGTATAAGATAATGCCCCTGTTTGATCTACATTATTTTCTCACTAAAATGAAAAATATGATCGTTATCTATCACATCAACATTTAAATTCAAATTTTTTTATCTCTTGCGTGGCCCCAATAACGGCTATATTTCTCATTCTCATTCTACAATAATTTGACTCCAACAGGGCCACTATAGTTGTTTATAAGGTCCTTGCATATAGATTAAATTTATTGTTCATCATATTTTCATTAATAGGGAAGAGTTTAAAACTCATTTGTTCTACAGTCTTATCTACTACACCAAAAAATACCTTTTGCAGTAGTAAAAAAACGCCGCAGTAGACCTTTTGCAATGTTTTAGCGTTGGTTGCGGGGTCGGTGTTACTGTTGAGGGAAGACTTTTTGTAACGTTTATTAACCGTTGCGAAAATTATTTCGCAGCGTTTTTTGAACGTTGCAGTAGACCCTTTTACAGAGTTTATTCATCGTTGCGAAAAATCTTTTTGCAGCGTTTTTTAAATGTTGCGATAGACCATTTTGCAGTATTTTTCAACGATGCGATAGACCCTTTTGCAGCGTTTTTTATATGTTTCAGTATACCTTTTTTTTACAATTATATATTGATAATTGATGGACAAAATTGAAAATGGAACTTTGTGAACAAATTTTGAAATTGCATAAAAACTGATAATTTCATTACAAATATTTGAATCAATACAACATTAGAGTGTGATACAATACAACATTTGAATTTTCTGAGCATAACTGATAAAATTTAGTCTCTCTGCTCCAAATCGTTTTGCAGTTTTACAAACTCCAAGGATAACTTTTAGGTTATCAAAATATACTGCTCCTTCTGCTCGAGTATTGAATCAAGCTATTGTTTTGCTACTTCAACTTGCCTAAGAGCCCGTCCCATCTATTCTTCAAGCTGTTGCTGGTTTGATACAATCTCGATGGCATTAAGTTTTTTCAAAATAATAGTTTCACCATCCAAGGTAGCATCTAACAATGACAAGAAATAGTTCAAATATGTATACCTCATAAATATCTTCCTTTAGGCGCGTACAAGACAAATTCACAGCTCCGAGGACAACAACATGCGGTTGGTGGTCCATTATAAACTTCTAAACCCATTGCTGATCATTTTTCTTAGGTTGTTGATCATTAACATTTTGGCCATGAAGGCTGAGCGATATGGCATACAGAACATCCAAAAGTTCTCCAGATGAATCTAACATCACAAAAGTTGTTGCTGGCTTTCCAAGGCCCCAACAACAAGCCGTAACCCGGAGTGAAACTTCCTTATCAGAATTAGCATAATTTTCTTTTCGTTGATACGGTGACAAAGAAACTTTGTCCCACAAAAGCTTTCCATAATCCCAAAGCAACTAGTTTTTTGCTCTACTAGTTAACAGGGATCTTGCTTTCTTCTCCATTAAAGGTAGAAGAAAATTAGAAAATGTGTCTTTAAGGATCAGTTTCCTCTGCTACTCATTCCATAATGGGGCTTACTCCCAAGGGACATCCCCAACAAGCATCATGTCCCCTTCATTATCTTCATAAACAAGGGTATATTCCCCACTTCCATCCAATAAACCACTTGTTACTTTCTCTCCCTCTTCTTCGTTTTTGATACCAATAGTTGAAGAATCACTTTGAGCTACACAGATAAATGAAAACAAAGTGAACCAGTCAGATTTTTACACAAAGATGCATCTATTTTTAGATTTAGAGCATGTTTGACTAAGCCTGCAAAAAGAAAAGATACTTAAGTGGATAACTTTTTCTTTTCTTGCTTCTATGTTATAGATTCTTCAAAAGGTGACCATCAAATATATGCTGAATAAGGGTGGTCTCTTGGGATCTAGGATGAACTGCCTTTTCTCTACCAAATTCATCAAGGCACACTGTTTGCATTGTGTCAATAGCAAACCTACAAAACATTGAATTGTACCTAACTGAGTTAGTTATATGTCATAGTAAAATAAAAAAAGTGGGTTCAAAACACTTTCTTAAGACTCTGAAAAGCCACGAATAGTATGTAAATCAAAATCAGATGTTACTCAAGTAAGAAGAACCCCATGAACTCATGAGCATCCTCCTGTTTTCCATAGCCAAGATTACCACCAATATTAGGCATTCATGGATATCATATCAGTTGAAACTCCAGTATTATCCGAACCAGCTTGAACCCTGAATCTTTCGAATATAACGCTCTAAAAACCCTATTATAAACTCATATTAGACTAAGCATTTTACACAAATGGCAAAATCAAATTGATATGGTATACCCAAAGGCTTTTCCAGAATCCAGTAAAATAGATGGAAAATGAATAGATTGTAGAAATAATGTGATAGCATCTTGCATATATACAAAGTCAAGAATATTTGTATACAAAATCTCGACATACTGATGAAAATGATCCAAAGTATATATATATATATATATATCATGATCAACACAAAAAAAATCACATAATAGATCTCTGTAATAACTTTGAGCTAAAATTTTCAGAAATTATGATATGCTTCATACCAGCCATTAAAATTTAGGAATAGGTAATATCATATAAAAAATCATCAATTCGAGATGAAGAACAATCAATTGAATTGAATTATAAGTTAGAACCTTGAGGATTTAGAAGAAATTAAACGAACCTTCATGGTGATCTTAGGCTTTTGAGGTTTATTAGCACCCCACAAAACCAAACCATTGAACGAAAAACAACACAAAAATCCGACAACAAATGCGAGAAAAAAGCATCTCTTGGGCAAACCCTTTCTCGATGCTGGTTTGATACAATCTCCGCTTAAAGCCACAGTTACCCAACTTGTCACCCTCCATTCATCTATAGTTTATTTTATCTTAAAACTTTTGAGAAAGGAAAATAACAAAAATTGAAAGCCATGGTTACCCAACTCGGGGATTTTTTCAAATTCATGGCAAACAATAAATAATGAAATGCTAACAAGACCTTAAGTTGGTAAAAAAAAAAAAAACTTGAAGAAATACTATACATAATCACAATCTGCTGTGACCACCACCGTGTGCCGGGCCTAACCGCCATTGCCTCCAAGCTACTTGCCTGTGGCATGCCACCAATGCCGAGATTGCACATCCTTGTGGAGCTAATGCCTGCCAGTTCCTCCTAATCGAGGGCGACAGCTCTGCCATCCTCCTTGCCACTCTCGCAGTTGCAGTTATGCTTCCCCTCAATATTTATGCCGGGAAAACCTCACGTGGAGATGGTAGAAATTAGGGGGAAGAAGAGAGGAGAGGCGGAGACGAGAGGAGGAAAAGTTAGGGCTTGATTTAAAGGGGTGTAGACTTTTTGCAACATTTACGTTGCGAGAAATGATTAGAAAAAAATAAAAAACTTTTGCTAAAAACGTCTTTTGTAACGTTTAAAAACGCTACGAAAAAATAAAAAATTTTGCAACACTAAAAAACATTGCAAAAAAGTAGCATTAGCACACTTAAAAAATGTTGCCAAAACTCAATTTTATTAAGTAATGACAACATTCACATATTAGAATGTTGCGATAGATTATTTTAACAACATTTAACTACCGAATGTTGCCTTTTATGGGTTTGCAAATGATGTTTTTTTGTGTAATGATTGTAAAGTAGTTTAAATTGTTAAAGCAATACAAAGCTTATTTATTACGATTATACTTCTTTTAACATATAAGTAACTCAAAAATATGCGCGCAATTTTTCCAATTCGTTGAGTGGACTAGTTGACATATCGCTTTGGCTATAAAATTATCTTTAACTAGCATTAAGATAGTTATTTTGTCAATTTTAAAATAAGAACTTGAATAGTGTATACTTTATGTAGGGCCGGTCCTGTGATCAACGGGGCACGAGGCAAACTCCCGAAGTTGGGCCCCCCCTCTCCCAAACAACATAAATGCAACATATTGATAATTTAACACTGAACAGTAGATCAAACAAATGTAAAGAACAAAAGATTCATATTATATAGTAATAAAACCGACAAGTTCAAACAATCAGTTAAATACTATTCGTCTCGCTGTTTTAGAAGCAAAAACATTAATTAAATCTGAATAATTTAACTGTTGAACCATATCTTTTTCTATTGACAACATAGCCAATCCATTCAATCTTTCTTGAGACATAGTTGATCAGAGGTAAGTCTTGATCAACTTCAATTTAGAGAAACTTCTTTCTGCAGATGCAACTGTAACCGGTATGGTTAACAAGATTTTATAAGCAATATAAGCATTTGGGAAACAAATTTGTACTGTCTTCAAATATTGTAGTACTTCAATTGCTCTCGTTGCTTCACTTGGTATATAGCATCGCAAGACTAGTATTTCCGAAAATAATTCATCTTCACTAATGTCCGAACGCCCATTGTGTTCCAATTGTTTCTCAAGATTCATACAAGAGTTCATCAAAATTGAATGAGTTTCACCCTTTAACCTCTTCAAATTGAACAAAAATCCAAATGTGTCATCATATTGTTTGAATTGTTCAAATCGAGTCCTCAAAGAAGATAGAGCTTGATCAATTATAAAAACAAAGTATTCAACTCTAAAAGATTCTTCGGCCGATTGCTTTACGTTATTACATCCGCTTTCACCAAATTGTTTTTTTCTTCGAATTATACGTTTTTCTCGAAATATAGCTTCAATCCCCATTTCGTTTGCCTTTTTTGTCGCTTCATCCATGGCAATAGCAAATCCAGTTTCTCTATATTCTTCACGAAATGAAACAAGTCCTTGCAAGAGGTCGATAGCATGAGTAATATCCATATTTTCACTTTGAAGAAATTTACTCACAATATTGACTGCATGCAACAACCTGTACCAGATAATCATGCCAAGCAAGAACTCAAAATTCTCAAGTTCATTTGTTGCTAACGACTCGGCTTCACTCCTTACATTAACCTCTTCGTTACTTTCTGCCAAATCAAGTAACGCATCTCTTATTTGTGCAGTTTGCTCCATTATAGGCTTAACACTCTCAACATGACTTTCCCAACGTGTTTGTGACAATGGCTTCATTGTTAAACCTTGTACATTATCTTTGAAAAGTTTCCATCGTTTGGTAAAAGCTGAGAACAATTTGTAGATGCGTTGTATCGCTCCAAAGAAGGATACACCTTTAGAACAACAAGTCACCATATCACACAATGCTAGATTCAGACTATGAGCACCACATGGAGTATAGAAAGCTCGGGGATTAACATCGAGGACTCTTCTTTGCACACCCTTGTGCTTCCCACTCATGTTAGATCCGTTGTCATATCCTTGCCCTCTAATATCATCAAAATCAAGATTAAGTTTGGTCAAAACCCGTTGAAGCTCGGTTGCAAGTCCAAGTCCTGTTGTATCATCTACCTTCAAAAATTCAAGCCAATACTCTTCGACTGTAGGTAAGTTTGCCGAATCGTCAACACATCGTAAAACTAAAGACATTTGTTCATCGTTACTAGCATCTGGAGTACAATCAAGAATGACTGCAAAATATTTTGCATTTTGAACTTTCTTCACAATTACACTTCTCACCTCATTTGCTAACAACTGTATCAACTCATTTTGAATTGTTTTGCCAAGATATGTATACTGAATCTCGCATGCTTTTGCCCGACGAATGTGCTCCTACATTATTGGATCAAACTCAGCAATCATTTCCACCATTTGTAAAAACAAGCCATTGTTCTCAACATCTAACCTCTCATTATCTCCTCGAAATGGCAAGGTATTTTTGGCTAGTCTTTTCACAATAGCGATTATCCTCGTTAATACACGTCTCCAATGTTCTCTTTCTGCATCTATCACCAATTGAACACTTTTGTCAATTGTAGTTTTCGTTTGAATCCTATTTTCCAATTCAATCCAACTAGTCATGCAACGTAAATGCTCCTCATTCCCTTCATGGCCCTTAATACACCGATGCAAATTATGCCAATCATTGAATCCATCATTACCTAGTTGGCCAACTTTGGTGGCATTTTGTGGTGTTTTAAACAACCTACAACAAAAGCAAAAGATCCTGTCCATAGATACTGAATACACTAGCCATCTTCTATCAATTGTTTGCCCATTTGGTAATAATCGCTTGTATTGTGAGGAATCGAAATGTCTCTTTGCACTATCTTTGGGAAACACGATGTCATCAACCCTTTTTGGACCCATTTCAACTAAATAATCCCTCATTTTTTGATCAATGCATTTCCAATTCCCAGGATCATCCAAATTCAAAGAACAACGGCCTTCTTCTTCCTTATCATCCACTTCATTCACACCAACAGATTTCATCATTTCTTCTTCCTTATCATCTACTTCATTAACATCTACTTCATGAAAACAAAAAGGTTTCATCAATTCTTCATCCTTATCATCTACTTCATTAACACGGGCAGGTAGAATCACTACCTCATCCTCATTCACATTGTTGCTTTTAAAGAATTTGTCCATAGCGCCTGCTTGACTTTGAGTAAACAAAAGTTCATTTAGTTTCCTTTTCCTCTTCATAGTTCCAGACTCATATTTAGGAGGCATGGTGTATGAGTCTGTATCTAATACTCAATGATTAGCCTAAAAAACAATTACAAAATATCTCAATCATCTCACAATTACAGTATTCAATACAGTGAGTACATGCGCATGTGCAATTGATCCTACAGACTACAATGAACATTCATATAAGCCGACCAAGCCACAATTATATAAGCTGATAAGCCGACCAGGCTTCAAACATTTTCAATATATTCAATATCAAGTTAGGGCAAGCCATTGCTTACTTGAGAAGTAGAAAATCGACGAAAATTATGGAATCAGAATTCACACCCTTCAGAACTCCAGTGTCACAACTCACAAACCTGAAATCAAAATCATAGGCCTGTGCAATCAGATTCAAATTCACACAAGATACTCTAACGAGCTACACCATTCCCATTAACGAGCTTCATTTCACATTGCAAACATCAAAAAGCCAAATTACATGCCAAGTACGTAGCTCTAACAAAGTGTAAAACTTTGAATCTAATAGTATGTTTCATATACTAAAAAAAATAATAGTATTGGCTTGGTTGATTGATTAAAGGGAAATGAAGGAACTAGCCACTAGGAAGGGAAAGCAAGATAAGATGAGTGGAGTGTGGAGCCCATTTCCAATCAGTGGGATCCCATTCCAGGCTTCTCTGCCCCACCACCCTTAAACCGGCAGAACCTAGATTATAAACCTGAGCTTCACATCCTTTTCTAGCCTCCATAGATTAACCACCAAAAACACAAAAAGAGACAAAAGCAGGACGCAACCAGGAGCTTAATTCTTACTCCTGAACCAGATCAGAAATCAAATCCTTGAAGCTGAAACCTTTGCATACAGAACCCTTATTTTTAACTAGTCGGTCTCAGTTCGACCCCAGAAGTCCAAAAACATTACCCCCAACACAACCATTCCAATTCAAAGAAGCCCACATAACCAAATTTACTCTAAACAGCATCAAATCTTTTAAATTCCAAAATTCAATATGTAATTAACATAAAATCTAAATGCAACCTGGTAATGACATGAACATCAGTAGAGTTAAGTAAAGATGAAAAGAATCGAGAAAATAAACGCTACTATAAGAAAATTACAGAATCTGCAGGATAGTTGAGTTAATTTGTATAAGTTCCGGCGAGTGGTAGTAGGAGAAAGTGGAGAGAGACTGGACTTACCGGCGATGGCTGCTGCCTTGGAGTATTGGAAATGGCTCAGTGCCTCAGTCGCGACGCTCAGACCGGAGAAGAAGAGGGAATCGAATTTTTGTGTGTATTGAGTGACTGTGTTGTTACGTTAGGTTAAAAAAAAAATTTGGGCCAATGGGTCAGTCTATTCTTGAGTATTGGGCTGGGCCTAAAAAAAATAATAATAATAATTTATGGCCGAAAATGGGCCCCCTCTGATTTTGGGCCCGAGGCCATGGCCTCACTTGCCTCTATGCAGGGCTGGCCCTGACTTTATGTCAGTATTATAACATCCATAGTTATCAACTATTATACTATATTAGATAATATCACATGACATTTCACTAATTTTATGCAGGTTTTTTAATAATAAAGTCGTGAACTTCTATAAATTGTTATCAATCCAAATACTTTAAAATCGTGTTTCGTATTTACTATTTAATATAATTACTTAAAAATATCAATTAAGATAAAAATTTTATTCTTAATATCTTTCAATTTTGTTTAAAACTACATACCAAAACATAGTACATGTTCAAACAACATTATCCTTTGGAATGGTTCAAAATTTGTAATCTCCACCAGAAAGTTTCAAATGATTTTTTCTATTTTCTTCATGTTATAAACAAAATTTCTTGTACTTGTAGCATTTAATTAGAGTAACTCCAAATTGGATTGGTAAATGCTAAAACCCTAGTAGATATAGGTATATAGCCACAAGAATGTTTTGGCCTTGTAATTTACATTTATTCAACTTGACTAATTTGTAATTATCTTAATTAGACTTTACCACGACTTCTTGTTGGATTTAGCCAAAGATTCAATTGAATTATAAATTAAAAAAAAAATTCATTTTGTCGTAATTGAGAATCAAGTTTAGAATTTTATTACAATTGAGTCGCTTCATAATTGAAAACATTATAGAAGGGAGATTTCTATTTTCTAAGTAATTCACCCTTTCTTTTCCTCTCATATCTCCCCCCTCTCATTTATCAAAAAATAAAAAATAGACAAGTATAATATTTTCTAAATTGAAAAATAAATAAATCAAATACATTTAATTGATAATTTTCATACAAATAAGTTTTAGGCAATTGAAAATTTATTTTCTTTTCATGCAAATTTCATGCTCGCAATCAAACACACCCTTATGTTTTTTTCTAAATTTCCTTTTTATATTTTTCATTTCAAGATTTTGATATTTTAATACGAATTTTTACGTTTTTGGTCTATATGTGTGCTTGTTGACAACAATTTTATCAACTAGATTTGTCATATCAGTGATTTTGTCCCAATAAAATTAATGGCGTGAATAGAGTAGTTTATTCACCGTTTGAGTTCAATTATATAAAAAAAAAATCATGTTATTCAAAATCATTTATCAACTACACATTTTAAAATGGGGCTTAACAATGGTGATGAAAGTTGAGCAATCAGCAATCTAAGGACACGTTTAACAAGACTTATTTTCCTTTTCCATCTTTAATAAAAGCTTTTCGAAAAAACTATATTAAATAAGGTTTTTGCAAAAACTATTTTAACAGAAAGAAAACACTATTAGAAAATTATTTGAATATGGTCAAAAGTAGTTAGCTTTAGAATTAGATTTTGACTTTTTAAAAGTTTTTTTTTCAAACGGACCCTAAATTTAGGTATCAACTTAAAAGTTTCAATAAATTTTGGATGACCTCCAGTGACCTTATTCCTTCGTACATGCTATAGGGTACGTATATGTATTAAGGCCCAACTATAAGCCCGTATATCTCAAATCATACAAATATGTAGTCCATTTATTATGGTCCAATTTAGAGCTATAATCATTGATGTATGGACTTGGCCGAGCACTACACTAAACAAATGGCAAAAAAAAGTAAAAATTACATAATTTCAGGGGTTTAAAGTTTAGATTTCAAAAATTAGGGGTCAAACTTTATTTTTCAAAAATTAGGTTATATATAAAAATTCTAATCCTAATTTTTCACACTACCCCCTCCTCTCTCCCCTCCCCCTCCTTTCCCCTCTCCATCCCACTGCTGCCGGCCACCTTGTGGTGTGACATATTGGTGGTTGTTATTTTTTGTTTGCGGATCTGTGTGGTGGCAAATTGGTGGTTGGCCGTTTATGTTTGTTGTTGTTGGTGGCGGATCTATTGTTGGTCATGGCGGCGGATATGTTGTTGTTGGGGTTCAGTTTTCGTTCGTGTTTTGTGACTGGTTAGTTTGTGTTGGTCTATCTGTGACTTGTGACCAAGTATTGGTGGTAGCGTCGGAGTCTGTGACCAAATGTTTGGTAATCTGTGACCAAATGTTTGGTAATATTTGTGACCAATTACTCAATTGTGACCTAAAAATTTAATAATACGTGACTCAAAAATAATCTGTGACCAACTAATTTAAAAATCTGTGACCTCGAGATAATATGTGACGTAAATTTTTTTTGATCTGTGACCTCGAAATAATCAAATTTGACGATATGTGACCATTAAATAAATCTGTAACATATAATTATGAATATGTGACCATTAATCACAAATTGTGACTTTATTATCATTATTTAATAAATATTTTTAATTAATTAAATCCATACCCGATTTTTGAATTTTCAAACTATTTACCTTACTTTTGAATTGAGGTAAAGAATACACCTTAAATATGAAATTTTCCTCAAAAAAAAAAAAAAAAAACATAAGTAAGATATTAAGTATGTACCAAATCAATTTTCAGACATTAAGTTTTAAAAACACAAAAGTTAGGTATTAATTCAATATTTTAGTTTTAAATAATAATATTATCAAATTAAATTAATCCACCCACCCCCACCCCCCACCCCCACCCCCACCAAATAACTGTTCACACCTTTGAGCACACATTTGCCACTATACAGTTGTCAACATCTAGCCTCATTACTTCGTCGACGACTTCTTCAACTGCGAATTGATCGTCGCTCAACGATAAATGAGCATCGTCGTTTCAGACTCTAGAGAGAGGAAGGAAAAAACATAGCGGCTACTGAAGAACATTGACCGAGCATCGTCGGCAACTTATCATCTTCTTCAATGGTGATTGAGCAGCGTTGGTGTAATTTTAATCGATTTTTTAAAATTGAAAAAAGCCCCCATGTAATTTACAGAGTACTTACCGGAGCAAATAATTTCAATTCTCATCGTCAAAATTTGATTAATTTAATTTATAACCAGTTCGAAGAATTGAGGTCAAAGAAATCAGTGGCATGTGACCACTTCTTTTGAATCTTTGATTTATGACATATGTACTTTGACACGTGACCTGTAACCTAAGTCAATGATTTGTGACTAAATCTCTTAAATCCGTGACCTGTGAATTTTGACATGTGAACTATTGTATGTGACATGAGTCAATGGCATGTGATGAAATCTCTTGAATTTATGACCTGCGACCCGATCCAATAGCTTGTGACCAAATCTCTTGAATATGTGACTTGTGACATATGTACTTTGACATATGACTTGTTACATGTGACCTATGCACTTTGATCTATGACTAGATAATTTTGATTCGTAACCTATTGACATTAATTTGTGATTTATATAATATGACATGTGATATGTACAGTGTGACCTATAACATGTACTATTTGATACGTGATCTATGGACAATAACTTGTGACCTGTGGTCACAATCCTTTCAATGATTGGTCACAAGCCCTCTTTATACAACCGCAACTCCAACCCAACCCAAAATCCGCACCTACACCACGACCTACACCACCAACACTACCATAACACATCGAATAAGAAAATCACCCATAACAAAACCACCAAATTACTCATATCCTCCTCCACTAGTACAACGATAACCTTGGTTGCCTGACATACCAAACTCTATCCCCCTTCAGCTCCCTTTTCACCTTAGTCAAGTCTATCGTCCTTCCCATCTCTCCTACTTTCTTCACATCCATCACACAACCACCATCAATGTAGTCGTCATACTACTGACATTCCGCTATCAAATTTTGTGCCCGAATGATAGAAAAGTAGAGGTCCCCTACTCACATAGATTTCATATTGTACTGGGCTTGCTTATTCTTTACCCTGCCCACTTCGATACACCTTCATTGGCGTCTTTCAACGGCGTTATCACCTCAGCACGACGACGATACCACTAAGTGATAACATCACTCAAAGCTAGCGTCGCTTTTTGACATCGCAGCGGCCACCGTAGTGGTGTCTCCTAGTTATGTCAGAGTCTCAAGCTGCAACAAAGCGTTAGATCTTTACATCAGCACTATGTCGTCGGATCATTAACAAGGAGAAGAGAAAAGAGAGGAAAGTGAAGACAGAGATTTATGTTTTGAAATTAGGATTGGAATTCGAGATGAGAGTGGGCGAGGTTGATTTGTTGATTAATAATAATATTATTATTAATATTAAAATATATAATTATCGCGTGATTTATGATTAATTAAACCTTACACTTGATTTTAGCATTGTAATACTTAAAAACAAGCTGCAATGTAATTTCCATAGACAATAATGGATCAGCTATGAGACCATAAAATGCAAGAATTAGAAAAACTATTGAAATTTATATAAATACTCGATAGTAGGATTGGAATTGAAAAAGGGGAAGTTTCACAAGTAGTCTAGAAATGTTGGGGAAAATTAGAGAATCAAAGTAGATCAATCAAAATCGAAGGCCCGTGTTTACACGGTTTTCTTAAATTGAATTCGCCGCCTCACCGGAGTGCAAGAGGTTATGATCGGTGTTCGATTCTCAGGATATAATCGGTTGTCGGTTCATGCTGCACTACGTTAACCGTCTACGAATTAGCTGTGTCTATCTCTCAAAAATATTTAGCAAAAGAAGAAAAAGAATAAAACAAAGGCTGCTGGAAATGAAAGGAAAGAGGAAACTATCTTTTTCCTTTTGTTGTGTTTGCTGTGTTCACCTTGTTTTCTTCGAATAAGAGATCCTCTATTTATACCCATAGAGAAAGAGCATGGTCATTAATACAATGAATGAGGAGTTACAGCATTGAAGGTAAAACGCTCCAACGGATGAAACTGATTATTTTCATTCAATATTTTCTAACAATCCCCCACATGAAGGAAAATTTGAAAAACAAAGACTAAAAAGAGAAAGAGAGAGTAAAATGAATCAATCCTGCATAGGATAGATAGCATTTAGTTTTGAACATTCCCTTGTGAAACTCTATCGAGTATTACTAGCAAGCAAGTGGATCTACCTTGAACTGTTTCGCCATTTGTGTAAACTAAGACAATAGACTTCACACAGGACCATTCTAGACACAGCTTAATTCTCAATGTTGTGTTCGTTTTGGCCATGGACACATCGCCTGGTTCTCCAAGTGTTTGTTCAAGAATGTAGCCTCCATAATCCTTATAGAAGCGGCCCCACTTCACACTTACATATGTAACCTCTTAACTCAGCGTTTCACGACAACACTTTAAGGGTCATTAAAAGCGTAGCTTAATCTACATCTTTCAATCACTGTGAGCACCATATGAATGAGCAGAAGGAGAACCTTCTTAGTTATTTACATAGATATACATGGTTTAGTTGTCCCTTTGAACCTAAATCCTGAGATCTCCATTCAGCTAGGTTGGGTTTTCACCATGATACATTTCAACTTCATAGGCTGCAACCCATTCCCTTCTATGTTTTTTCAACTAGCTCTCGAGTTAACCCTTTGGTTAGTGAATCTGCAATATTATCTTTCGACTTCAGAGTGATAATACCTTGTGAGAGTAGTTATCGAATGGTATTTTGTCGTCTTCTAATATGTCGAGACTTACCATTGTATATATTGCTCTGTGCCCTACCAATTGCTGATTGGTTATCGCAATAAACACAAATTACAGGCACAGGTTTTGTCCATCTTGGAATATCTTCAACAAACTGGCGAAGCCACTCTACTTCTTCAGTTGCTCTGTCCAAAGCGATGAACTCTGCTTCCTTGTAGATCTTGCAATGCAAGTTTGTTTGGACGATTTCCAAGAGTCAGCTGCACCACCAAGAGTGAAGATATATCCACTAGTAGATTTTGAATCGACATATCTGATATCCAATTTGCATCAGCATACCCTTCGATTACTGCAGGGTATCTAGAATAATGCAGTCCAAAATCACTAGTGTACCTCAAATAATGTAATACCCTGAAAATGGATCTCCAATGGATAGCACCTGGGTTACTCATGTAGCGACTCAATCTGCTAACTGACTATGCTATATCCGGTCTTGTACAAGTCATTAAATACATTAATGTCCCAATTATCCGAGAATATTCTAACTGTGACATACCATCACCAGTGTTCTTGGATAAGTGGAGACTCAAATCCACTGGAGTCTTGGCTACAATGGTATCCGATTTGTTGAACTTGTCTAGTATCTTATCAATGTAATGAGATTGAGATAACACAAGTCCATTTGGTGTTCGAGTAATTTTTACTCCCAAAATGACATCCGCGAGGCCCATATCTTTCATGTCAAACTTTGAGTTTAACATATTCTTAGTGGCTTTGATAATCTTATTAGAGCTGCCGACAATGAGCATGTCGTCGACGTATAGACATAATATGACATATCCATCATTAGTGTCTTTGACATATACACACTTGTCGCACTCGTTGATTCTAAAACCACTAGAACACATAGCATTATCAAACTTCTCATGCCATTGTTTCGGTGCTTGCTTTAAACCATAAAGTGATTTAACCAGTTTACAGACTTTCCTTTCTTGACCTGGAGTCGAAAACCCCTCTGGTTGCTCCATGTAGATTTCTTCATTTAAATCTCCATTTAGGAAAGCTATTTTTACATCCATCTGATGTATTTCTAGATTCCGTAAGGCTGCAATAATAATTATCATTCGGATAGAAGCTATTCTCGACACAAGAGAATACGTATCAAAGTAATCTAAGCTTTCTTTTTGCTTATAACCTTTGATTACTAGCCGATCTTTATATTTATCAATGGAGTCATCCACTTTCATCTTCTTCTTGAAGATCCACTTGTAGCCCAAAGCCTTACAGCCTGGTGAAAGATCTACTAATTCCCATGTATGATTTTGTAGGATAGAATCGATTTCACTCTTGATGGCTTCTTTCCAAAGATGACCATCTGGAGAAGATATAGTTTCTTTATAGCTTTGATGATCATTCTCCATCAAATATGTGAGAAAATCAGGGCCAAACGTCTTAGAAGTTTTGGTCTTTTTGCTCCATCTAGGCTCATCCTCACCTTCTTCAACTGGATTTTTACTGCTGCCAGAAGCAGAAGATTTCATAGTCCGTTTAATAGGTGTCAACTGTTTAGGAGATTTACAACGAAATATATTTTGAAAGAATTGTGCATTCCTAGACTCCATAATCGTGTTCGGATGAATATCATGTACATTCGAATAATGTACAAGGAACCTATATGCACTAGTATTTTGTGCATAACCAATGAACAAACAATCAACTGTCTTATGTCTAATCTTGACATTCCTCGGAGAAGGCACTGCGACCTTCGCAAGACACCCCCACATTTGTAAGTATTTATACGAAGGTGTACGACCTGTCCAAAGTTCATACGAAGTCTTATCTATATTATTTCTTAACACTTTATTCAAAATGTAATTTGCAGAAAGAATAGCTTCACTCCACATGTTCTGTGGTAATCCAGAACTAATCAACACAACATTCATCATTTTTTTAACATTCGATTCTTACGCTCAACAATTCCGTTTTGTTGAGGTGAATAAGGTGCAGTAGTTTGATGAATTATTCCATGTTTAGCACAAAATTCACCAAAAGGTGATTCATATTCACCACCACGATCACTCTGTAGCACCTTTATTTTCTTGCTAAGTTGATTTTCACCTTCATTCTTATAAATAATGAATTTATCGATAGCTTCGTCTTTGCTTTTAAGCAAGTACACATAGCAATATCTTGTGCTATCGTCGACAAAAGTAATAAAATACTTATTTCCACCTCGTGTTTGGAAAAATTTTAAGTCACACACATCACTGTGGACTAGTCTCAATAGCTCGGTACTTCTTTCAATACTATAAAACGAAGACCTAGTTAGCTTAGCCTCAACGCAGGTTTCACATTTATGATTTGAACTAATTTGAAACCTAGGCAAGTAGTTTAGTTTGCTTAGTCTACGTAATGCATTGTAATTTACGTGACTTAATCTACCATGCCACAGATTATGAGACTCAAGCAAGTAAACAAAAGGAGTTTTCTTATTATTCATAACAGTTGTGGT
This sequence comes from Fraxinus excelsior, assembly GCA_019097785.1. Taxonomy (NCBI): domain Eukaryota; kingdom Viridiplantae; phylum Streptophyta; class Magnoliopsida; order Lamiales; family Oleaceae; genus Fraxinus; species Fraxinus excelsior. The sequence continues at coordinate 2,454,533 of CM032638.1, read as the reverse complement.
TACAACAATTACATTCAATTTAAACAGGCCATCAGTCATATAGCCTTTTCCCAACATAAACTCCTATTTTGGTAATCACCAGCTTATCCTCCTCAAAGACCATGCGGAAACCATTCTTACTCAGAAGAGACCCAGAGACCAGATTCTCTTGCGAATCTCTGGCACGTACGACACATTAGTCAGAGTAAGCTCTCTGCCAGAGGTCATTTTCAGGATCACCTTGCCTTTACCAAGCACTTCAGAAGTTGCAGAGTTTTCCATAAACAACTTTTCACCATTTGTAACTGGTGCAAAAGTAGTGAATATGCTCCTACTGGAGCAGACATGACAAGTGGCCCCAGTGTCTAGCCACCACTCCTTAGAGCTAGACCCATCAAGTTAACCTCACTAATCACCGCCGTAAGGTTTAGGTCAGACATGTCATCTGAGAGATGATCCCTCTCATTTCCAACCATATTAGCCTGAGGGCATTGCTTGTTATCTCTCCGCGGCTGACGACAGTCTGCTGATCAATGCCCAACTTTGTCACAATTGAAGCACTTTCCATTGAACTGGAATTTAGGCTTCTTTCCTACTCCACCGGTAGGCTTCAATTGAGGCCCTTTCGTGGTCTGCGCTTTTTATCTTTCCAATTCTCGTTACCCTGTTTGGCTTTAAAGGAATGACCTTTCTTGGTACCAGAACTCTGGACGTGTTCCAATACATTAGCCTTCTCAGAGTAAGAATTCCATGTCTTACGTTCAGCCTTATTGTTATCCTCCTCAATGCGCAGCTTGATAATTAAATCCTCGAAAGACATTTCTTTCCTCTCATGCTGCAAATAGCTTTTGAAAGTCTTTCACTGAGGAGGTAGCTTGTGAATAGCAGTAGTCACATGTAGAGATTCTGACATAGTCAGACCCTCAGCATGCATTTCTTGCAAAAGAACTTGATACTCCTGCACTTGGTTCACCACTGAACGTGAATCAACCATTTCGAAGTTCATGCACCGACTGGCCAAGAATTTCTTAGACCCAGCATTCTCGGTCTTGTACTTATTTTCTAAGGACTCCCAAAGCTCCTTAGCAGACTTCTTTACTACTAAACGTGATACAAAGAACTCTGTAGGTCATCTAAGACATAGTTGCGATACAAAAAATTAGCACTTTTCCATGCATCCCAAGTTGCACACCTATGCATACCAGTGTCATTTTCAGCCACGACAGGGGCATCTTTGGTGAGGAAACGTGCAATCCCCAAAGTAGTAAGATAAAAAATCATCTTATTCTGCCATATCTTAAAATCAGTACCAACAAATTTATCCGGTTGAATTGCATGATTCACCGAAAATGGAGTTGGAAACGATGGCAAAGGTATCGAGGCCGCAACCCTAGGTACTGGCAATGGTATTGTGTCAAACTGGATTGTCGAGACCGCAGCCGTAGGCAATGTGGGGTTCACTCCAACATGAGGAATCCCGCCACCATTTATCCCATCAACGGGAGGAACGTCAATCGAGATTTCTACATGATTAACATCGGTCCCAACAGTGTTGCTTCCATTGTTCACATCGTCATTTTCTATGTGACGCCATTTAACTAGAGATCAAACAACAAATAATTTAGAATAATTTGTAAAGTTTTATATAAAAATTCAAGATCTAAATTATTTGTTCGAAATTTTTTTTGAAATTGAAGAACAAATTATTTTTGTCAAATTATTAGCAACTTAACAATTATTTAAACAAAAGTCATTATCCAATGATTAAAATCAATCATTAAAAGGAAAAGTAAACAATAATAATCTAATGATGAGGCAATCATGCTAATCATTGTGCAAAAAGTAAATAATCATGCAACTAATAATTGTCAAAAGTTAACTAATTATTGCCAATAATTTAAAAATCATGCAAACTACTTATTATCATGCAACCACTTATTTATCCATGCAAAACCACTAAATAGAAACCAATATATGCGGGCTGAAGAAAACGTCCTGAAAACCAATTTTTTTTTCCGACCTTACTGATTCAAACCTAATAAACTTACTACGCGAAATTAAATAGATAGTTATGTAAACAACAAACAAAATGAAGGGGAAAAAACGGCAGTAAACAAAATAGAAAGGAAAAAACAGCAAACAAACTGGAAAGGAGGAAAGAAAAACCGATTCTCAAAATTTTCCAAAATGCGAATTCGATTTAAGCTTGTTAGGAAAAATTAGAGAATCAAAGTAGATCAATCAAAATGAAGGCCCGTATTTACACGATTTCCTTAAATCGAATTCGCCGCCTCACCGAAGTGCAAGATGTTATGATCGGTGTTCAATTCCCAGGATACAATCGGTTGTCGGTTCACGCTGCACTACGTTAACCGCCTAAAAACTAGTTGTGTCTATCTCTCAAAGAAACTTAGCAAAGGAAGAAAATGAATAAAACAAAGGCTGCTGGAAATGAAGGGAAATATGAAACTATCTTTTTCCTTTTGTTGTGTTCACCGTGTTTTCTTCCAACAAGAGATCTTCTATTTATACCCATAGAGGAAAAGTATGATCATTAAAACAATGAATGCTGAGTTACAACATTGAAGGTAAAATGCTCCAACGGATGAAACTGATTATTTTCATTCAATATTTTCCAACAAGAAAAACAATGTATTTCTAGGGTTCAATCTTTCCTATTTCCAACATATTGTTTCTTATTATTTGCTTATTTTTATTTTTTTACTCTACGCTTTGCAACACGATTGATACAGTATGTTATAACATTTCTCCAACGATTTCAAGGCCGCCACTAATTATGACTTATAAGTGTATTTTACACTTAGAATTTATATAATTGTTAAAGTTTATTATTTTGACAGAAAACGAGGTAGTGACATCAAAGGAAATGGTTAAAAAAGATGGAATTATTGTGAAAAGAGAGAAAACGAGAAGAGAGAATAAAAAATCAATAGACTTGTGTGTATTATAATGAGAAACAAAGTTTTATATTTATAGGGAATGATTAGGGATACAATGCTAATAATTTCTAGGGTTACAAGGGATACGATTGTCATTCTCTAATAAACAATCATTTACATCACTTATATTTGAATGACACATTACAAAATATCAGTCTCGTTAAAATCTTATTTGATAAAAACACAATGAGACAAAAAAATCAAACGAAGAAAAAAGAGTATAATTATTTTGGAGTATTAAAAATAAATGTTGCCTCATCCAGTGGAATAATACATAAGCGAAAGAAAAGAGTATAGCTACTCTCCCTGATGTTGATCATTGAAAATCATTGAGTTGACGCATTCCAATCTTGTGAACCAATTTCTTGAATGTAGATGTTGACAGTGATTTTGTAAATAAATCAGCCACATTGTCACTTGAGTGAATTTGTTGAACACCGATATCGCCATTCTTCTGAAACTCATGTATATTAAAGAATTTTGGAGAAATATGCTTCGACATGCCACCTTTGATATAACCTCATTTGAGTTGTACAATACAAGCAACATTGTTTTCATATAAAATTGTTGAATTATCTTTTGTTGAAGTTAATTTACATGATGCTTGGATATGATAGGGCATGTTTCTCAACCATGCAGATTTTCGGTTTGCTTCATAAATTGAAATAATTTTAGAATGATTTGAGGATGTTGCTGTCAAGAATTGCTTCATATATCTTCATGATATAGCTGTTCCTCCATATGTAAACACGTATCCTATTTGTGATTTAGTTTTTGTAGATCAGAGAGATAATCTGCATATACACATCCCACTAAAGTTGATCCCGAATTTGGTTAATAAAATAATCTCAAATCAATATTACCCCTTAGGTCATGAAAAATAGGTTTAACACCATTCTAATATTTTTGTGTTGGTGTAGAAATACATGTTGCAAGGAGATTTATACAAAAAACTATTTCGTGTCTAGTACATTTTGCAAATTAAGTTAATGCCCCAATTGCACTAAAATATGGTATTTCAGGACCAAGAACATTTTCTCCATCTTTAGATAAACGAAAATGATATTTCTTTTTTCACATCAAAGTGATCAAACAACCATACGTGATGCCAATGAATGTGCATCATTCATATAAAAGTATTTTAAGACTTTTTCTACATATGTAGATTGATAAACATATAATCTTTCTGAGAAATGTTCAATCTACAACTTGAGACAGAATTTAGTTTTTTTTTTCCAAATCTTTCATCTCAAATTCGTTTTTTAAATAATTTGCAGTTTTGTTAAACTCTTCACAAGTTCCAAATAAATCTAAATCATCAACCAAAACTACCCCAATTGCAAATCCAATATTTGTTTCCTTTATAAAAATACATGAGCAGACATCGTCATTTCTAATCTTTCTTCAACAAATATTCGCTATGGCGATTATACCACACGCGTCCGGATTGTTTTAATCCATACAATGATTTTTGCAATTTAATTGAGATATGGTTCTCGAGCATGTATAATTTATTCCTTGCACTTTAAGTTCTTTAGGGACTTACGTGTGTGTGTGTGTGTTACTATCAAGTGAACCATACAAATAGGCAGTCACTACATTCGGAAAGCATATATCGAGCCTTTGTAACACGTTCAAACTAATTAAGGATCTAGAAGTGATGATGTTCATTACGGGATAATATGTTTTCTTATAATCAATTTCTAGCTTTTGTGAGAAACTTTAAGCTACGAGTCAGACTTTGTATTTTGTAATTTTATAATTCTTATTTCTCTTTCGTACAAAAACTTATTTGTATTCAACATGAATCACATTTTCAGGTGTTCGAACTACAAGTCTAAACACTTTTCTTTTATCTAAGTAGTTCGATTTTGCCTTATGGCTTTTTTCCACTTTGACCAATTATTTCTATGTTGACAATTGTGGTTCAGGATCCTCGTAATATTAAAAACCACGTTAAATGCGAAAATATTATCTATAACAATATTATTTCGTTCCCATAATTTATGAGATAACATATAATTTATTAAAATCTCATTAGTTTCACACTTATGGTTTTTTAGTAATCATTTTTTCAATATTTGATTGATCAATCCTTTATAATATTACTTTTTTTAAAGTTTTTAGTTGATCTTTCTCTTGTACCTTTCTTTTTCAAGGTATAGTTGATAAGTGCATTTTGTGCACTTATTCGGGATCATATTACTAAGCTTTTGTATCATTTTAGTATTGGATTTTACTTAACTTATGCTAATTTTATCTTATTTCAGTTTTAGACCTATTTCCAAGCAATTGGAAAAGAAAGAAGGATCAATTAACCAATGGATGGAGGTTTGCGGACTAATATTTATTTGAGTAAAAGTTTAAGCATTAAAACTGAAGTAATTTAATGTGGAAGACCAAGATGAAAGAAAGAATGAAGAAAGAGGCTGAAAGGAAAATTCACGAAATTCTTATAACTAGGCAACCACCCAGTTATATTGGTCAGACAACTTACTTCAATAACATGAGCCAATTTTTATGCCTGGGCGACTGCCCCATTACTAGGCGCCCGCTCAGGCCAAGTAGGGAAAAAACTTTGTTTCCTTTAGAATTTAATTTCAATAAGGAAATCTCTGTTTGAGCCATGATATGCACGATTTTTGGAGATCTTTTGGGACTCTTTAGAGATATAAATATCAAATCTCAAAAAAAATTGAGGTGTCGAGAATCAATTGCAAAATGAGGCAAAGAACGCATCTAGATCAAATACAAGAAGTTTAAGATTGAATTCAAGAATTTTCTGGTGATGAACAACATTTATATCTTTTGTTTAATTCTTCACAACATGTTAGGCTAGATTTCTTTTTACTAGAAGAATGATGAACCACGTAATATAATTTTTTAATCTTCAGTTTTATATACTTGACATTGAAAACACGTTTTTTGATATTAAATAATTTATATGATTTTATTTTCTTCACAATTTTTGTTCACAGTAGTTGTGTGGATTTGGTGGCTTATTTTATGCATTTGAAAGAAGAAAAATATGTTCGATATATATAAATTGTCATAGACTGCAATAGTGGATAGTAGTATAACTTTATACCTTATGTGAATCGTTAAGTGTTAATAAAAATTCATACACTTTTTATGTTCGCATTCATTAAAGAAATATAATTGAAGTCAAATATAAAAGTAGGTTTAACATTACTTTAGAGAGATTGTTAAATAAAATAGGAATATTAATTCGTCAAATTCAATCGTGTTGTCAACATGTAAAACTAGGATTAAAACCGATTATTGCATGGAAATTCAGGATCCTAGTATGTTTGTCATTCATGAAAACACATTAAATTGCGTTCAACATAATTTGCATTTAATTTAGCTAATTAACTCATAATTGCATAAGTAAGTTAATTTAAATATAATTCAATTATAAACACATCATATTACTCTTGTTTCATTTAAGGTCGCGAATATTTGAAATTGAACTAATAAATCTTTGTGGGACGATAAATGGACTCAAAATTCACTTTATTACTTGTTAACAAACCGTACACTTGTGGTGATTTTATTTTAACATATATTTTCATGAATAACAGTCTTTTGAATTAACTGGTCAATCACGCTTCTAGCGTATTTGAGATTCATTTGCTACAACAGATTATCCTTTAGGGACATCATTTTTTGTTGGAAGACTTTCTACTAATATATATGACTTTGTCAAGTTTTTTGTGTCAACAAATACCATCTAGTAATTGATTTACAACTCATTGTAAATAAATAATTTTTCAACATTTTGCTCACATTGATTGCTGTGGGGATTAAAGTGAGATAGAGTTGTTCCATTTCAAAAAAATTTACCTCATTTATCTAGATGTAGTTTTTCCTCTCCCAAAGTTGAGAAAATCATTTCATCAAAATAAAAATCTGTAAAACGTACAGTAAATAAATCATCCGTTAAAAGTTCAAAATACCTAATAATAGATTGTGAATCAAAACCCACATAAATCTCAAGTCTTCATTGGGGACTCATTTGAGTGTATTGTGGGGGTGCAATAGGGACTTGACATTACAACCAAAAACATGTAGGTGAGAAATATTAGGTTCATGACCAAATGCAAGTTGTAAAGGTGAACATTGATAATATGCCGTTGGTCTTATATGAACCAATGATGCATCATGTAATATGGCATGACCCCAAAGTTAGGAATTTTGTTTTCATGAGTAATGATATGGAAATAAATTGTAAACATTTAATCAACGACTCCGCTAAACAATTTTGTGTATGGACAAGCACAACAGAATTATCGAATGTTTGTGATTTAAATTCACCAGCATTGTCAAGAAGAATAATCTTAATTGACTAATAGGGAAATTGCACTCATAATTTTATGATTTGAGCAAATAGTCTAGCAAATGCTCAATTCCTAATGGAATGTAGGCAAACTTATGACCATCTGGTAAAAGAATCAATTAATATCTTAATATAATGAAATGGTCCACATGGTGGGTGCATTGGCCCACATATATTTTCATGAATTTTTTCCAAGGAAGTTGAAGATTCTTTATTAACCTTTGTAGCCAAAAGTTCAATGACTAACTTGCCTTGCAAACAAGTTACACATGGATAATCATTAGGTAAAAAAAAATTCTGATTCTTTAAGGATATCCATGTTAATTGTTTATTATTTGACTCATCATTATAGCTCATGGAGTTTTTCTTTTACCTGTTTCTGGTCAGATACAAAAGAAGTTATGCAAAGATATTCAACATCATTTTCTTGCATCGTTTCAATGTGATATCAATTGCACCTGATATCTTTAAAACTAAGCAAATTTATTTTGAATTTGTTAGAATAAAGCGCATCGGTAATATATAATTTTAAATTATTTTGTAAAATAATACAAGCTCTTCTGAAACTTTTAACGATAATCGATACACATGATATCGTATTAACATAATTTTCTACTAATGTTAAGTCTACAAAAGACTTTTTGTCTTGAAAAATAGTGTGCATATTTGCACTATCAACTTAAACAAACATCTCAACAATTCATCTCGAATTTTGTGATGTTTACCATTTGAGTAACTTCACAATAAAATAAAATATAATTAATCTCGAAAAATATGATTAAACATCGCATAATAATCAAGTAGTCAATGTCAACATAACATGAATTATATGTTTCCCTTCACGGATAAACACTATTAAAAGTAATATATTCTTCGAAATATGTGCTATTTCGGAAGCACGTCGTATTTTACTATCATTTCTTCAAGAGCAATATGTCAATACTCTTCTCGAATATTGAAAATTATAATTTACACTCTTCAAGAGCAAGTACTATTTTTAAGAATATTAATTATAATGTTGTGCTACTTCAGAAGGAACGAAAAAATAAATATAATATGCGTGAACCACACAAGATTAATTAATTTATCAAATTTATATAAGTTCAAAAAAAAAAAAAAAAAAAAATTGACTGTGGCACTACAGTTGTAACTATCTCAGAATTATATAAAATATTATTGAATATAATCATTACAAAAATTCTACTTCTTTAGTAAACATTAATTAATTATGCATGGCTAGTTGTGTGACTAATATAGAATACATAATCGAATTATGAGTGCGTTGAATTAAATGCAACATAATGATTGCATATGCTTGACTTCTTGGATGCAGTGAATTGTAAAACCAAAATCTATTATGTCAAGAATTGATTCTTATGCGCTATGAATTGATACATGAACACAATGGCTGATGGCGAAAGAGAATTTAGTGCTTTATTTAAAAAATTCATATTGATAGATGAACAAGAGTGATAAACATGTAATCCGCATGTGTGTGTAATGAGAATAAAAGTCAACAAATTTGTGTTTATTATAATGATAACTAAAATTCTATATTTATAGGGAAGTGTTAGTGATACAATGGTAATACTTTCTAGGGTTGTAGGGGTACAATTATCAGTTACTAATAAATTTATCGTTTACAAGAAGAATGAAAAAATTGCAAAAAGATGAGAAAATTGGTCCAATGACCAAACGTGTACAAAAATTAGAAGTTGGGGGATTATAATGACAAAATTTGGAAGTTTGGAGACTTGAGTTGAAAATCTCAAAAAAACTCGCAACTCTTCTTCTAGACAGTTGAGTGTTGACACCATCATGCATGGTTATCGACGCTTGGATAATAAAATATTTCAGAAAACTCTATTGAATAACATGTGTCGACACTTGGACCTCTGGGTAGTGACATTTTATCAATTTCTAGAATTCAAACTTATTTCTTGTTTAGTCTTGATTGTTTCAAAACTTCCAGAACTCTATCCAATAAGTTGTAAGTGAGATATGTATCTGTTTACGTGGCTTCATTGTCCATGATACTAGTCTTGACTTGATTGAAGATTGGATATTGGCATCATCTATAGACTTATTTACTTGTTATTCCATTTCATACCCTTCCTTGCATTGTATTGTGCTGGGAGTCGCCTTGTGATCCTAAAGGCGGATAATAGAACGACACAACAGCTTGTGGTGTTGGAAAAATTCAATAATGATCAATTGGGTTCATGATCAAAACCACCTTGTATTGGCCATTCATTTGCATTCAACAAAACACCTATGACCTTGATATATTTATCAATTGTTGAGCTTTCGAGGTAGAAATTCAAGGTCGTAAGGGCACACACTTGTTCATATTTATTATATTCTTCAAATATGTTAATCGTTACATTATTATTCATGTCACCTAGTATCATGTGGAGCACTATGGTGCTACCTATTTTGAGTACTTGTATACCGATCCTTCCACATGAGTAACCGGATTTTTGCAGTAACAATTTTTTTTTTGGTACTTTAGTTTTTAGAAGTTTTAGTTTGTGTAAAAAGGATGTGAAGGGAAGTTTTGCTTACCACTATAATCAGTGGTAGATCCAGTATTTTAAGTCAGCTAGGGCGGTCGTTGATGGTCACAATAATAAAATTGTTTATTAATATTTAATTAAATAATGTTAAAAAAATTTCCCTCTAATTAATGCACAAATAACGTTGAAAAATTAAACAAAAAGTAGAAAAGCAAAGAATTGAATATCATACCTCTAATGCACAAAATATCCCTTCTACCATATGAGCTACACTTCTTTGGTTAACATTGGTACAATTATTAATTAATATTTAGTCATTATTTATTGTGTTTAAAAATTGAAAGAGGAATATTATTGAAGAGAATTGAACCTAGGTATCTCATGTGAAAATACAACTTCTCTTCGAAAAGATCTACACACCATCTCCAAAGTATTGTACAATATTATATATATAATTATTTTTCATAAATCTTAATTAAATTTTTTTTCGCTGTAGATTTAATACAGGCGGCTAGGCCAATTCACCGGGTGCTGGATTTGCCCCTTACTATAATACCCTTACCTCCAATTATGTAAAATGTTAAGTTTCATAGTATATAAACAAAAGCTGAATGTTAACTTTCAAATTTTCACTTCAGCAATTAATCAAGAAATTTGTTTCAGAATTTTTTTTTCCTTGTCAAAGATCTTGATCAAGAAATTATCCTCGACTCTCCTTCATTATTCAAATTTGTTCATTTCAAGTTTCCGAATAATGAATTACAACTACGATTTTCGTCCAAAAGATTCTTTTCAAGTTTTTTATTTCATTTCACTTCTTCCCGTAAAGTCAATGAAATAAAATCTGTTTCAATTCAAAAGAGTCAAAACATTAACTTAAAAGAAACTAAAAAATCTAATATCTTAAAGAGAAAATCAAGTACAATAGAATTGAATCTTAGCTAATCGAACCTAAAATAATTTTTCTTATCAAACAATTTCATATCAAATATTGTCAAACGTTCTAATATTGCTGATGCTTTCTGAGAAAGAACTACATTCGAAATTTTAGAAAAATATGATTCCTACAAAGTCTAGTCCCATTCAAATAAAGAACTTTTAGATTTTAATACTCGAGAAATAGATAATCTCCTCGAAAAGGAATTAACTAGTCCTAGTAGATTTTTATAGAGTTGTCAACCCTCTACGTCAACTAAAAAAGTTAGATAGAAAGAGGCGTTCCTTGACTTTTAATTACTACAAGCCCCTTTAACGAAGTTCTTCAATGGATTTGTTATCCTATTCTTCAGAAAAAAGACCTCAAAAACCGTCTCTATAATTAATGTAGTCATTTTTAAAAAAAAAAATTATATTAAGTAAGGTTTCTGACAAAAAAAAATTGCTCAAGACCTCATTCGTTGTTCCTTTTGAATAACAGATTGGAATATTATGCTATTTGAATTAAAAACATTCAAGTAATAGATAATTCTGAATGATATTTTTTTCACGCCTTTAAAAACTTTCAATTTTTTACATTGATGATATGCTAATATATTATGCGTCCACATTACAACATTTTAAGCATCTTGAGTAACTTTTTAAAATAATCAAGCATAATTGTTGGCCGTTTTCAGCTAAGAAAATAAAATTATTTAAAACAAAAACCAAATTTTTAGGATATGATTTTTTTTTCCAAGAAACCAATACTTATATTAATAAGTCCATTGAATTTGCAAATAAGTTTCCCTTTGAAATCAAAGATAAAAATCAATAGCAAGATTTTTAGGTTGTGTCAATTATATCAAGAGTTTGTTCTACAAACCCATTTTTTCAAAGGTAGTAAAAAAAAAAAAAAAAAAGGGTCTCCAATTGCTTAGAGCTCTTCTCAAACAAATGTTGTTATCAAAATTAAAGGATCCGAATCTTTTCCTTGTCTTTGTATTTTCAACCCTCAAGTTTTTTCTGGTAATAGAAACTAATTGCGTTACATTTAGGTTATGGTGGCATTATAAAACAAAAACTCAATAATAAAGAAGAATTAGTATGATACCATTCATGTGTCTGGATAACTGTTCAAAAAGATATAATTTAACGATAGAAAAGAGATTTTATCTATAGTGCTATTATTATAAAATTTCAAGATGGTTTAATCAACAATTTTTTATTTTTTTTTATACATACTGACTGCAAAGCTTCTAGAGAAATTTTGTTAAAAATCTAGTGTCGAAGTAATTTTTTGCAAAATGACAAGCAATATTTGTTGGTGCAAGCTTTATGTATGTGTGGTGAAATGGTTTTCAAATTATAGAACCGACAAGAACAAAGCCTAATCCGCAGGAACGAGATTAAATACTATTATTATGGGGTTGAAATGTAGTATGTAAACTACAAACGATAAAACCAAAAAAATAAAACCAAGAAGGGAAGAAAAATAAAAGAATAATCCAATGCAAGTAAATTACACTATTTCCTTAAGACAAAATTGTCTCGTGATGGTGCTTACGGTTCACAGTACATGTATCCCAAGATACAACGGGTTCAACTTGTAGTGGAAGCACTTCAAACCACAAGTTACAACGAACTTTCGATGGAGTTTCTCTCTACAAGAAGAAAACGGCTTTTGAATGGTTTTGGAAATGATTTTACAAGAGATTTATGAAATGTTCAATACAAGTATGATATGAGATGTATAATGAACGTCCAAAAGTATCCTTTATAAAGAACATGAAAGGTTGTGAGTGAAATGTTGCACCCCAAACTCAACAACTTTTGCCAAATGTTGTAACATTTACTGGCTTGTCGCGACATCTCGCTCGAGCAACATTGACACATTTTCATCAGAACTCCTCTCACTAACCTATTGCTGGCCTCTCGCTCTAGCAACAGTCCCATTGCTCGAATGATAGAGATAATTATTTTACAGCCTGTGTATCTTATTTTCTATCCAACTTTGGACTGCAATTTCTCATTCATCCGAAATTGATTTTGAGATTCCAAATATATCACGACGATCTACTCGACGAGTAGAACAACTTAATCGATTTATATATAAAATTACTTATCGAATCAAGTTCGAATATTTAATCGAAGTTGATGCAAAAGTCACTTTCTCATACTTAATTTCATTCTCTAAACCAAATTCCAATTATATTGTCCTTTGATTTTTCAATTGAATACAGTAAAAGTACTAAAAATGATCTTACAGATTTTTTGATGAGGAATCTTTTACAGGGACGAACAGAGAGAGAACCAAATGAGCAAAAAATCTAGCCACTCATCTTCCCTTTCATAATCTAAAGATTCATATATGATGAATGTTGAGTTGAGTTCCCCCTTCTCCAACCTCAAAAGAGTCCTAATGACCATTGTTCGTCAAGAAACGACTCTTTTAATTGAATCCCCATCAAAGACATTATCTTCTTACCAAATCTGTTGGTTTTCGATTCAGATACCCGTTCAAGTATTTAACTTAAGAAAAACCGTTCAATTCGTGTTCGGTTCGATTCGTTTCAGGAGTTTTGTCCCACCATAAAAGTAATAGTTCAAAATAAGTTTGAAGTGTGAAGAAATATACCCATAATACCCTCAAACTTTCTCCAAACTGCTAGCCCAAAGTTTGTTTCTTCATATGAGACTTAACTTTTTCGTATCAATAAAAATCAACTATGGATTAGTTATTTTCTCAAAGATAATTTCAAGACAACCGTTCTTCTCGAAAATAAATTCAAAGCTCCTCTTTTTTTTCTTTTTCTTTTTCAAAAAAATTTAAAGAAAAATGTTTCCTCCATCTTTCTTCTTTCATTCCTGATAATCTCCTCAAAACTAGAAAGTTTTTTCAGTATATTTTAGTATATATTGATTCGATTGAAATTACTCGTAGACCACATTTCTCAAAAGTGAAAATCCTCAATGTCCTCACACTTTCGGATTGGGGTGGAAATTTCCTATCAGAAACGGAGATTTTCTACCAGAAAAGAATTTTTCTCTTATAGAGATTATATGCAAGCCTCGAACTGTGCATTTTATTTACACATTCTTGGTTCATACTTTTTGATAGGAATTGTACTAAAGCGTTTCCTAAATAGTTTCATGATTGGTGGATCTTTCTTGGTCATTGAAAATATTCGAGAAGAAACAAAAAATGTATAAAAACCTACAATTTGAAGTAGAATATTTACGATGAAAGTCCTTTATTCTGTTTCTCCAGACAATTCAATATTTTTATGGGATTTTTTCATCAATGCTAAAGTTGCTCAATTTACTCTGAAAACCCTAATCAAGAGATTCAAGATCAAATGGTGGGAAAATAGTTATATCTGGTGTCACTTCTTAAGCCGTTCTATAGTGAATTTCTCGTCAACAAATAATTCCACAGCGACAACTTTCTCCGATGCAACAAGAGAAAAATTTTAATTTCCTCATTAAAAACAACAACTAATGGAAACTCTAGCTCAGTTCAAATTCTCAGGATATTACAAAAGTTAGTAGTAGGGGTGGGCGTGGGTCGGTTCGGTTCGGTTTTTTCTGTTCCAGAAATTTTCGGGTATTTAGTAAATGGAACCGTCGGTTCCAGATATAATTCTGGAACCGTTCGGGTTCTGTTCCGTTCCGTTCGGTTATGTTCGGTTCCTACTATAATTAATTTTTTTAACATTTATAATAACACTACTAGGTGTAAGCAACGTGCAATGCACGTTTGCTTAGTTTATATTTAATAGTTTTGTTTAAGAATTAATTTGTTATTAATAAAGATGTAATTTTTTTTGTTAATTAAATAATTAATGATGTAATGTTTATGTAATTGATAAATAATTAAATAAAGTGTTTCTTTCTGTCATTTCCAACCCAAAATCACAAACAGAAAACTTAAGGTATGTTAAGGAGTAAGAAGTTGAGTTTACTTAGACTTCACTTGATTCTCATTAATGTAGAATGAGAATGAAAAATATAGCCATTATTAGACCCCACACAAGAGATAGAAATTCAAAATTGATAGATTAATGTGATGGATAACGGTCATATTTTTCATTTTTATGGGTTTATAATGAGAAACAAACGGAGGCTTAAACTTTTTGCATGACTTAAGTCTTTACTCCTTTTTATTTTCTGTAAGGCTTCTGTGAAACAGTAGCCTGTAAGTCCAGCATTTCTCATGAAATTGATTGCTGGATTTGAATGGATTAAATTGAATGTCTCCATATATTGCTTGTGCGAGAGAAAAGATGATTATTGCGCCCATGATTAATCCAACTAAGATGATGGGCAAGCACAGCCGCCCCCAACCCCCGGCCACTACGGTTTGTTGGGGGCGTCGGCCATGAAAAGGGGGAAGAGTTTCTCCATTAAGGTTTTTCCAGTGTTTTGAAAACTGACCCGATCATCAACCTGGAAAATGTGAAGGGTCAAGGGTCAAAAAGTTCAATCGGAGTTGAATCGGATGCAATAAATATATAAAAAAATAAAAAAATAATATATATTTTTTAAAATTTTCATATTAATAATTCAAAATAAATATATTTTTACTAATTAGATTCTTATTCTACAATTAGTCTCAATACTAAAAATTAAAAATCAATATGTTAAAATAGTTTACTTTGTTAAATTAAAATAATTTAAACTTATAGAAAATGATAGCTAACATTAATATATTAATAATCAAGTGTAATTTAAGTTAAATTTGAAAATTAAATAAATGAAAGAATGAAGGTGAATATTACAATTTAATTAGTTGTTATTAAAAATCAAATTAGTCAAACATACATTTGAAAATGATTTTGATGTATATTTTATCATTTTTTGGTTATATATCACTATCCCACATTGGAAGTTTATAAAACTCTTAGAGTTAATAGCATGTATAAAAGACACAATCCCACATTGGAAGTTTATGAAACATTTGGAGAGAAGTGCATCTATAAAATGAGTATGAGATCCATTACTTCTCCATGGGCCTTAGAATTCTAAATAAATTTTGAAGCCCATTTATGAAGTTAAAAAATTTTAAACCAAAAAAAATAAAATTGAAAATCGGGACCGGTTTGACGGGTTTTAACCGGTTTTGAAAATAATAAAAAATCGGACATGATTTGGCCTGATTTTGGGCCCCGTTCCCGATTTTTTCAGTTGAACCGGCCGGGCTGGGTTTGACAACATTAGATTTTTCAGTCATGGAAGATTTAAAAGTTTTTTTTCGGTTTTTGGGAGTTGAGGAGGCGGGGAATTCTTGTGTAAATTTGATATGTTAAGGTCCTTGGCTGCAATTTAAGGATTATGGTTAAATTTTAAGTTTTAGTCCCTAAGGTTTTAAATAAATTCAAGTTGGACCCTAAAGTTATAGGTTTTCCATTAAAACAAGAAATTCCGTTAGTTTTTCCGTTAAAACAAGAAATTCCGTTAGTTTTTCCGTTAAACCAATAAATTCTGTTTCATACACACTTATTATATAGAAGAGATATAAATACATTTAGAAAACTTTGTCAGTGCATCTTGAATAATTAATCCATAACATATTAGAAAGTTTTCACAAAATGCTAACACTTTAGTACTAACAATATAGATCACAATTTTTTTTGTTGCTTCCCTCAAACAGTTACTGCTCCACTGCTTATCCACCAAAAGGTAACATATAAAAGCATCTAACTATGTTCTCCATTTTGAGAAGTGGTACCAAAATCATTCCTGTTTTCTGAAAACATTGTGAGAAGTGAGGCAATTCTAACGTGCTCAGTACTTTCACCGAGTGAATTTGTGTGTGAATATTGACCAGGTTCAATCTTAGCTTTTACAAATGAACGTAATATTTTAAAGTATTAAAAATACTTACCAACTATGTAATGTAATCATCGATTGCTTGACTTGCTATGTACCATTAAAATGTTAACAATCTTTTGAGTATCATGTAAAGAAAAAGAATCCAGTAACTAGAGCTGGAAATCTCTGTGCAAAGCTCTTGGAAGGCTTAGAAAACTTGTCATTGTAAACACGATAAAAGAACGAAAGCACTGTCAGCGTTAAGAGGGTAAAATCTCACGTCTCTTAAATATGAAAAGAATAAATACGAGAGTATTCCAGCTTAGTGTGGGAACTAGAAGGAGGAGGACTTCTTCAAGTTGAGAGAAAATGACTCATGACTGGAAGAGAAACATATTGTGCGGTGGGAATGGACTGGAGAGAGAAGAAGAATAGAATGCCGAAAATTCTAGGGCTCATTCTCTTTTATATTTAGTGGCTTTTTTTTTTTGCAATTTCTTTTATGTTGGTCGGTTTTGAAGAAGAGAAGACCGAAAATTCTAGGGCTCTGTCCCTTTTATATTTAGTGGTTTTTTTTTCAAATTTTTTTTATATTGGTCGGTTTGGGTTATATTCAATATACTTGAAGCCCAAATGTCCAATTGTCAAAAAAAAAATTCGGTTCTTATTCGGTTCTTCGTTTAGAACCGAGAACCGAACCAGACTTGTCGGTTCTCGATTCGGATACCCGTTCGGGTTTTTAATTTAAGAAAACCCGTTCGGTTCGGTTCGGTTCGAACATTTTGCCCAGCCCTAGTTAGTAGCAGTCCTTCCTTAACAGGTAGCACCACATGTTCAAATGACGATAATGAAGTCTCAGCCTATTTTGACTTTGATTTAAGTTAAATGCTAGTTCATTTCAACTTAAAGCTCAATTGCAAGAAAATTTCTTTCGATGAATTATTTCTAACAGTAGAAAGGACTCCTCTTCGAAATGATTCGAGCATCTTTCGGTGGAAGTGACTCCTTGCTCAAGATAATTCAAGCTTTTGTTGGATAATTTCAATTTCTCAACAACTTTTCAAGCATGGCAAACATAGAGTATCCCTCAATAGGAAAATTAGGAAGTTGATCACAACAACTACAAGAAGAGATAAGATAATTTAAAAAGGGGAAATTATATCCCCATAATATAAATAAATTATAATCCCCATAATAATTTATGCTTTTTAATTACATTATAATGCGTTCCTACTTCCTTATTTATATATTTATTTAATATGAGAATATTATTGACCAAGAAATGATATTTTTATAGTGGAACTTTGAGCTCAATTTACAATACGAATTTATATGATTTACACGACGTTTTAATTAGAGTATTATACAATGGAATTATGGAAGAACACAAGCTCATATTACTGCTTCTTGACTTAAATAGTCTTAAATTCTGAAAAGGAAATCTAAATTATTGAATTGGTGCATCCATTTAATTTGTAAGCTTATGCAAGTGTATTTTATACATTTATTTGGGTTTTCTTTATTAGGAATTAATTTTTTGTACATTCCAAATTTTTAGAGTTGAGTTCGATTTCATTTTTGTTCTGTCTGTGTTTGTAGGAGGACTACCACTTGGAGCACACTGGGAATGAAAATGAGTTTACCACATTCATAAAAGGAGAGAAACAAACAAAGTATCAAGTCGGAAAGTTCCAAAGAACCAAAACTGAAGCAAAAGAAACAGTTGAAAGGCACAGAGCTAAGGAGCGAAGCAGGGGCCTTATGCCAATTTAAATATGAGGCCTATAATTATTTAAAAATTATATTAATAATAAATAAAAATTTCTTAAATTCGAAATTATAAAAATAATAATCTAAATTAAATTTATTAGTCTAGATTTTTTTAATAGAAAATCACAATTATACAATTACAATCAATTTGTTTTAGAACTTCTTTTTCAATAGACATTATACCCAATCCATTCAATATTTCTTATAATATAGTTAACCAAATGTAGGGTTTTATTAATTGCAACATTGAGAAACTGCTTTTGATAAATGTAACAGTAACTAATATAGTCAATAATATTCTATAAGCAATACATACATTTGAAAAATAACATTCTATCATTTTAATATAATTTAACACTTCAATCACCTTTTTTCTCTTCCGACAAATAATATTTCACAATTTTCAGTTCAAAAAAAATAATTCTTGCCCATAATATTAGAATTTTTGCCATGTTTCAAAAACTTTTCAAATTTACACCAACACTTCAAAAAATGATCATTTGCAGTCTTCAATTTTTTATTTGTTGCATCAAAAGAAAATCCAAAAGTATTTTCATATTTTTGAAATTGTTCAAATCTTAATTTAAGTGAGTAAAGAGCGCGGTCAATTATATACTCCATCCGTCTTATTAATATATGTTGACCTTCCTTATTTCCTTATCACAATTATATAGTCATGTTTCTTTGTTGAAAATGTTTTTCTTTGTTAGTTTATTAATATATCTTTATTTAATTTGTCTAGTTATAATCACTCTAAGAATTGAAAATTAAATAATTCAATTTTTTTACTATTTTCAACAATAATTTACTATTAGTTGTTAATAAATTAAATAACGATAAATTAGGAAAGTTTTTGGCATTTTTTTTTTGTACAATAGCATTAAATAAGATTTCTTAATCCTCATGAACAAAAAAATCAATTCATATAAATGAGACGAAGGGAATATAAAATAATAATAAACTATATACTATTTCATTATTGAAATTTTCATAAAAGTCTTACTATGTGTTTCAAATCAAGTTTTTCTATATGTTTCAAAATCAAGATTCTTCAAATCCAGAAATTTCTCTAACAGTAACCTTGTTACATGTAAACCAAGTTTTTCTATACGTTTCAAAAAATAAAATAAGTGTTTTCGAGATAAATTTTTAGCATTTCTACATATTTTAAGGTCATCGCATGTATCCATCAAGTGTTCTAAAGTGACTTTATTTCAGTGCTTAGAATCTTATTAATTTAACACTTTCAACTTGACTTTCCCAACATGTTTATGATAGTGGCTTGAGTGTCGTACCTTTCAGATTATCTTGAAAAAAATATTTATCACTTTGTAGAAAATGAAAAAATATATATATTTATATGCATTGTACAACTCGGAAAATAGATTTAACATTTATACAAGAATTTGCCATATCACATAGTGCAAGATTAAGACTGACAACCATATCATGTGTAAAATGTCACTGAATTTACTTCTAGTACTCTTTTTTGCAAACATGTGTGCTGCCACTTCATATTAAAATCATTATTATACATGTAATCTCTTAAATCACTAATACTAAGTTCACTTGTTTTGTATGTAATAATGTGGAAATCACATGGACCCAGAGATTTGAAGATTCCATTTCATAAATTATAGATTATGTTTTTAATTTCAAAAGTTAGATGTGTTGGTAAATAATTAATAAATATTAAATAAACTAGGTGCAAGCAACGTGCAATGCACGTTTGCTTAGTTTATATTTAATAATTTTGTTTAAGAATTAATTTGTTATTAATAAAGATGTAATTTTTTGGTTAATTAAATAATTAATGATGTAATGTTTATGTAATTGATAAATAATTAAATAAAGTGCTTCTCTCTCTATCATTTTCAACCCAAAATCACAAACAGAAAACTCAAAGTATGTTAAGGGGTAAGAAGATGAGTTTACTTAGGCTCCGTTTGATTCCCATTAATGTAGAATGAGGATGAAAAATATAGCCGTTATTGGACCCCACACAAGAGATAGAAATTCAAAATTGATAGATTGATGTGATAGATAATGATCATATTTTTCATTTTTATGAGTTTTTAATGAGAAACAAACGGAGGCTTAAACTTTTTGAATGGCTTAAGTCTTTACTTTTTTTAAAGTAATAATGCAATTCATTTTATCGTTAAAGTATGATATGTATTACGATAATATATGTATATAATGTGTTAGACTTAGTATTGGTAAGTGACGGGTAAATTTTCGAGGACGAAAATATTTTAAGTGGGTGAGAATGTAATACCCCGAAAATTCTCATAAAATATAATTCAATTTTTATATATTATATTTTAATATTTTGAAAGTTAGGGACTAAATGATACATTTATCAAATTATATTTTATTTGTGTCAAATGTTTAGATATTGATGGAGTTATCGTAAATATATGAATATTGGTCTCGTTGGATAAATCGTAATTAGATACATAAATCAGATTCGAGAAAAAGTCGATTCGGATAAGTTAGCTCCAAGATATTTTAGTTTGAAGGAATTATCAAAAGCTAATTTATTATTATTATTATTTAATTATAATTTTGAAAGTAAGGGGTGGTGAAAAAAGATTTTCCGTTAAAACAAGATATTCCGTTAGTTTTTCCGTTAAATCAAGAAATTCCGTTAGTTTTTCCGTTAAACCAACATATTCCGTTTGATAGCCACTTTTTATATATAGAAAGATATTTTTCTAACTACAAATACCATATATTTTTGCAGAGAGAGAAAAGAATACATATCAAACCGGAGAGAGAAAAACATACATATCCAAAATTAACTCCATAATTACATGAGAGTTGAAGAAACCCTCTCAAGTTAAACCTCAAGTTCTTCCACAAATCCACATTCGTCTTCTCCATAAATCATCAAGTTTTAGTAAAAATAATTCTTCGTTATTATCATTCTATACTCATATTCTGATTTCATCATATTCTATACACGATTTTTACAGTTGCTGAGTTTTTCCTTTGAGAACACCCAACTGTAAAGATGGCTTTAACAATGAGCAGTGATCCAAAATCTCCTGCGAAGATTGGTGAGAAATCTAGAAGAAAACCAGAGAAAAAAAAAGCACAAAGGTACACAAGGTTTCAAGGCCTGAAACAAATCCCAAAACCCCCTAAAACGTGAAAACATAGTTCTCAAAAGGTAAATCAATTATGTAATTGATTTAGTTAATAGGCAATATGTATATGAAATTTTTGACTGTTTATGGTTTGAGTAGTCACAAATTCTTAGAATTTGTAATCTCAATTTTCCAAAAATGGTGATTCGAGGGATCGTAGCATACTTTTGGGTGTAGTGAACTCACATTATATAATTCATGAAATATATGTACAGTCAGACCTATTTAATTTTTATGAACGTTTGTGTCTTTTGTGACAAGTTGTGTCTCGTGACTTATGGTCAAATTATGATCAATTTTGTGAATAAAAATGCATTTTACGTGTTTTATATGACCCATTATATGTTTGTAGCAAATCGTGTGGTTGTAATATGACTATCTTTGCATGTAAATTGTGATCTTAATTATATGCGACCTATGCATAATATGTGATTAAATAGTTGTATGTGACATGCGTATTGTGACATGAATTTGTGCACAAGTATCAAATATTGATGTATGTTTGTTACTTTTTTATCTGTTGCAGGAATGAGAGTATATTAAGTCGGAAGTTTTATTATCTCAGTAAAATTATTACAAATGAGCTAGGCTAGATATAGTTGTATCGCTCTATATTTTGTAGTATATTTCGTATGATAATTTGATGACACTATGTAATGAAAGGGAACCTTTTACTTCTCGTTTTGTAATAAAAGAATATACTTGCAGTTTATGAATGTTAATTTCATGATTACTACTGGTATGGTTCACAGTTCATATTCTTGTATTCACGGGTCATCTGTTGAAGTCACATGACATTGTGTGTAGGACACAAAATTATAATTTTATGTCACGAATAATTAATTCATAGTCACGTTCCATTTTCCTCATGTCACGCATCCCAAGTATTAATGTATGCATGTTACATATTATTTTCAAGTCATGGTTCCAATCACATGAATTTTTTTGGAAGTCACATATCAAGTATTGCTTCCAAGTCACAACTCATATTCTTGTACTCACATGTTACAATTCACTAGTCACGAATCATCTGGTAAAGTCGCATGAGATTGTGTGTAGGTCACATAACTGTGATTTGATGTCACGACCAATTTTTTTGAGAGTTACATATACAGTGCTGACACCATTTCATAGATCATTAATTTATAGTTACCATTCATTATTCTCACGTCAGGCATCAAGTATTAATGTATACATGTCACATATTATTTTCAAGTGATGGTTCAAGTCACAGAACGAGTCACAAACAAATGAATATTGTGAATATGTCACATATCAATATTATAGAGATCAAAAAATAAAGATTCGCGTCCAGAATAAATATTAGCATTCACATGTGATTTGTCATTAGGTCACAAATTTGTACATTGATAGTAGGGCACATCTTCATCTTCATGTTCACATTCACATATACATCTTCATAGTTCACTTGTCTTGTTAAATAGATAACATCTAACTGGTTTCAATTCAGAGATATGCTACTGGGTCAGGCTCAAAGACAGGCCCAGCGACGTGTGCCCCCTATTGAGGGAGGGGGGGGGGGGGGAGAGAGAACACGTCCCTTGGCCTGGCTTTGAGTCTGGCCAAGGGATTTTTCCCTTCAATTCATTCACTCATTTGCAAAATTTACATATATATCTCAAATCATATTTTAAAGGAATATTATTTGAATAAATATCATGTATAGTTATATGATATGCCAAACATTATCTACAACTAATGATTAAAACAATAAAGAGAACATTGGAAATAAAATTTATAACTACGGACAATATGTATCATCATTTGACATCGTATTATTTGCGTTATAACAGCTTTTTGGTTTGATTTAACGGAATCAAACTTTGCATGTCCTTCGGTTGTGACAATTTCACCACAACATTTGGAGGGTGTTTGGTAGAGATTAAAACCAAATTTAAATTAAAAAATTAGTTGTTATTGTTGATTTTTATTAGACGAGTGAGACCCAAGAACGACTATATTTTCAATTTTAATTGGATTTTGAGCTATACCGAACATGCCCTTATATTTAATAGTAATTTTTTCCATCTCTACAAGTTTTCACAAAAAAATGTACTTAGCAATATCAATGTAATTTAGAATTAATGTAGGTCACATAATCATATTACATGCCACATAATGAATTAATGCATGTAACAATACGTTCGTAAAAAAGGTAACTGATTTGTATTACAAGTCATACAATTAAAATTACTGGTCACCATCATTTTATACAATATCTTTAGTCAAATGGTTTAGATGTAAGTCATATTATAAATTCAGGATCACATAGATTGAATGCAGGTAACCTTAACTTACTATTTTCAAAAATTCAACATCATGTGAAAACGACCCATCACAATTACAAATAAAATTCACATAGAATCCAAGTTACAAACATAAAATGGATACAATTTCGGAATCCAATGTAATTCAGATTAATGTAGGTCACAGAGTCGCATCAAAATTCTCAATTATAAACATAAAATTCACATGGAATCTAACGTAATTCAAAATTGATGCAGATCACAGGATCACATAACGAAGTGATGCATGTAACACTACCTTTGTAAAAATGTTACATCATGAAATATACATGTCACAATTTTGTATTACAAGTCACATGAATAAGACTATTGGTCAGCATAATTTTATACAATATCTTTAATCAAATGGTTTAGATGTAAGTCACTGCATAAATTTAGGATCACATATGCTGAACACATGTCATCTAAACTTACGCATCTCCAAAAATTCAACATCATATGTAAATGGCCGATTACACGAGCTATTCAACCATCACAATTGCAAATAAAGTTTACATAAAATCCAAGTTACAAACATGAATATCGGACACAAAGCATGATATACCTGGATAGTAATTCAATTCATCAATGTTGCAATTTTTTATTCAATCATCAATTTGACGATACCGATGACAGTAGATTTGTGATGACTTCAATCCCTGATGTGAAGTATTTGATTAACATCAATTTTGGCGATACCGATGACAGTAGATTATAGCTATATACATTTATGATGAATTTGTCTCATGTTGCATGAATCATTGTGCCATGTAGGGATGTAAATTGTATTTTGGGAAGTCCGATCACATATGAAAACTTGATGCTTGAGCGAATTTGTTAAACATCGATATCACCATTCTTCTGAAATTCATGTGTATGAAAGAATTTTGGAGATATATGCTTCTCCTGTCACCTTTGATATAATATCCTTTGAGTTGTGCAATACAAGCATCAATGTCTTCATACAAAATTGTTGGACTATCTTTTGTTGAAATTAATCCGCATGATGCTTGAATATGATGTGTCATATTCCTCAACTATATACATTCTCACTCTACTTCATAGATTGCAATAATTTTAAAATGATTTGAGAATGTTGCTCTCAAGGATTGCTTTACAGATCTCCATGATATAGATGTTCCTCCACGTGTAAATATGTATCATGTTTGTGTTTTAGTTTTATGTGGGTTGGAGAGATAACCTGGATCTGCATATCTCACTAGTAGATTTCGACTTTTGAGAATAAAATAATCTCAAATCAATAGTACCATTTAAGTAACGAAAAATATGTTTAACACCATTCTAATGTCTTTATGTTGGTGTAGAGCTATATCTTATAAGGAGATTTATAGAAAAATCTATGTCGAGTCCAGTAGAGTTTGCACGATAAGTTAATGCTCCAATTACACAAGATATAGTGCTTCAGGACCAATAACATTTTCTCTATCTTCAAGTGGATGAAAATGATCATTTTTCACATCAAGTGATCGAACAACCATATGTGATGCCAATTGATGTGCATTATTCATATAAAAGCGTTTTAAGACTTTTTCTGTATATGAAAATTGATGAATAAATAATCTTTTTGAGAAATGTTCAATCTGTAACTCGAGATAGAATTTGATTTTTTTCCAAATCTTTCATCTTAAATTCCTTTTTCAAACAATTTGTTGTTTTGTTGAACTCTTCAAAAGTTCCAATTAAATTATTTTATTTTTTTCTAAACAAATAAGCAAATTACCTAATTTAGTGATTAATGTTCCAACTCCGAGCCAAGTCCATGCCTAGCTAGCCCATCTCAACCCAATTTCTAAATTCAATTTTTTATTTTTATTTTTTGGCTTAATTATTAATTTCATTGTTAGCCAAAGATTTAGACATTTTTAAGTTTTTATCTTTCCCTTTCTAATTTAATACTTTCATTCGATAAGCACATGTCCACTAACCCCAAATCATTTGATAAATTGAAAACCTATATCTATATGCCCAAATTGAAGTTGTCGATTGTCGAGTCCGACTTCCCCTTTCCAACTGTTCATCGAAGCTACGAATGAACATGTCATTAGTTGTATTTATGTAGTGTTGCTGTAAATATTAAAAAAAAACTAATTATGGTACGAAATCGAACTGAATCGAATCGAACTGAACCCGAATGGTTCCATAATTATATTTGGACCCGACGATTCCATTTATTAAATACCTAAAAAATTTGATTCAGTTCGGTTCGCTTCCAGCCCTAGTGTCACTATCAAATGAACCATACAAATAGATAGTACTATATGCATAAGGCACATATCGAGCCTCTGTGACAAAATTAAAATAATTTAAAATCTAAAAATGATAGTGTCCATTATGGAAGAATATGTTTTCTCATATTCAATTTATGGTCTTTGTGAGAAACTTTGAGCTACGAGTTGGGTTTTGTATCTTGTAATTTCATTATTTTCATTTATCTTTCGTACAAAAATCCATTTGTATCCAATAGAGAGTACATTTTCAGGTATTCGAATTACATGTCCAAACACTTTTGGTTTCTCTTAGGAATTCAATTTCACATATATGGCTTCTCTTTTATTTGACCAATCATTTCTATGCTGACAATCTTTAACCAATCGTGGTTTATGATTCTCATTTTGTATAATATCAAGAGTCACATTAAATGTGAAAATATTGTCTATAACAACATTATTTTGTTCCCATATTATGAGATAATATGTAATTTATTGAAATCTCATTATTTTTGAACATTTGTGATTTTTCAGGAATCATATTTTTAATTTTTGAATGATAAATCTTTTCTAAGTTACTTCTCCTGATGTTTTTAATTGGTTTTTTATCTTGCACGTTTTTTTCGAGGTACAGAATCTTTTGAACCAATTGGTCGACCACGCTTCTGA
Source organism: Fraxinus excelsior (assembly GCA_019097785.1). Classification (NCBI taxonomy): domain Eukaryota; kingdom Viridiplantae; phylum Streptophyta; class Magnoliopsida; order Lamiales; family Oleaceae; genus Fraxinus; species Fraxinus excelsior. The sequence continues at coordinate 2,427,885 of CM032638.1, read as the reverse complement.
TATATTTGAGATTCATTTGCTACAAAAAATTGTCTTGTAGGAACATCAGTTTTTGTTGGAATATTTTCCACTAGTATATATGACTTGGTCATCTTTTTTTTATCAACAAATACATCTGGTAATTGATTTGTAATTCTTTGTAAATGAATGATTTTTTCAACATCTTGCTCACATTGATTGTTGCGGGGGTCAAAATGAGATAGAGTCGTTTCATTCCAAGAAGTTTTACCTTATTTATCAAAATGTAGTTTTTCCCCACCCAAAGTTTGGAAAGTTAATTTATCAAAATGACAATCTGCAAAATGTGCAATAAATAAATCACATGTTACATGTTCAAGATACCTAATAAAAGATGGTAAATCAAAATCCACATAAATCTCAAGTTTTCGTTATGAACCCATTTTAGTCCGTTGTGGGTGTAAAATAGGGACTTGAACAGCACAATCAAAAACTTGTATGTGAGAAATATTATGTTCATGACAAAATGTCCAGTTGCGAATGTGATTATTGATAATATGCAGTTAGTCTGATATGAACCAAATATACATCATGTAATATGCATATCCCTAAATAGGAGCTGAGAGTTTTGTTTTCATAAGTAATTGTCTAGAATAAGTTCTAGACGCTTAATAAATGACTTCGCTAAACCATTTTGGGTATGAACATGTGCAACCGAATGTTAATAACAATCACAATTGACATAAAATAATTATCGAATGCTTGTAATTTAAATTCACCAACATTATCAAGATAAATAGCCTTGATTGAGTAATATGGAAATAGTGCTCGTAATTATATTATTTGAACAAGTAGTCTAGTAAAAACTACATTCCTAGTTGAAAGTAGGCAGACATATGACCATCTACTAAAATAATCAATTAATACCATAAAATAACGAAATTGTCAACATGATGGGTGTATTGACCCACATATATCTGCATGAATCATTTTCAAGAAAGATACAGATTCAATATTGACATTTGTAGTCGAAGGTTGAATGACTAACTTGCCTTGCGAACAAGCTAAACATGGATAATTATTAGGAAAAATAATCTTTTGGTTCTTTAAAAGATGTCTATGTGAGTTGTTTATTATTCGACGCATCTTTATAGCTCCTGGATGTCCAAGTCGATCGTGCCAAACTATAAAGTTTTTTAGATCAACGAACTTTCTGGTTTGTAGTAATGTTTGATTCAAACATTTTTATAAATGTATAATACATGTCGATGGGAACGTATAAATTTTTTCTTTTATCTGCTTCTGACCAGATACAAAAGAAGTTATGCAAAGATATTCAACATAATTTTCTTACGTCTGTGATATCCATTGCAGTAGATATCTTAAAACTAAACAAATTTCTTCTAGATTTGCTAGAATAAAGTAGATCGTCAATATATAATTTTGTATTATTTGGTAAAATAGTACAAATGCAGATTTCAACAATATTCGATGTGCCTGATATCGTATTGACATTATTTTCTGATAACGTTAAGTCTAGAAAATATTTCTTATGTTGAAGAATAGTATGGTAGTTGCAATATCAGTCACGCAAGTATCTTGACAATCCATCATGAATCTATAACAAAATAGATATATTTTAAAAAAAGTTGAATTTAAATTTAATAGAGTAAATATAATTCAATATTATGAAATTAACAATGTATAATAAAGTTTTAATTTTTTTTTTTTACGAAAAGTATGAACCTATTTCAATTTGAATTTCTAAAACGAAGGAAAATATTAGAAAGTAAATTAATCTATGTCTTTCATCACACCACCCACAATCAAATGGTCAATATTTCTATTTGAATCAACAAAGAAATCAAAGACATCCAAATGAGTAAAATCAATTGAACCATCATAATCATCAAAATTTGTTTCCACTTTTCCTTTCCCTTGGTTGATTTTTAGTAGAGATCCACAATATGTTTTGCTGTACGATAAGTACGTGTCCAATGTTCTTTCACTCTACATCTAAAACAACTTTTTTCATACTCCTTTTTGCATGTGCTACTTTTGTTTGCTTTGTGCCTTTTGAGTTTATTGTCTTGTTGCTGATAGTTTTGTTGATTATTTCGCCTATCATTTTTTCACGTACACGTCCACGTTCACGTCTTTGTCTTGATATTGTATTTGCTTCAAGCAATGCAGTAATATTTGCTTCATGTAATAGTACAGAATCGTTGGAAGTAACCCATAATTTTTCATTACCAATTCATTATCTTGTTCAACCACAAGCAGGGAAGATATGAGTTCTGAGTACCTTTTGAAACACGCTCACCATATTGCTGCTAAAGGAGCACATTCGAGGTGTGAAAGGTGGAAAACGTTTTCTCCAATGTGTCTTCATGGGTAATTTTTCTCTACACAAGGCTAATTTTGAACATATTATGAATAGTTCAAAATTGAACTCACTAAGAGTTTTGAAGTCATGCAAATGAAGGTACATCGACTCATAGCGACTTTGGGGGAAGACAATAGTTATCTGATGATCAACTCGTGGGTCTTTCTTAGTGAGATATTCAATTTTCAATCCATCGTGAAGATGGTGACGAAGGAAGATGGGTGCTTTTGCATGATCATGTAAAGATTTTTTGTTTCATTCTTTTATTGTCTTTCTTAAACCTTTTGAGACAAGATGAATATCAGCATCGAGTACCCATGACAAATAACTTTGTGATATCAGCATCAAGGTGCAGCAAACTCAGATTTTGTGATATTTGTTATTTGATTAACTATACAATAAAGTAAAAAGAAATGCAATTAGTTTCGAATAATACGATTAAATATTAAGTAGTCAATATTAACATGACAAAAGTTATGTGTTTTCCTTCAAAAATAAACACTAATTTAAAACAATATATTTTTCGAAACATGTGCTTTTTTGGAAGCACGTTGTATTTTACTTTTCAAAACAATATGTCAATATTGTTCTAAAATATTGAAAATTATTATTTAGAATTTTCAAGAGCAAGTAATATTCTTCACGAATATTAATTTATAGTATTTTGTTGCTTCGAGAACAACAACAAATTATTTATAACAACTAAATATAATATTATATAATGCACACGTTAAATACATTAAATAATCACATATAGATTAGAACTATTATAACGTAATCACGCAATTTATATATAGTTGGGACAACATATATATATATATATATATATATATATATATATATATATATATATATGACAAGAATTTGATATACTGTGCACGTGAAAATAGAGAAAAACAATTACATGGTAGTTGCGTTTTTAGACACAGAAAATATGTGTGGGTATATCGTATATGACAAGAATTTGATATACTGTGCACGTGAAAATAGAGAAAAAACAATTACATGGTAGTTGCGTTTTTAGACACAGAAAATATGTGTGGGTGAGAGAGAGGGAGAGATTTTATGCTGGCACAAAAAACTTTGACAAAAAGTATACATTGGTTTAGTGATTAATAATCATAATTATCATTAACATATAATTTGCACGAATTGTTCAACAAATAAAATTAAGTATGTAGTCAAGTTTTTCTTATTTCCATGGGTATATGATATATAAAAAAATCTTTCAAAATTGATATTGTCAGCATACACACATGAAAAGTTACTACTGCCTTCTAGATAATTCACTCTGATTCATTTACGTTTTAACTATATATTATTATATTTGCTAATTGCACATCTGAGTTGGATGGTTGACTGTGTTTGAATTTTATTTTGATTGTAACTTTTTATGAACTTATATCTAATTAACTATTTTGGGGTCCTCGCAAAAGTAGGGTCTGATGTGATAACATATCTCGCCTATAGTCAGGTCACCATTGGAACGATGTGTAGTGCCCGCACCAACGGGTATTCCTGATAGAACCAAACAATGCCCGCGGGTGTGATGCCCTTCCTGTGAAATAAATACGGTCCCGAAGAATTATAATTTTTAACGTGCGATTTTAAGGGTGTTTTAGATATTTTGAGGCACAAGGTCTTAGATTTGAGAAAATCTACTTATACCTTTAACCTAGGAGATCAGAGGGATAACTTTGGAGAAAAAACGCAAACTCTCTCAAGAAATAGGACAAAAACTGTTTTCTTTTTTTCACTTTCCTTCTACTTTTTTTATTTTTGGATTTCAAGGGATAAGAAGGAGAATTGTCAAAGCCTATTGAAGAGATTCAAAGATCAAAATTTACGCGTATTTTCTTCTATTCTCTATGATCGGAGTAATATACTCTATATCAAAGATGTGTTCTTATAACTCAATTATGCTAAGCTAAATTTGTTGACACTTTAATCATAAATTTTTGTTTTGACTCTTAAGTATTTGTTTAATTTAAATAATCGAAATATTGTCTTATTATCTTCAATTGCTTGATCGGCAATTAAATTTAAAATATGACTTATTACGCTTTTGGAAAGTCGAACACAGATTTAGTACATTGTTGCAATTACCATAAAGTCCAAAAGCGGGTATGAATATACTCCTATGCTCTATGTGGTCGTTAATTGAATATTCTAAGTTTTTACGCATTTTTGCATAATCGCATCGTTCGTAGGATAATAAAAAAAAATTGGTTCAATTCTATTCAAAAGAAATTATTGAACAAATTAGAAATATCAATAATCAAATAAAAGAATTGAGGTTAACTTGTTAAAAACGTGAACTTCAAAATCCTAGTTTCATTACCCATTTGAGTTTTTCTCCCAACTTGTTAATCACTTTCTGTAGGTTTAGTAGATAATTTAGAAATAGTAGTTAAGAACAATCAAAATACTTATGTGTTTCATTAAAGTTAGCGTTAATTAAGTTGAATCTAATGGTGTGTTTGAGTTACATTATTTTGGAAGAATGTATTTTGAAATAGTAGATTGATGGATAATGTGTGGTTGAAAAAGAAAGAAAAAGTTATTGATGTGATGAAAAATATTATTTTATTGAAGAATGTGCAGTTGAAAATGAGTAGAAAGCTGAGAATAAAAATTTTAATGAGTACCAAACATGAACTAAATATATCATTCTTGTTAGAAAGATATTTTATAAATCACTTTATTACTTGTCACGGTATCATGCACTTACATAAATCTATTTCAACTAGATCAACATAAACGCCGGTCAAATAAAGACGGTTGACAAGTCACACATAGTAAATCACGTGCCAAAGTGTCTTGAATAAGACCAACCGCCATCACTCACTTTCATAACATATAATAATGATTTTATGCCACTAATTTCATTAAATTATATTTGAAATCTTTTATTCTCACGAGAAAATGAGATTTTCTTGAACGAGTTATTAAATTGATCAATGACCATAATGAAGAAAAAAGTAGACCATGTTCTCATTGAAACGTGTTTATCTCGATTTTTGCAAAAGCGACTTGATCAATGGATCTCGACCGCTCGTGTCTAAAGCAACCTCTTGCTATACATTTGAATAAAGCATTAACAACAAATTAATAATATGTGACCTTTTTCAGGGGTGAAAGAGGAGTTCGTTTGCACTCCAAAGATCAATTCAATAACTTGTAATAATTGTATTTAGGTGTGGGACGTACTTAGACGTGAGTTACAAAGGTATTCGAATATTAAGGGGTTCGGGTAGAACCGATTTACAAAGGATAAAATAAGAGAGAGACATCAATATCACAATTGAAAGCGTAAAACTGCATTATTTTCAAACGGCATTAAGTGTGAACCTTTATAGTAGAAGATGAGAAATGACAACCGTTGGATGAAGAGACACATAGTCTCATCTTAACGACCAAGGTGCCTTATCATAAAAGTCATCCTATTTATCCTAGGCTTTGATGTATTTAATGTTTCTGATCATTAGTCACCCTATGACCTAGGTCAGACATGTAAGGAATAGACTTGACAAGTTGTCTTGGTAGAGTGTCTGTTTAGAGAGGTTACGTTATCAATCATAGAAGATCTTGTACGAAAGATCTTATGGGGAACATGCTTTGTACATTTAGAGGTTATTCATCTTGGATTTGAGCTGCAACGCCTCATATCGCCTCACCTCGTCCACGAGGGTTCTCCTATCATGGGGATTTGACCTTTCCATGAGGGTTCGACGAGATTGTTAGGTAGGTTTAGTGATGTGAAATGTGGGCCTTGTTTACTTATTATGTGGCTTATCATTGTGCATTAAATGCACATGTAATGTGTGTAGTGAAACCATGCAATGCCTCAATTGACATTTTTGGGAACAAGCAACGTTTTAAATCATTGTCACACGTTCCATCAATGTCTTGTCGAGTCAATGCCTCACCTCTGCTTTACTTTATTTCTAGTAATACTAGTTCTTCTTCACAGTCTTACCCTTACGAAGGACTTCACCTCATCAACTAGTTTAGCTTTTATCAAAATATGCCAAGTTTCATAGATTTGTCCTCACGTAGGACCTTGCCTCATCGACATACCTAGCTTTTATCAAAAGCCGCTAAGTTTCATTGGCTCATCCTTATGCAAGGCTTCACCTCATCAATTAGTTCAACTTTTATCAAAATCTATCAAGTTTTATAAGTTCATCCTCTCGCAAGGTCTCTCATCATCAACATATTTAGCTTTTACCAAAGATCTCCATTTTTAATAGTCTCGTCCTCACGTAGAGCCTAACCTCATTAGCTAGTTTAACCTTTATCAAAACCTATCAAGTTTTATAGGCTCATCCTTATGTAGGACCTCGCGTCATCAACCATTTCAACTTTTATCAAAAGCTATCAAGTTTCATATGCTCGTCCCCATGAAGGGCTTCGCCTCATCAGCCAGTTAAGCTTTTATTAAATTGTTAAGTGTCATTGGCCCGTCCTCATGCAGGTCACCATGCACCATCAACAAACTAAGATCACATACTATATAAATATCCATGCCTCGAGTTGGATGATTATGATGTTACATTATCTCTTTGCAATCAAAGGGTTATCTTAAAAGCACAAGTTCAACCAACACAAAGTACCATATGCCAAAGCATCCCTTCTCTAATAACAGATCACACAACATAGATAATACACATCGATCTAAAAATTTCACATATTATATGAATATTCATACATGGACTTGGAAGACTATTGTTACACTTCATCCAATGATGCTTCAAGAATAAAAACTATGTGGTATCCATATAATAAGCAAATTGAGACCCTCATTCCACATCACTTTGCCTAAATAGCAATTCCGTTAAACTCCCATGGAAATGTCGAACCCTCATGGAGAGGTCCAATCCCCATGATAGGACGAAACCTCATGAACAAGTGACGTGATATGAGGCGTTGCAGCCTTAATCTGAGGTGAATAGGCTCTAGGTGTATGAGGTACATTCCCCATAAGGTCTTTCGTACATGATCTTCTTAATTGATTCCCCATAAGGTTGTGTGGACGTAAATTGAGTTGGAATTTGTTGTCCACGCCACCCGTGCAGAAGTCGAGGTCAACAGAACGTATGCAATCAAAAGAAGAAAGTTTGAAAACATTTGGAAAAATTGTTTTAGAGGTAATCAGTAACATCACATAATTTGTCTAAAAAAATTTAGAATAGTGGCCCATTTATAATGTAAAATATAAACATTTAACTTTCGAGGAAATTACCTAAAATCAGTTGTTTAGTTTGAACTTTCTAAAAATTAGGTTTTAATTTCACAATTAATATTAATAATGATATTATAAAATTAAATTAACCTATATACACACCCTACTATCTACCCCCACCAAATTCATTTTAAATATAAAACCCTAAATCAACTTTTTCCCCATTTCTCTTCATCTCTCACCGCCGGCCGCCTCCACCACCATCGTCTGTCTCTTCCCTTTTCACTCCATCCCTCCCTTGCGTCAAGACGACATTGTTGCGATTCCCATCAGCGTTCCTCTGTAATTCACAACAGCTGCTGTGATTCACAGCTTATAGCAGCGTTGCGAAGCTGCTGGCGGTCCGGGGATTTGTAGTGGTTTTGATTTTTTCTTCATTCTCAGATATTCTTAGAGGGGTTGGTTTTTGTTGTTAGTGATTTGCATATTGTGATGGTCTTTTGCAAATGCAAATGGTGATGTGGTGGTTGAGCTGTGTGTGTGCATTGTGGGTCTTCGATGTAGGTGGATGTACTGTGTATGCCTGGGCGGCGATGTGCGGTTCCGTGTGAGCGATGGATCTGTGAGTGTGGGAGGGGGGCTATGGCGGGCGGATCTGTATGTGTGTGTGTGTCATGGCAGGTAGCGGACGTCGGCGGTTTGGGTTCAGTTTTAATCTTGTCGTGTGTTCTGCGTCTAGTTAGTTTGTGTTCGTGTGGTGGCGATAAACTTGTATGGATTGTGGCGATCGTTCGTGTGATGGTGTTTTGATGGGGCCGACGATATTGGTGGGGTTGTGCAGGGGGCGACGATGGGGGTTGTTGTTGGTGTTATTGTTGGAGGGTGCTTGTGGCTGTGGCAGTGGCAGCACGTATGGGACGAAGTGTCTGTGATCAATTATTTGGTCGATCTGTGACCTGTGACCAAATATTGGTGGGGTGCTGGGATTGGGGGACGGGTACTTGGGTGTCTGTAACCAACTATACGATTCTCTGTGACCAACTATTAAACCGTGACCTTAAAATTCGATAATATGTGACCAACTAATTTGGAAATACGTGACTTCTGTTATTTATAATTTTTTTAACTTGTGACCAATTCAAAATATGTGAAATGTAGTTTTGTTTATTAGTGATCATTAAAGTCAATTGTGACTCATAAATATGATATGTGACCAACAAATTTGAAAATATGTGACATCTGTTATTTAAATTTTTTTAAAACTTGTGACCAAATTAAAAATATGTGACCTATATATATAACATGCATAAATCTGTGACCGACAATTTTTAAAAATCTGTGACATATACTGGTCAGAATCGGATTGGTCGTCGGAACGATCGTTGGAGCAGTCGTCATCGTCGAAAAGTCACTGGAACAGGCATCGGTCGCCGGAGCAGTGGGGGTGGTGGAGGTGGGGTGGGGTGCGGTGGATTAATTATATTATATTACAATTAAATATTTAATTTAACATAATTGTAAAATATAATTAATTAATTAATGAAAAACCAGATTTTTGCAATTCTAAAATTTGGGACTTGATTTTTGATTTTGGGATAGATAAAGTCGGAGTTATGAATTTTTCCCTTAACTTTTCGAGACAAAAATTTAGAAAATAAACTATCAATTGATTATAAATTCAAGTCCAACTAAGCACCGCATTTTTAATTTAGATTTTTATCATCACGTTAACAATGTAATGTTGAGGAGAATTTATAACTTTTTTTTGTTAATAAAAAGTATAAATATGTAAAATAATGTTATTAAAAAAAGATAATTCGATAAAATATTACTTGAAAACGAGTGATGCTTTTAACGGGTCACCTAAGCTGATTTTTTCACCACTGGTGTCTCATAATAAATAGAATTAGTTGACGAAAATTTATAATGTGACGAAATTTGTGATTTATAAGGTGCACCAATTCTTTTTGACAATCATGCTAATTTGACAATTCACGCCGACAACATTACAATCATTCATTTTAAAAATCATTTTTAAAATGAATGGTCCGAATTTTGACAACACGAATGTTGTCAACTATAATTGTCAAGCATGATTGTACAAATACATTAATTCTCTATTTAAACAATTCTTTCCTTTTAAATCTTTAACAAGTAATTACATAATTCAATTGTTCATGCAAATATGTAATTTGCAGGTAAATTCTCGTCAAGGGTCCTAGCCTACGCGATATGACTTATAAGATATGTGCTCCACCAGATGACATTTTGCTAAGTAAATTCTTTTTGTTCTTCTTTTAGAGTGCAGACAGTGAAAAAAAGTGTCAATTTTTTTATTTATTTTTTTCATATTAAAGTATTTATACAGTAGAGAGGTTTTGTTCATCACACCTTATCTAACTTTGACGTTGTACCTTTCGAATAGGTAGAAGATGAAGAGAGAGTTAAATTAACTTTTCTGCAAACTTCGGGGTTGATCATAGATCTCACATCTTGACACAGTAAAATGTATATTCCACCTACTGCTCTATTCAACTATATTCATCTCGTTTGAAAAATGAAGATGATAGAGAGAATACATTCATGATTTATTATCATATATAACTTACGTTTCAGGTTCGATTTTGTTGGAAAATCCAGTTTTACATGTGTATATAAAACTGAGAACTGGCCCATAATTCAGTGACTCACGGATGTTTGTAAAATTGAACTAAGTTTGTGATTAGACCCTCTCGTTATTCTACTTGTAGGAAAAAATAAAAATAAAAATAAATCCAGTATAGAGTGTGAAACATACTTGATTCCTAAATAATTACCATAAATCCGGCTTAAATGGTCATGTAAAGTCAACTAGTGCATTAGGTGTTTTCTGGAGTGAAACAATATATTTTTCTCCCTAACCCAAAATTAAGATGTTCACACACTATAATTTGGATACAACGTATAAGAAACAAAATGGTTTTAGGTCTTTCAAAATATTCTCAATTTGTCACATTCGATTGAGTCGAACAATTCAATTTCTTTTACATATTTGATTTTGAAACTTCCATGCTGGCCCTACAACATTTGCAAACCTATACATGTGTAACCGACCTTCAAACTTGTATATATATATATATACACACACACACCTACCTTTGTGTCCAACCGTCAATTCACCAAAAAATTATTTGCCTCCAAAATCAGTATTAGAAAAACTTTTTATCATCAATAGAATGGAGGGGACTTCTCGAGGTAAGGGCGCCATGCAAGAAAGCGAAGAGAAGGGGAAGGAGGAAGTTCGATACCGCGGTGTTCGAAGACGGCCTTGGGGGAAGTACGCGGCGGAGATACGTGATTCCACTAGGCAAGGAGCACGCTTGTGGCTCGGAACATTTGATACGGCGGAAGACGCAGCGAGGGCCTATGACCAAGCTGCATTTAGATTAAGGGGTCATCTTGCAATATTGAATTTCCCTAATGAGTACTTCCCTCAACTCTCAAATACCCCTCCTCTTCAAAATCCCTCATTTTCGTCGTCATCGTCACTGTCCTCGTCGACTTCAACTTCGACTTCTGGTCCTTCGACGAGAGAACAAGAGAAAATTGAACTGGAGTATCTGGATGATAGTGTGTTGGAGGAGCTTCTTGAATCATCAGAAGAGAAGCAGAAGAAATAATCTTTAATCTTTCTTAACTGTTTTTCTTGAATTATGCTTCTGAACTATTTCCTTTAATGATGATTGGGACAGTCTCTGAAATGTAGAGCTGATCACCAGCTGATGTTAAAGGGTAAGACCCCTAATCAAATTCAAATGCCTTTAGAGGGAAAATAATAAATAAAGCTCTACACGTTGAATTATCATGTAGAGTTAACAACCAAAAGTTTAAGAAGATATGGGGACGAAAACTATATGGACTTATATTAATGTATCTTTTATATAGAATTGATCTCCTATCCACGGTGAATAGGAGATATCTTGTCCATTGCTGACATGCACGTCAATGCCACGTCACTTGTGAGCAAGAGATCTCCTAACCACTATGGGCCGGAGTTCAGGTCTGATCTTTTATGTGCCTCCTCGAGTGTGCAATGTTAATCAATTTCTTCATCAAACGCTTCATACTAGAAATTTGATAAATAGGTTATGGTTGGGGTTTTAACATGTTACTTTAGTTAATTTGTTGTCCATCATCACTACGTGAAAGTCTTAAGTGGTTAAAGATACGATAAGTTTTTTTTATACTTTATCTTCAACACAAATTTTATGCACTAGAAAGACACGAAATTATTCTCAAGATTTTTCGTTTCTTTTATCGGCCGATTCCAATATCTTTTTAAGGTTCTTTTATCAATTAATTTATGACCTTATTCTTAATATTTTTCTTTTCGTCAAACAAATTTATTCTCAATGTTTTACGGTGACCATTTCTCAAAGTTTCTTTTACAATCGATTATTAACTTCATATTATAGGGAAAAAAAAACCTCTTCCATGATGGTTCCCAAAGTTCTTTCATTATTGATCAATTATCGATTGTTTCGAATGGAAAAAAAAAACATTTATACGATTTGAATCTCCACATTAACTCTTTCCATATGTCAAATTACAAATATTCTCTTCAAATTGGACGATTTGATTTCCATACGATTTTAATTTCCAAACTTAATTTGGTTTCAAAGCCTTGTGTTTGAGACAGATATGAAACCTTTTTTTTTTTTTTTTTTTAATATTTCTCTGCAACACTTCGCCTGGTTATTGAATAGTATTCCCATAGCAGTAGCTTTGTGTGATGATTGATACACAATCTCATTGATCTCAAATTCATGCCCACTATACTAAGTGAAAGCTATATCAGCGGACAGTGACGAAAATAATTGACCCTTAATTGGAAAAAAAAGAGTTCGATCACTCAGGATTTTATATCTTTCGACTGAAACCGATTCTTGTATTTAGAGTTAACGGAGACATCTTCTCTGTGTTTTAATTGTCTCAAATGTTGCTCCGTAAAGTAAGTTTCTTTTAAGAAAGTTTTATACAACTCGATTAGGACTCCCGTTGTTGCATTCTACAACCCTAATTGCAACCACCGTAGCTTCACTTTCAGTTGATCGGTGCAATACCACGATATGATGATGACACAATCGACCTTCTAAGAAAGAACAATACTCCAAATTTTGTTAGACAAGTTATTTTTATCGTTTCCTGTCTATTTTTGTAGCAGGAAATATTGAAAAGAGACTTAGCCCAGTTAATTTTCTCTATGAAACATTGCATTCACAAGCTCATGTTATAACAAGGTAGCAATCCAATTAGCAAACTGAACTGGATAAGATAGGACAGCGTAGCTTATTTCTCGTCTTGCATGAAAAATCAAAATGAAATAGAAAATGAAAATGAAGAAGTAGAAGTAGAAGTAGAAGATAAACTTAACTTCAATCTTACTTCTTCTCTTTTTTATCACAATCAAGAAGTTCTTCCAGTAAGTTGTCGTCCAAGTATTCGAATTCGAATACTTGTCTCTCCTGCACTGAAGATGAAATCGAAGACGAAGCAGAAGCAAAATGTGAAGAACTACTAGGCAAATTGTACTCTTCAGGGAAGTTAAGTATAGCCAAATGACCTCTGATGGCATAAGCCGCCTTGTCGTGGGCTCTAGCCGCCTCCTCCACCGTGTTAAACGTCCCAAGCCAAACCCGAGCCCCCTGCCGGGACGAATCGCGTATTTCTGCGGCGTATTTTCCCCATGGCCGCTTCCGAACACCTCTGTACTTAATCTCCCCAGCATCTTTTTCAGTTATTTTCCCTTTGTTACTAGGCTCCTCGTCCATCTTGAAATTTTCAAGAATGTTGGCTAACTGTATAGGTGAGATGATGACAGTTTATATATAGCCTTAAAAAGTTCAAAAAGGTACCTGGTCTAGGAAAAAAACGAGGGGTCCAAATTTTGTTAAGAGGATAATCGAGTGGTGGAAAATTGTTCACATGTAGACCAAAATTTATATGCAGTGCATCTGGCTAGTCAAGGTGGTGGCTTTGAGAAAATTCTTTTGTCACTTTTACATGTTTGATTCTGTCACTTTTTAATTGTAGCACTTCATTGAAACATTTTGCCACGTGCACATTTAATATTTTAAGAAAAATTGGTTTTAGAAGTATTGAAATAAATTAAACCTTGAATTCAAATTTCGTCACTATTGTGTCAATTTTTTGCAAAATTGATTTATATCTTGTTCTAATTGTCGATGAAATCATTTGGATTAATAGAAATGTACGACCTATGATTTAGGCATGAAAATTGTTTTATGTCAAAATTTTAATAAAAATACGATTTCAACTCAATTATGTAGAGATGTGTTGAGAAAAATTAGTATAAATTAATTATTATTATATAAAAAGCGAAAAAAAAAGTTGATTTGCGAATCAAAAATAAAAGTTGGAGATTGATTTGTAGCCTGTTCTAATTATGCTAATGAAGTCACATCACTCACGTTTTATCGTTACAATAAAAAAATATTATAAAAAAATATCTACAAGAATAATGTAGCACTTAAAATATAATCTAAAATATTTTTATGCATTATTTATGAGAAAGGTTTAATTATTTGAAATGTAGAGACCATTCAAATGGCACTTTCATAGTTCCATATGTCCCGTTTGTGGATTTGATTCGTTCTTACGTACGCCCTGCAAATAGTGACGCCAGCATATGACTGCATTGGTTGATGTGGTAATGGCTTTGTTTATTTTTTTAAGACAATTATTTCATTCCTTTGCCCCATTTATTGATGATTTATTCCAAATCTGCACCTTAAAAAGGCTTATATGCCCAAGAAAAAGTAAAGTTGAGGTTAGTGGCTGCCTTTAATTCTCATATTAGTGATTGATAATCACAATTAATAAAATAATAATTGCAAACATGAAAGTAGTTAGGTGGTATAACGAGCACATATCTAGTAATTAGAGTAAACTCGAAATAAGTAGGTCATATCGCGGAGTAAAATATTATTAACTAGCTTCTTTTCAAAACTAGCTAATACTTGCCTAAACCAATATTATTGCTTGTTTGGATTCGTTTATAAGTAATTGAAATTATAATGTGATGGAAATGACTGGTGGACAGTAGTTGTCGATCTTTTGAGATTTATGATTAGATTGAACTTTGGATTTTGTCCTTCAAATTATAATGTGATTATAAGTAAATCCAAACAAGCAATTAGTTTACAAAATGTGTGATACATACTCATTTTTATAAGTCAACTTATTTTATCATACATTTGTCCTATTTGTTGTAGCTAAAAATATAATTTTAATAAATTTTGATAAAAATTGATAAAATATGTGGTTGAAAAGTTAATAAAAGTTGCGAGTCTCAAAAAATGTGTAGTTAAAATTAATTGTTAACTTAAACTTTAAATTTTTTGTTCTTTTTAAGACAAGCCAAACATGACGAGTCTTTTTATTTTATTAATAGTTTAGTGGTTATATTTTGAGATTTTATTAAACATAAAGTTCATTAGGATTTCAGAGTTTTCTTTAAAAATTAAGAGGGGGTTTTGTGGGGATTAAAATTAGATTTTTAATAGATTGTGATAAAAGTTTTTGAAATGTGTGGTTGAAAAGTTGTGGGACCCATGAAAGATGATGTTAATATTGATTGTTTGACTTTGACTTGAATCTAATTTTAATTCGGACCCAACAGGCACTAAGACTATGTTTTTTTTTTCTTTCAATGTTGTAAAATGGAATAAAATGAAGCCCATATAGATTCATTAAATTGTGAAGTTGATCGGAAAAAAGATTAATCGTAACATAAATTTGTTAATCAAAATCATAGCACATGATACTTTTATAAATGAGCACGGGCGAAGCTCGGATATTAACCATCTATAATGCTAAAGGACCTCATCTTGATTGATTGAGCAAGTAAAATCACATTATATTTTATATAAATGAGATGGTGACAACATGCAAGTAATTAATACATAGACTCTGCTACCTAATTTCCATAACCCTAACTTTTTTTTTTTTTTTCTCCTTATGGCTATGTTACTGCCAAACTAGCCAGTTGGAATGGAAAGGAAATTGAAAAGAGGCAATTTAATGATTTTGAACACAATGATGGTATCGACGTAGAAATCATCGAGCCTCCGGTGGAGGCTGACTGCCTCTTGGAGGTTTAGGCCATGGCCTTGGTGGAAATGGCTTAGGAGGAAAGGGCTTCGGCGGAAAAGGTATCGGAGGAAAAGGCTTCGGGGGAAAGGGTCGAGGAGGAAAAGGCCTCGGGGGAAATGGTGGACGCGGAGGAAAAGGAAAAGGAGGCAATGGTTGAGCATATCCACACATTCCAAAGAAGCAAAGGCTTGGGAATCGACATCTATGCTCACAAGCCCCACAATGGAATGGATTGACATTTATATCTATGCATAACCCTCGACAGCATTGCCAACTGAATGGACACCTAATCCTACACATCCCACAGTGGTTAACATCAGATGTTACATCCACGCATCGATTTCTACAACAAAGCCTTTTGATTCTAATCGGAAACTTTCCTTCGTTGCAAATCCATGGCCGCGTCCAACACCCAATTGCTCGTTGATTCTTTACTCGTCTGAGCCATGGCGAATAAGTTGAATTACTTGTAACATTTTGTTCGAGCCCAAGTATAGGAGTTCCTTTGGCTGTCACAAAATGTAAAAACAGTGAGAGAAGTTGGATTGAAACCAAGAATGTGTTGATTACAACACTAACAAGTTGCATGATTTTTGATAAATTTGGCAGAAGTATTTGAGTTGATTAAGTTTAAATAAGCGATGTAAATGTCTTTATTTTCTTGTATTCCGGAGGAATTCATGTTTTTCTTACAAGGGGTGAGTGAGTTGTAGGTTTGGTGAGGCATGTAATTACTATTTACGTGATACAGTAGAGATTTCAATGCAGTTTTGAGATTGAGAGATATGCATGAGTTTTTGCTTTTTTCACACCTTTGTTTCTTCACATATACTCACTTTTTTCGCCTTTTATATCTCTTTCGGATGACGAATGGATTCATTTTTTTATTAAATCATTTTAGGCAGTTTAAAGTATGTTAGGGAAGTGTTTATAAATAATTTATATTATAAATAGATCATAGAAAAATGAACAAATGAATAGAAAAATGACTTGAATAATAGAAAACATGAAAAATTGAAAGAAGTCCACCTAGGCAGGTATAAGCAGGCTGTTGTCGGTTCGATTTGAGGTTCGAGCATTTTACGGGCAATTAACTTGGACTGAACTCGTTTGTTTTGACACCTTCATATAAACTAGAAAGTATATTTGGGAGTTATTTATATTGATTTAAATTATAAATAGATAAAAATGATTGATGAATAAGTGAATAGTACTTGTAAGCACCACAAAATGTGTGGATACAAAATAATTTAACAGATTATAATAGTTTATAAACATTAACCAAAACATGGGTAGATATTGAACTCCTCCCACGACTACATTAATCCCATGTTTGACTTCTATTTTCTAAAACTATTTTTTCCAAATTTATTTCGAGCTGTACATTCTCTTAATAAAATAATTTTGTAAATGGATTCATAATTTTTTCTCATTTTTAACCACACATTCTCCAATAAAATCATTTTTACAAAATTTATTATCAACAAATCTATACTAAATAGGGAATAAATATATATCCACAATCTCTACTGGATAAATTGGTGCATAAATTATATTTCATTAACAAAAACACATGTATGCAAATAGGAATAGAGTAACGATTTATTGAAATCATGGTACATGCATAATAATGAGTAAATCACGACTTACTCAAACGTAGAAAATGTAAAAAATCAAAGAATATAAAATAAACGAGATATGCAAATGAAATTTCCTTTAAAAAGGATTTTGCCCATGCACTAGTATTAATAAGAATAAATGGACACCCATTTTCCAAGATACAACGCTTTTTTTTGGAATTAATATAGCACAATATTAAATTTATCGGGCAAATCAACGCTTAACTGTATTTTTGTATAACATAATATATCAAAACTAAATATCGAACACGAAACTCAAAAATAATGTAGACATAATTTGAGAAGGAAAGAATTAGAAATCAATTATTTTGATTTGATTAAGAGTGAAGCAAGTGAAATTAGGAGGATCCTATTTGTAGATTTTCATGCATCTCTTTGAATTGTTGCATCTTTTAACAAAAGTAAGCCCTTGTGTCACACAGTGAGAATGTTTATCCCCTCATTCGGTACGGCAAGAACGCTAACAGCTAGGCGCGAGATCTATTTTACCAATAGTGCACTAATGATATATAATCATATGCAGGTATTCCTCCTAACATCCTACTCATAGCGTGCGTGTATGTCAGTTGTTCGAGCTTGCTGACCTAAGAGTGAGGGGAGGGCGACCTTGAGGCGTTTAACATCGGGAGCCAAACCTGCGATCTGTGAAAGTTGGTATCAGAGCGGGACCGTTCGAGCATACGGTGTTGTTATGGGACAACGTCATGTGTTCTTGCGGAGAAAAGATTTTGGGCAACGGATCATGTCGGCAAGCTGGCGGAACACGACGATGGAAGTTGTGGGCAAGAAGGATGAAAAAGGGCAGCGTTGCACAATTCCCTATGTGCTTTTGAAGGAGTTTTCGAGGAGCGCACACTGTAGGAGTTTTATTTGACATGTGTTGAGGCGCTGCGGTTTGGAGGCCGTCCATCCGAGGAACCAATGCTTAGAGGGGGTGGAGGGTGAAGGTTGGTGTCGAAGGCGGTAAGTACGAGTTACTGCAGGTTTGTGAATGTCTGTCCATATGTAGTGGTGCCGTTGTTATTCTTGCAATAAGACGGATGCGTGTTGATGCGAAACTCACTTCTCGCTACAAGAACGTAAGCGAGTTCGAATGGGGGAGACTGTCACGCAGTGAGAATGTTTATCCCCCATTCGGCACGGTAAGAATGCTAACAGGTAGGCGCGAGACCTATTTTACCAATAGTGCACTAATGATATATGATCATATGCATGATTCTTCCTAACATCCTACTCATAGCGTGCATGTATGCCAGTTGTTCGGGCTTACCAGCCTAAGAATGAGGGGAGAGCGACCTTGAGGCGTTGAACCTCGGGAGCCAAACCCACGATCAGTGAAACCATGTTTGGTACCAATTAAAATCTAGATTTTAATCCAAGTTAAAGTCAACAATTCATTTCAATACATATTATATGAGTCCCACAACTTTTCAACCACATATTTCATCAATTTCTATGCAATTTGCTAAAAATCTGATTTAAATCCCATCAAACAGATGCTAATTTTATCGCACCATTTTATATTTAATGGTGTAGATTGCATCCTATTAAAAGATCACGACTTTTCATCATGCACATTTTTGAATAATAATATCCATTCCGAAACAACAAAACTTTTTTTTTTTTTAATTGAAGAGTCTCGATTAGTTATTGTATCAATTTGATATTTTTCCAATTTACACCTATAAAAGTATCCCCCTTAATTCCAACAAGTTCTTCTGCTCTTCAAGGACATTGATCATCTATTCGTGACAATTACCGTAACTATTTAAGAACCGAGGTTATAAACTCAACCCCTCTTAATGGTCATCGGTGGCATAAGCCACAAGATGAATTAACAAGAAGTAATTCAAGAATTACCTGTATCAAACAATTGAACTTCCAAAAATACTAACCACTTGTCCACTTCTAGTTTTTTTTTCTTCTTCTTAAAGTTCTTTCTGGTGCACCAAGGTCACACCTCATATTTCAGACTCGAGTCCAACTTAAAAAGTTAAGACCCTCAAAATCGTAGTGTGCATCCAAATTTAATTTTTTCTTCATAAGAATTTTCAGGAAATTGAAAAAATAAATGAAGTTCCAAGGTGTGTTGGGGGACTTTAAAGGTTAGACCCTCTTATGTTTATTTGCCTTCAAGACTGTGTCTCCTTTAAAGGAATATATGAATTATTTTTATAGTCCCCAAATTAGGTCAAAATTCATGCCCAAGGTGATTTAAATCAGAAGTTGACTCAAAAGTATGAAAGCCAAATCTGGAAATCTCGACATGCCCATGCGATCGCATAGTTGAAGCAATTGGCATGCAAGGAGGGGGTAAAACACTGCTAATTACAATTATTGCTTACTTAAAATTGCACCACACCAGCGATCACAAAGGTGTACTCTTATTCTCTGTGTGCAAGTTGGTCATTGATTCCATTTTTGTTGGTTTATCTTGATCCTCCTTAATAGCATCGAAGGTCCTTCAACTTTCAAACTAGATAGTTTGATCTCTGACTTCTAGAACTTGTTCTCTTTCTGTCCTAATTGCTCGATTCTTGTTCCTCTTTATCCCCAACAATCAATATCGTATTTTCTGCTAAAACGATTATGGATTTATCTATTTGCATATATTTTTGTGCCCATCTCGTTGACAGAATCATTGTTGACAAAAAATGATTGGTTGCAAAACTGTATTTTTTAAACAGTCCAATGGGTATCAAATTTTTTTCTTACACAAAACACGAATCAACAATTATTAATGACACGATTAAATATCAAAGCTCGTACCT
Organism: Fraxinus excelsior; assembly: GCA_019097785.1. Lineage (NCBI taxonomy): Eukaryota > Viridiplantae > Streptophyta > Magnoliopsida > Lamiales > Oleaceae > Fraxinus > Fraxinus excelsior. Next base: position 2,407,791 of record CM032638.1, on the reverse strand, counting down.
CCGAATATCAACTTTTGATGGTTAAGATAAGTGTAAAATCACACTTATCATAAATCTTACGAAATTATTGCATTGAACTGAAAATTGTAGCCAATTCATTCAACTTCTGATGTGTCAAACAAATCAAATGGACTTCAACTTGTCAAACTAAAGCTTGATTTGAGAGGATCCAATATTAGGGTCCGTTTGATTGCAAATGTGGAAAATGGGTGGAAAAAAAATGAATTTCAGGGAATTGAATTGTCTAGAATTTGTTTTACTGAGAATTGTAATTAATTGTGTTTGATTGGTATAATTTTTCACCTGAAAAATGTTGAAAGTTTGGTGTCCGTTTGACTTTATTTATCATGAAAATTGTCCATTAAAGTGATAATTCTTTCTACCATTGGGTCTAGAATTTGTTCCAATTACAAAAAAAAAAAAAAATCTGATTTTTTTCACCATATCAAATATCATTTGTTTGACTTTGTTTTATATGAAAATTGTCAATAAAAATGAGAAATTTTTTTAAAAATGTGTTTAGAATTTTTTCCAATTGCTAAAACCAAAAAAAAAAAAGGTTGATAACATAAAACCATCAAACTCATAGGAAAACAATTTCATCAAAAAGGAGGAAAAGTGAGCGCGTGAAGTGATTGCTGGAAAAGGAGTTCAACGGAATTGTTTTGCTATCAAACACACATTTAGTTGGAAAATGAAAAATATATTCTTACTTCCAACGAAAATGTTACAAATCAAACACAGCCTTAGAATATATGGACGGGAACCATATTTCCACTCTCCAAACTAATTCCTTGAGAATTCCATCCCGTTCGAGGACAGTTGCCATTCCTTTATTGGGTTGAAGAAAGTCAAGAAAGTACGCCCAAATCATCAAAATCAAACATCCACTGTCTAATGAAAAAGGAGACTTTTATACTCGGCTACCGTTCCCCGTTTAATCCCCTCTTACAATTCTCCACGTGTTCCATATTCACTGGCTTGTGACTCCTCCTTTTCCTCCATCTTCCAATTGATATTATTTTTCAGCAGGATTTTCTCCAAATAAATTGAAAACGAATCACCCACTTTTTTTTTTTTTTTTCAGTAAAATCCAATTCGATTTTCAGAATGAATGATAATAATAATATAGATTCATTCGATGAGAGTTGCTGGCGTGACTTTGATTACCGCAGTCTCTTGAACGAAGTCCCAACCGTTGATCTTCACTGGAATCCTGAATTGCAGCCCCAATGGTGATGATTTCTTTTCAATTTCTTTTTTTTTCTTAATTTTAGTATGTAATTGTTTTCTTGGACCTTACCATTGACATGCTAGTAGGTTTTATTTTATTAATGTGATTTTTTCTCTAAAATGTAGTATTTAAAACTCGTGGATTTGTTTGGAATTGAAAAGTTTTGAATCAAGAAGAGGAAAAAGGAGACTTTTTAATAAATGTGGAGGAAATTTAGAAATGTACTGGTACATTCACTGTTAAGTTGTAAAAAAAGTTTTGGTTTTTGAAATGTATCCAACTGATGGAGGTAATTAATCATTCTGTTATGGTTTACAGGAATACGAATGTAGAATATTATAAAATTCGTGTATATTGTTCTGATACACTTGATTATTCTGTAGTGGCATAAGTGCGGGAATCGACGTCTCGGTTTGTGGAAGGGCATCACAAGTAGGCGAAGATGCCATTAGAGAATGTCCAAGAAAGAGGTAGCCTTTTTTCAATCTTTTGTCTTTTAGGTCTTTTTCCCTGTGGAAGAAGCTCATTGATTTCTATACTAGTTGTTGAGAAGGTTAACCTCAAACTTTATTGTTATTTCCTTCAAAATGAGTCATTGTAGTAGATAGATTTTGGCATAATGTATGGTCTGAAGAAGGGTGCTCATGGAATTATTTCCTTTGAATTTTTACTGACTAACTATTGGGGGAGCTTCGTATAATAGTAGTTTCAAAGGAGCATTTCTGGAGGTGATCTAGAGCCATTTTTGTAAAAAACTTATGATATTGAGAAGTTGAAGAAATGCTGAACCCACTGTACTGGTTCTATGTGGCCATTACAGGCAATGCTGGCCTGGGTATGAAGAGATGGTCCTGCACTGAATTTAGACTATTCTTCTTCTTCTCATATCTTATTACTGTTCCCCTAAAAATGAAGAGTATGAGTATGACAGCTTCCCTTGGAGTTGGAGGCAAATGAGGAGAGTGGAGTAGACATTTGCTTTTTTCTATTTGGGACCCCTGAAATAATCACATGATTTATTTAATTTGAGGATGAGATGAGCGCACACCACCATCGAAGGGTATGTCAATTGGTAGTTAATGTTTTAGTACACTTTGGTCCTTGTGGCTGAAAAATGTGCGGTCCAACATGGACCGTGCCTTGTACAGTGAAAGGCACTTTGTGCGAAGCTCTAGTTTGTAGGTGTAGTAGAAGGGGGATGGCATCTGCAGCTCTGAACCTCTTTGTTTTTGACAGATTTAAAAAGAAAAGCACGGACTAAATCTCTGAAAGCTGTTGAATAAATAAATGATACTAATTTTAGAAAATATGGGACTCTGAATCAATTGAAAAATAGAGTTGATATGAAAATACATGAGTTCTGACCGAGTCTTGTGGTCAAAACTTTGATGTGTACATACGCGATTATGTTTGAAGGCACAGTTATTCTCAAACATAGTAAAATACATATATGAATAGGTACACACACTCACACTATAGCTTAGGGCACATTTTAGATTCCATATTCAGATATTCTTTCATGTTGTAACCAGTAAAAGAGGATGGAAAATGGACAGTCATTTACACATGGAATCAGTGCATCAAGTGTGCTTGAATATTAGGATTGTCAAGCTTTTAAATATGAAATTGGTTTATCCACATTTAAATATCAGCTTGTTGTATTTGCATTTATTAGTTCTCTTCATTTATTTTTTATATTCACACGTTAATTATAGAGGACAAAACTTGATGAATTTTTCAAGTCCACGAAGGATAATTTTGAAATGTTACACGCAATATTTGCTTATGTCATGCTTTGTTTGTTGTTGTACTCTGTAGGGGGCGGAATGATGCATTCAGTGCAGTAGGAAGTAAAGCCTGCCGTGAGAAAATGAGGAGAGAAAAATTGAATGACAGGTGCTCATATTGTTGACTTGATATGTTTTGTTTATATTTCTTCTTTTCCTTAGTCTTATTGCAAATGACTGCTTCAAAATACATCATTTTCATTCCACACCGGTAATGAAATCATTGAAATGAATATTACCTTTTTTACTGCCTTTATCTAAGAAGCACGGATTCCACACCGGCAATGAAATGTATATTTTTTAAATTCCGATATGTATCAATTACATATTTTTTAATTATTTTCGATATGTTAGGACACGTGAACAAGAATTTTATTGATTTTAAGCTATTTTAAAAATCATTATTATTAGCTATAGATTGACCAAAAAAAATTACTCATTCGACTACTATTGTTATTCTCAATAACTTATTGAAAATACACAACTAGAATTACACACACACACTTATCTTCCTATCCTAATTTTTTTTAAAAACGTTGTATGAACATATTTGTATTGTATTCGAATTTTTACGTATTCGAATCTATGCTTCTTAGGTCTTTATATGCAATGCTTACTGAATGCAGTCAATGAATTATGATTGATTGAAAAGAAAATGGAATAATTTACAACTCTATATATTTTGAGTGTATTTGGCATAAAAGCGAAGTAGTGTGAATTAGCTTATTGTTTCTCAGGGAAGAATTATATCTGTTCTTGCAGGTTCTCAGAATTGTGCTCTTTGTTGGAACCTAATAGACCTGTGAAAACTGACAAATTGGCTATACTTGGTGATGCCATCAGAGTTCTAAATGAGCTGAAGTCTGAATCTCAGGAATACAAAGAGATGAACGAAAAGCTTTTGGAAGAGATCAAAACGTTGAAGGTTAGACCAGATGCTTATGCAGCATTCATTGAAATCGATATTTCTCTTTTAATTTTGTTATGCTGGAAGCTTAGGGCATAATATACCCCCACAGTATTGTCGATAGATCTAGTTGTTTTCTGATTTGTGACGATCATTCTATTTTTGCTTTAAATATCTTTTTAGTGATATCTGATTCAGCTGTATAAAAGGATTACTGTACAGTGCTTTGCTTCCATAGAGAATTTGCTAGGAATTTGAATTTACCAATTCCTATTTTATACAAGTGGAGTGGAATTCATTTTAGAGTTTTATTTAGTTTTTTTTTTTTTTTTTAAAAAATACTCATAAAGTTTGTTTATTGTTCAACTGTGAATGCATTTTTCCATGCTATACCGATAGTAATTGGTTGCATTTGAAGCATATACTGAGTATTTATTCGTAGCCAAGAAGAATATAGTTAAACTTTTGTTTTGTTTTGCTTAAACCTTAAAAGTTCTCTTTTATGTTAACAACTTTTTCTCATGATGACTCCTTTCAAAATGGCAAAAGGTTTTATTTTTTTTATTTATTTTTATGAACGTTAATAATGAAAGAAAGAACCTTCCCTTCGTCACCATAAAAAATTATGTAGTAGAAAGAAATGCTCCTTCAGGGAAATAGAATATTATATTTTCATTTGAGATTTTTTGGTAAAACCCTTTTAATGTTTTTGATCTTCAAGCGGTAACCTCCCCCTGCTCTCATTCTTTCTCCCTTAGCTCTACGATAACATATTAATACTACGGAATCAACATTTGACTATACATTGTGCATAGATCCTTTCTACACCGTCAATCTCATATTTTTTTTTTTTTCATATTTTAAACAGGTAGAGAAGAATGAACTTCGTGAAGAGAAACTTGTACTCAAGTTGGATAAAGAAAGGATTGAGCAGCAGTTGAAAGCTACGACTGTTTCACCTACTGGATTTATGCCAGCTCATCCACCAGTATATCAGTCCGGAGCCAACAAGATAGCAATGTTTCCTGGCTACAGTTTTGTCCCAATGTGGCAGTATCATCCTCCATCTACCGATGATACATCTCAAGATCATAAGAACATTGGTCGTGCTGCTTGATATACGTGCAAGGAAACTTGCAGCTTTTGAAGAAATTTCACTGCGCAATTTAGGAAGTGCTATGTAAATATTAGTTAGTTCACAATTCTTTGTCCTATGACATTTTTCTGTCTCTTCTCCCATTTTTAATTTTTGAATTATGCATTGCTTGATGTCAAGCAATCAAATTTAAGATGGAATTGGATTTACAACAGTAACAGTTTTATTGTTATCTCTTTTGGTAAAAAAATACATATTTCTGATATATTCTTTTCCTTGGGAACTTCTCTATTGGAATTGCTGGTGTAGTCGGGTTTCAGGATAAAAAAATGTAGAGAGAGAAGGGAGAGGTGGGGTTGGAGGGTTTCAAAGGCTAACTGAGCAATGCCTGAGAAGTGTAAATTAGGAGGAATCAAGGCAGTTTCCATTATATATGCACGGAAAAGAATGGTCCTGTAGAAATTAATGTCGAGATTTAGTTGCAGGGGTTAGTAGTGGCAGTAGCAGTAAGAAAGAGGGCATTTGCAAGAGTAAAGCAAATTCATGCGGGACGACCTGAGTTTCTCTTTACTGTGAACTTAACTGTTGACTTGAAACTTGAAAAGAGTACATGTTTAGTTGGGATGATATGGATCAAGTACACAAAAAATTGTCTGTTTTTAGTATCATCATCATCAAACCGTTGCAAGGTTCACTGCAGGTGGATTTAGATTAGAATTTGAACAGATGATCTCAAGAATCTGTTTGAATGTATCATTGATAAAAAAAATTGAACAATTACTTCCAAAAAAAATAAAAATACAGGATGATACAGCTTAGTTTGCTCCAATTTTAATATATACCAAACACGATATATTAGCAATCCAATTTTTTGTACTTCTGAATGGGGCTTCTTGCAAATTGTTTGCTCTGTTGAGATGCAAGAAAGTTGGTAGTTGACTTTGGATGCCATAAATCATATTACCTTTTCTCTGTCACCCATGATTCTTGACGCCGGGCAGAATAACGATTATTCTGCAGGCGGCGATCAATAGACAAGAACATGGAATAAAGCAAGGGAAAAATCAAAGGAAACGATAAGAATTCTTTATTATTCAACAACTGAATGAAAATTAACCCACAAGCCGGGTTATATAGCCGAATATGTGAAATTAATGAAAATTTACCAAAAATGGTAAATTCTAATTTTTCTACCAAAATAAAATACTTAATAAAAGAAACAATATCACCAAAATCCGGCTCAAATCGAGCTCTTATTCTATTTCAAAAAGGTAATTGAAATATTACCATAAACGGCAAAAAAATAACTTAAATTGATGATTCGGAAAGGAAAACAGCTGAATTTGGCTTCGAAATCGATGCTCACCGAGCAAACCACGTCGTGCGCGCCGAAAAGACCTTTTCGGATTGAGGTCATTGGCGTGATTCTGACAACCGTAGCAAAAGTTATGGCCAATTACCGAAACATGTTCGTAGATGACCCCAATTAGGAAATATCGTCAATTATTTGTCAATCTTGCGCTGATCTGCCAAATCATGGTATTTCAGCGCCATTAATGTACTATCAGACAACTCGGCCTCGTCTGACTCGGATCCTTGTGCATCAATTCTTCAGTTTCATCGTTTTTATTTTCTCGTCTTCTGGTTTCTGCAGATACTTTTTCTTTTTGTTCTCTTTTTTTGCCCCAGTTGGAGTTGGCTCGTGAACTTCCAGGTTTTTCTTTTAAATACTTTGCATCTGATGGGAATATAGATATCTTTGGGTCTTCATGCTCCTTCAGCTTTTTTTGCGCTTCATCGTCTTCTTATCCCCACAATGGCAAGTACAATCCAAAAATAAAACTCCACCTAGTATACTGGAAATGTCGCAGGTAGGCGATTAAAACATGAAATGAAATTCTAACAGGTTTTTTTTTTTTTAATTTTGCCTGACTATCATATAGAGCTGTCGCCAAATTTGTCTTTACAGAGCTTAGCTTGTTGTATTTGACTGAACCTACCTCCTCGCAAATAATGAAAAAAGAGGAAGAAGACGGAAAGAACCCACCTCCACACTTGTATATTTTCACTTAGTACAAAGTATGCCAAATTGCCACCATAATATCGAGAGGATTGAACATTGTCACAAAAACTCGTCCCTTTTCTTCAGTGCACCACAGTTGAAGGGACGTCACTATACCGGATATGACTATTCCCTGTATTTCATTACAACGAACAATATAGTTAAACATTAATAGATTCAATGGCCGAAATTATTGTAGTGTTTAACTCTACTCACGCCGTATATGGTGGACAAGAGATCAAGTTTCAAACCAATGCTCCAAGCATCTCGTTTATGTTCAATGGTAACTGTTTATATGGCTGATTGTACTGCTTCAACTAAATTCATCCATGTTGTCAGAGTAAGCTGTGCTGGATATCATTTTAATGTATATGCCTGCATATTTTAGATCATACATTGTATTTTTTAATATCATCTGTTTGATTGCAGAAGTAAAAAATTTATGGAAACTTAGGTTGGTTATGAAATGATTCTTTCAATTGGATGGTGATATCTGTAGAAGCTCAGTTCAGTCCTATTTCATTTGAATTATATGGAAACTGAAATAGTTAGACAAATTGATTTTAATCACTTCTACTATTAGTGTGATGATTTGTTGTCAAGTTGCTATCCAGTTGCTTTTAAGACTGAAAAGCTACTTATATACGTAAAAGCTATCCAAACAGGCCCTTGATCATTTCAGATCTTAATGTCGAGTTAATTCTTCTAAACGACTTGATCTGATTCCAGTTTCAAGAATAAATAAAATCACAGGATTGACATATTCCACATGTGAAATATGACAATTGCTATGGATTGATTTCATGTGTCAGTGTCTTCTCTTCTTTTTTCTCATTTTTCATAGTAAGTCTCAAGTTCGAAAAAAATGATTAACCCATGATATATCCCTCTTTCATTAGAACATAATCATATTTTCTGATTTCATATAAAGGATTGAGTCGATCTCAGTTTTCGAAACATACCACAGCTAGAAAAGTGGTTTGGGAGGAACAAAACTTCCATTTACCAGTCATATGTTTAGTGTCAAAAATCATCAAGATTATGTTTGATATGCAACACTCGACCGTACTAAACAATTAATTTTATTTTTTAATTCTATGCGATACATAATGTCCAATCCTGTCTACTAAACACGTAATAATTGACTCTATTTTGCTAATTGAGAAAGAAGCAGCTACAAGGGATAATGTTTATTGTTCACGAAAATATTTGTTCATTTTAAAACCATCGCAAGTGTACGATTTGTTAACAAGTAGTAAAATGGATTTTGAGTCCAAGTATCGTTCACACAGAGATTAATTAATTCTAATTCTAATTATTGCGATCTTAACCGAATCAAATAAAAGAGAGCGTTTGTTTTGATGAAAATATAACTGAATTAATGATAAGTATGCAAGTGTGAATGAATTAATTAACTAAATGCAAATTGGCGATAAAAGTAAATTGAAGTGTTTTCTAATATGTGATGAGCGTACTAGGATCACGAAGTCCTAAGTAACAATATTTTTAACCATAATTCTACACCTTGACACACGATTGAAATATTGACAAATAAATGTTCCTAAAATATTCAATACTTTCTTTCAAGCAATGTCAAACATATTCTCATATACGACTCAACTATATTTCTATGATGAATGCAAATATACAAGAATACATGAGTTTTTATGAACATTTAAAGATTTAAATAAGGCATAGCGGTATATTTATATCCTCTATCGGACCTTATGATGATTTATATATGTCAAATTTATTTTCCTTCTCTCGAATGCATGAAACAAATCACCAAACTCGTATAATTATCGTGCACTATAATTATGAAGAAAATAAAATCATATAAACCATTCGAATATTCAAAACCTGTTTTTGATGTCAAGAATGTAAAATTAAGCATTAAAGATCATATTACAAAGTTCATCGTTCTCCTAACACAAATAAATCTAGCCTAGCATGGTAGGACGAAGAAAAAATAAAAAAAAAAAACAACGAAGAAACGACATCACCAATTGAATTCTTGAAATTAATCTTCATGTCGCAGTGTTGTTCTTCATGCTCTTGCCTCTTTTTCTCTCTAAAAACCTTGATAAAACTCCCCCTCCACGTTCTGGACGGCTTTATGGTTTAAATATGCATCCAAGATTTGTTTTCCATAGATATTCTAATTAAAATATGAAACCAGAATTTTCGCCTCAATAAGCAACTATGCGACTGCAGAGTTCTTTTCTGTGCATCGCATAGAGGAACTAAAATGGCTGTAGAAATATCTGAAACAACCTATGCGACCGCATATTATTAAGAACTTTTATTGTTTTGCGTTTTGGTCCTTGAACTTCCTTTTGCACTTCTCAATCTTTTTTCTCACTTCTTCTTCAAACAAAAATTCATTCTTTAGCTCACTTTTACCTCGCAATCTCCACATGTTTAATTCCTCCTTTGGGTCGTCTTTCGATTATTTACACATTGGTCCTTGAACTTTGATTTTCTTTTGTTTTAGTCCATTTTCCCTCATTTTTCTCCTAATTTCCACAATATTCATCATTATTGTCCTGCAAAACAAAAATTACATCTCGTTCTATATTTCACATATTTATCAACAATTATCCATATTTATGACCTACAATAAGTAGGTAAAACGCACTTATCATTTATCTAGACTTTGTACAAACTCCGAACTGTGATGACAAAGGTTTACATTTCCTATTGCTGAGTAATTAATTAAAAATTGCACCACTCTTAATTTTAGGACATTGACTTCCTAGTGGGTGTTCCGTAATAATTAAATTAAAATAGCCTAATCCACAATTAAATATATATTCAGTTTCTTGGAATTATCAAGTGACAAATCAGCCTGGAAACGTTGAAAGATTAAAATATGCTCCTTTATATCCAGCCTGCCCTGCATAATATTACAAGCCTGAGTAGAATTCAAACAATGGTTAATTTAAATTAATGTAATCTCTGATCAAATAGAAATTTTTACGAAAATATAATTGCCTGATTATAGAAAACAGTGTATACTTTTAGGTAAATAAATTTGTTCCATTTTTTTAAATAAGATAGTTCAACAATGTAACTCGCTCCTAAAAAGTTTGATCAATATTTTTTCAACTCTCTCTCTCTCTCTCTCTCTCTGATTTGTGAAGAACAGAAAATGAATATGTCGACCCTCAAAGAGTCCATACCTGAATCTGCAGAAAATAATGACCGTATGAAAGAGCTCGATGAATTTGAGGAGACAAAATCTGGTGTAAAGGGGCTTGTTGATTCTGGGATTGTGAAAATTCCTAAAATGTTCATCAGACCAGATGATGAACTTGCTGGGGAATCCAATCATGGCCAATCAAATATTCAAGTTCCAACCATTGATCTAACAGGAATTGAAACTGATCGTGATCATCGTAAGAAGATCATCAATGATTTGAAACAAGCATCGAAAGATTGTGGGTTTTTCCAAGTGTTGAATCATGGAATCCCTCCGAGTGTTTTAGACGATATGCTTGAGGGAATACGCAGGTTTCATGAACAAGATGCTGAGATAAAGAAAGAGTTTTACTCCCGTGATCGGCTCAAAAAGGTGAAATATGCTAGCAATATTGACTTGTACCGGTCGAGTTCTGCTAATTGGAGGGATACATTAACTATATCTCTACTGGATTCAGATCGTGTTGAACCTGATGAATTGCCAGCAGTTTGCAGGTAGGTAATGTTTGAAAGTATAATAAACAGAATTTTAACTTATTTTTCTTCTTAAATAATGTCGAATACTACTACTCAATCCTCCATGCCAAACATGTCATAAGGTCATGTATATTTTCATTTCCACATTATGTACATTGTTTCTGTGTATTATATAAGAATTTGATGAATCGTTGTTTCTTTGGTGGTTGTTTCTAACTTTAAAACAAAAGGATTAGAAGAAAAACCGGTTATTTTACCTCCTAGCAGAAAATATTGTAAGAATGATATTGAGTACTAAAATTTAAAGTCAGCTCCAAATAATTAACTGAATCCCATATTTATCTTTTGACTAGCAGAAGTTCAACGATGGAGTACATTGATCAAGTAACAAAATTAGGAGAACTTTTGTTCAAGTTATTAGCAGAAGCTCTTGGCCTAAAACGAGAACACCTAGTCGAGATGGGATGCGCCAAAGGACGCGCTTTTGTTTGTCACTATTATCCAGCATGCCCAGAGCCGGAGCTGACTCTGGGAACCAGGAAGCATACAGATCCTTGTTTCTTAACTGTTCTTCTACAAGATCAAATTGGTGGCCTTCAAGTCCTGAACAACAATCAATGGATTAATGTTCAGCCCCTGGCTGGTAGTTTAGTAGTAAACATTGGAGACCTCTTCCAGGTTAAACTGCTTTCATCATGATTTATTAACAACATATAATTTTTAGGTTCGTCGAACTGGTTTCCGGGAAGGTTTTATGACACTTTCTCATGATCGGGCCTTGATATGTTTCAGATTATATCAAATGACGAGTTCAAAAGTGCTGAGCATAGAGTGGTAGCCAACCTGGTAGGACCAAGAATTTCGACAGCCTGCTTCTTCACTGGTGTTGTAGTGCCTCCAAAGATGTATGGTCCAATCGAAGAGCTGATAACAGAAGAAAACCCCCCAATATATGAAAAGTTTACATTAAGTAATTATATAAGCAAATTTTTCTCAAAAGCAATTGACAAATCCAGCCTTGAGGATTTCAAGTTGCTAGTCTAGCACAGGAGCAACACCATCTTATAATAAGTTCAATTAAGCTTTGGAATATTTATGTAAAATATGTGTTCTGTAAGACAAAGAATAACTTACTCGTTTGCAACTTTTCATTAATTTCATTTAAGTATTTTGTGGCAAGAATTTGAAGTTGGAATGATTATTTATTTGTTCTTATATCTTCAACCAAGCGATAAATTTGTTGTGATCAATTGCTAGCACTATCACTATATAAGGTATTAACAATTTAAGATTGCCGGAGTAATGTAACAGAAACTGAAAACAAAACTCCAAGTCTCCAATTACTTAAATTGGAAAAAATTAACTTAATTACTGTTGAGAGTTGAGTTATCCATATCAGCATTATTGAAGTAGCGGAAGATTATAGGAAAAATAAACAACCTCATAAAGATAAGAAAAACTCACGAGAAATTTTATTCAATTCAATAAACTGCGGCTTCAAAGGGGTTACAATGCTTTAAATAGTAAAACCCTGGCAAAATCCGGAAAATAAATAATAAAAAAAATGATATTTTTTCATAAATGAAAAAATTCGAGATAACAACTTAAATTGAAACTCCTAATATTCGAGATCGTCCTCCGACAAACGGAATATGAATCCAAATTTTATTGAATGAGATATTGTCATAATAAAAATTACCATAAACGGTAAAAACGCTTAATTGAGGGTCTAAACGACGAAATTTGCTCAAAATTCGACGTATGTTAGGGATGAAGGCGCTAAGTTGTGATCATTGGCCCGTTTCCAATCGAATTAGACTAGCAATTCGTAAAAAGTAGACAAACCCGAAGTTATCAAGAAATCATTATTTTACATTGTGATCCCACTTCATCATAAACTCTAACTCCTTATGCACTTCATCAATTATCAACATCAAACATGAATTGGCTGCTACATCTGCTTAGGCAACGCACCATCAGCCTCTTTCCTTGCGGTCTTAATGTCGGTTAAATTGTAGTGGTAGCACCTATTCTGTTGTACAATATTCTAAGACATTATCCATAAAATCAGGATCGAACTAACAGCTACATTCTAGATCATTCTCTTGAGCATTCACTTGTATTATATAATTCCAAAGTTGTAGCAATGAAGATCACAGTTTATTGCATTTCATTTTCATTTAAACTTTAACTTGGCATCAGACCATATCTCCTGGGGAGAGCTTCAATCAACACTTATGACCTATGAAAGTAGATTAGAATATCTCAACCCACTGAGAAATGAGATAGTAGGAATCATCATTGATCAGACCTCGGCACAATCTCTCTCAAAGATCTAGTTCCAATTACCATGGTTACAAGGCATGGGTAGAAGATTCACCAATTTTAACAGCTATAGAGGTGGAAGAAGAGGCGGAAACAGAGGAGGTAACTTATGTATTGGTAACGACCTATTTGTCAAGTGTGCGGTAAAATTGGTCACAAGGCAAACATATACAACTTCAGATATGATGACAGATATGCTGGAACACCACCAAACCAAAGAGTTAGCTACAACTCTTCACCTACAACCCTCATTGCATCTCGTAACATAATGAATGATCCAGCCTGGTTTGCAGACACTGGAGCCAGCAACCACATCACTTCAGACAAAGGAAACATTACTTCAATCAATGAATATGTTGGTAAAGAGAAAATCATGGCAAGAAATGGCCATAAGTTGCATATCTCACATTTTGGCACTACACACATTCGAGTTATAAATGACAAAACTCGAGTATTGAATAAGCTACTTCATGTTCCTGAGATTAAGAAAAATATCATCAGCATTTCTCAATTAACTTCAGACAATGATGTTTACATGGAGTTTCACTCTAACTGCTGTTTTGTTAAAGACAAGGCAACGAAGGAAGTGGTACTGCAAGGGAAGCTTTAGGAGGGGTTGTACCAGATAGACTTTCCTCTTCAAACCACCAAGTATCTCCTTTAGGAGCCAGTCATCCCAAATAAATCTTTCTGCAATCTATATTCTGTTGTTTCAAGTCAAGAACCTTTAAATTCAACAATCAATGTATGGCATAAGAGACTTTGTCATCCTTTCAACCAAGTGATGACACAAGTACTCAAAACCTGTAATGTGAAAGTTAAATCAAATTATATCAAACCATTTTGCAATGATTTTCAACTTGGTAAATCTCACTTGTTGCCCTTTTCTCTGTCTTCATCACATGCCAAAGTTCCATTAGAATTGGTTTTCACAAACATATGGGGACAAGCACCTATCTTGTCAACCTCAGGCTTTAAATACTATATATCCTTCTTTGATGATTTCAGCAGATTTACTTGGATCTATCTAGGGCTGTCCGTAGGTCGGTTCGGTTCAGTTTCGAAATTTTCAAGTATTTAATAAATGGAACCGTTGGGTCCAAATATAATTATAGAACCGTTCGGGTTCGGTTCCGTTCGGTTCGATTTCGTAGCATAATTAAATTTTTTAACATTTACAGCAACACTACATAAATATAACTAATGACATTTCATTCATAACTTTTACAAATTAACGTAACCCAATTCAAAAATAAATAAATAACTAGTTGTCAAATAACATTAATTCAATGCATATAAATACCAAAAAGTAAATATTAATATTAAAATGTCGGTGATTCATATCAATAATTCATTTTCTTCAAGTAGTCTGCCTGCATAAAGAAAATGAAATATAAATTAAAAGTTATAAAAGTAAAATACTTTTAAGTATTTGTGCTTTAAAATTAAAATTATGAAATGATATGATTTATTTAATTAGTTTGTTAATTTATTTAGAAAAAATAAAATAATTTAATTAATTCAATAAAAAAATTTATTTAGTTTCGATTTTTTGGTTTTTTGTCTAGACCCGAGATCCGACTCAAACCCATCGATTCTCGATTCGGGTACCCGTTCGAGTATTTAACTTATGAAGAATTTCTCGGTTCGGTTTGGGTTCGGTTCGATTCAGGACTTTTGGACACTGACCGTCGAAAATGTATTCAACTTTGATTACCGCAAGTGTACGGTCGTTCAAGTAATAAAATGGATTTTTAAGTCCAAGTATCGTTCCCAAAGAGATTAAGTTAATTTGAATTTTACCTATCTTTACCTTAACCGAAACTAAGGAAATTCAATGAGATGATTAAACTATAGAATTATCTAAATTAGACTACGAATGCAAGTTTAAATGAAAATGAACAACTAAATGCAAATTACGATGTTAGTGCAAATGTTTGAAGAAATCTATGAATAAGAAGCGTACTAGGATCCCGAATCGCCAAGTAAGTTCATTTTTAACCTTTATTTCACAATTTGATAGCATGGTGAATCGGTTGAAGAGTCAATGTTCCTAAAATATTCAACAATCTCTCTCAAGTAGAGTTAAACTTATTCTCGCATAACATTTGACTATATTTCCATGACAAATGACAATATACAAGAATGCATAACGTTTTATGAACACTTAAAGACTCACGTAAAGCATAGCGGTATATTTTTATCCCCTATCGAACCTTACGATGATTTATACCTTTAGAATCTATTCTCCTTTTTTCGAATGCATGAAATAGACAACCCAAACTCACATAACCATTGCGTATATAATTATGGAGACGATAAAGTGAATAAAAATCATTCAACATCCAACATTCGTGTTTAAAATCAAATTGCAAAACAAAGAATTAAAAGTTCACATTACGAGGTTCATCGTTCACCTAGTACAATAAAAGTCTAGCCTAACATGTATAAATTAAAGCAACAAAGAAAATATTTAGGAAAAGATATCACTCAATTCTTGAATGTAAAGTTTGAGATCTTGGATCTTGGAATGAAAATCTTCGTCCTTGCCTTCGTTCTTCCTCAAAAAGGTCGTTTTTCTATCTAGGAAGGTGTAACCCTAGTTTCTGGACGTATTTTAGCTTTTATAGTTGCCTTAGAATCACTACCATACAAGTTGGAGTCGGATAAGGAAACCAGAAGATTTGTGCCAATTTTCTTCCTTGCGGCCACAAGGACAAATTCTTTGCACCCACAAGGAACAAATTTTTTTTCACTTTTTTCCCTGCCTCCTTGCTTGCGGCCGCATGGAAGATTATACCTTGTGGTCGCAAGGTATAAGCAACCATCACATATCTTCATTTTGGTCCTCTAACTTCATTCTTCTATTGTCTTGACCTCTTTTGTTCATTATTTTCCTCAAATCATCCCATGCATTCCTCAATGTATGATTAAGCTCATGCCCGCTCTTGAGTTGACCTTGGGTGATCTTTTGATTATTTGCATTTTGGTCCCTGAACTTTTGTTTTCTTTCGTTTTGACCTATTTTCTCTATTTTTCCTCTAATTTCCACCATAATCTTCATTGGTGCCCTACAAACACAATTTACACAAATTAAGCTCTATTCCGAATGTTTATCGACAATTATTCATGTTTGTGAACTAAAATAAATGTATAAAAATGCCCTTACCAGACACCCCTAGATCTATCCCTTAAAACAAAAATCTGAAGCCTTGAATATAATGTATTTATTTAGTTTAAGAAACTTATTGAGAATAAGCTGGCTAGCAAGATAAAACCTTGCAAGCTGAATGGGAAGAAGAGTACACACCTTTCTCAAACTTCCTAGCACAAGAAATAATAGAGTTCAGACACCCATGTCCATATACCTCTGCCTAAATTGGAAGAATAGAAAGGAAACATAGGCATATAACTGAAATCGGCCGTACACTCTTAGCTCAAGCTAAATTGTCTTTAAAGTATTGGTGGGAAGCCTTTTAGACGGCTACTTATCTCATAAACATGCTGCCTACACCTACACTTAAAATGCATTCTTCCTATCAAGTCTTGATCAGAAAGGAACCCAACTATTAAGCCTTAAAGGTGTTTGGATGTGCTTGCTATCCTTGCTTAAGACTATATCAAAAACATAAATTCAATTTTCACAAAGGCTATAAGTGTCCAAGTTCAATTGGGAAAATATACATCTCAAGTCATGTTGTCTTCAATGAACTGGAGTTTCCATTTAAGTCATTACTCTCTGCCAAGAATCAACCAAAATCAACAGTAACTAAAACAATAGTGTCATACTTTCACCTTCCTTCTAAACTGAACACATCAATTCCTACTGGTGCAACTCATCCTGAAGCAATTCATGCTGAACATCACTCATCTTATGACTTAAAAATGATAATCAGTATGACAACATATTACATGGTGATAACATATTACAGTGAAGGGAATGCTGAGACAGAACTTGCAGTGAAGAAAATGCTGATAACATGGTGATAACATATTACATGGTGAACCTGATAGAAATAACAGTGAAGGGAATGCTGAGACAGAACTTGCAGTACCAAAACTCAATGTGTCACAAAATGATGAAATCTTTTAGCAATCAAATGGCAATGAAATTCAAGAAATGACCCAACTTGGGAAAATCAATTGGAAATAACTCAGAACCTAAGAATGTAAAAGAGGCTGTGATGAATGTTGATTGGATGGCATCTATGGAGAAAAAGTTCAATGCTCTGACAAAACCAGGACTTGGGATCTTGTACCTCCTTCACCAACCTACAACATAGTAGGAAATAAATGGATATTCAGACTCAAACATAACACGGATGGATCACTGCAAAGGTTCAAAGTCAAACTGGTAGCCAAAGGCTTTCATCAAGCCCCTGGAATTGATTTTTATGAAATATTTAGTCCAGTTATCAAACTATCAACTCTCAGCATAATTCTCTCACTGGCAGTTGCAAAAGATTGGACCATTAGATAGGTAGTTATTAACAATGCCTTTTTGAATGGTGAATTGGAAGAAACATTCTATATGAATCAGCCAAAAGGATTTGTGGACAAATCAAAGCCCAATCACGTTTTCAAACTGAACAAGGCACTCTATAATTTGAAGCAGGCACCTAGAGCCTGGTATGACAAGTTGAAGACAACATTCTTGATTTGGAAATTCAAACAGTCTATGGCAGACACTTAACTATTTTACTTCAAAAATGAAAGACAGATAATCTTTGCTCTTATCTATGTGGATAATATATTAATATTGTAATAACTGGCAATGACAGAGATCTATTGCAAGGATTCATACACGTTGAACAAAAAGTTCGCACTGAAAGACATGGGAAGACTGCATCACTTTCTTGGAGTAGAGGTATTGTGGCATGACTCAGGACTTCATCTTGCACAAACCAACTATATTGCTGACCTGCTTGAGAAGTTTGAGTTGCAGAACTTGAAATCATGTCCTACACCAATCGCTGCTGGTAAATTAATGTCCAAAACTGATGGAGAAGCACTAGAGGACCCCACAACTTACAGAAGTGAAGTAGGTTGACTACAGTATCTTCAACACCCCAGACCAGATATCACGTTTGCTGTCAATAAGTTGAGCAAATTTTTGCAAACATTACACTGGTAGATACTGAAGAGAATTTTGAGATACCTCAAAGGGACAATGAACCATGGACTATGGACTTAAAGAAGTGACATATTATCTTTGAACGGCTACTCAGATGCAGATTGGGTCTCTTGCCCAGATGATAGAAAGTCAACCACATGCTATTGTGTTTATTTGGGTGCTAACTTAATAGCTTGGTACTCAAAGAAGCAACATGTAGTGGCAAGTTCGAGCACAGAATTAGAATACAGGGCTCTTGCTTCAACTGCCTCAGAAATCACCTGGATTCAATGACTCTTTAAAGAACTGGAGCTACCACTAGCAACAATTCCAACCATTTGGTGTGACAACATAAATGCTGGTGCCTTGGCTGTAAAACTCGGGTATCATGCTAGAACAAAACACAGAATTGGACATACATTTCATCAGAGACAAAGTCATTGCGAAGGAACTGGAAGTGAAATATGTGCCCTCATCAAACCAAATTGCAGACTTGTTGACCAAGGGCCTGAGTCACTCAAGGTTTCTCTTCTTGAAAGACAAGCTTGGTGTTACTTTAGTACCATCCAGCTTGAAGGGGAGGGGGGTGTTAAGAGTTGAATTATCCACATCAGCATTATCCACATCACACATGAATTGGCAGCTACATTAGCTCAAGCAATGCATCAACAGCCTCTTTCCTTGCTGTCTTAATGTCGTTTAAGTTGTAGTGGCAGCACCTATTCTATTGTACAATATTCAAAGACATGATCCATAAAATCAAGAACAAACTAACAGCTACATTCTAGATCATTCTCTCGAGCATTCACTTGTATTATATAATTCCAAAGTTGTAGCAATGAAGATCACGGTTGATTGCATTTCATTTTCATTTAAACTTTAACTATTACAATGAACTAATTTCTTAAAATTAAGTGATAAGTTCGCAACCTACAATGCTTTGATCCTTTAAAGTTGACACTATCATTGGTTTTCCTCATGTAGAGATAGAGTGAACGGAAAAACTCCCTCAAGTTCTGATAAGTTATAATAAACTTATTTTATTAGTTTTAAGAAAATACTTCCTTCATCCCATAAAGTTAGAATTGCTTTTATTTTCACAGAGATTAAGAAAATCTAATCGATATAGTTGGAAATATAAATTTTACTTCCATTTTTTTCTAATATACTCCTATATAAAATAATGGTTTAAATAAAAGTAGTTTGATAACAAGACACCTTAAATCGGAGAGGAGCATATTAGAAAACTGAGAAATCACTATATTCTGAACATGAAAAGTGACCTATAATTTGGGATAAACAAAGAAGAGCCTGGCTCTTTGGGACAGGGAAGTATACCAAATCTCAATCAAAGTAACTCTACAGGCAAGTTCACGGGCCACCATATTCATTTTTTGGTTTGAATTTCACCATTATCCCCCAAAAGGTGACTACAACTAATATCAATGTCCCGTTAAGACGTACACTACCACTTGAGCTAGTTCTTGATTATTCATGTGCAGTGATGGAGACACGTGATCTTTGTTATGGAGTCAAAATTAAGTTACAAATTTTTTCCAAACATCTTTTTCTCTTAAAACACTCATTTTACAGTAATTTACTCTTCACTTGAAAATGTAGATTTTCGTTTATAATATTTTTTCATAATTGTTTGAAATGAAATTTAACAAATAAATATATGCTTATCCATTACAGATAATAACTCCAACTATAAAAATACAATAAATTTAAATAGGTAAATACAAAGTCTCAGTATTCCATTAAATCATAAAAGAAAATAACATATTCTATAAAAAAAAAAAAAAATCATCAAAGAATTCCAATATTTCATAAGATCCAAAACCATCAAGTTAGGACAACTTGTTGCTTACCTTAGAAATAGACCGAAGTCGAAACTTGACACATTGGCACAAATGTCTACAAGAAAAACAATTTACTAAAATTACATATTTACATTATGAATTTCATTGTTAACAGATAAACATATGTCTAGATAGAAAACTAATTGAAGACCTAATAATACAGGAAATTTATAGAGTATAAATTTAATTTATTGAGTAGAAAGCAAGAATATAATTTTCTAACAAATAAGTCAGCTTAAAAACTCAATAATGCAAAAACTCAAGCATATACCTCAATAAAATTGATAAAAAAATAGTGAACTCTAAGGACCAAGTCCAAAATAAAAATTTAATCACTAGTTGGCTCGATTACTTTTTTTTTTTTTTTTTAAATACCAATTAAAATTTGTTGGGTCCATAAAAGGACAATGGTTCAAATCGTAAGGTCTTGAGAGGTCTGACGTTGAAGTGGAGAAGTTGCTAGCGTAGGTGCACACGAATTAAGTAGAAAAGGAAATTATTTAGTAAAATGGCAAACCTAGGTCTTGGAGGAAGAATGGAATTCGAGGTTTAAGAGAAGTTGGGAAGCAGAATATAGATAGGAAAACTCGTCCAAATAGTGGAAAAGTGAGAAAAATTTCATGGTTGTTACTAATAATTGCCATTCACGAATTTATAATTAATAATAGCCATTGATTTACAAGGGAATATTGGAAGATAGAAATCTTAACATACCTGTAGTTTTACAATACATTCTTAGCACATTTCATTGCTCCGAGCTATTATACGTGAGCCTCTTTACTTGGAGGCTTCACATGAGCGCGGGGCAGTGGACGTGATGAGCACGATAATTACTGGAGCTTCGTAGAACAGCACTGCTAGCAGAAATTCGTTATACGGTTAATGCTTGAGAAGCAAATTAAGTTGATGATGACCAAGGTTTACGTCTATAATTGCATAAGCAAAATAAGTGTATTGAAACATAACATTGCTCCAAAAAGTACATTTAATTCTTAAGAAACCTCTTCCACGGCAGTTCAATTAGCCATCTTATGTTCGATCAAGCTTCTACATTTAATGGTAACCCGGATTTGTGTAGAAACACTACGCCAAAAAACACCTTTAGCAGCGGCCAAAAAACGCTACGGTAGACCTTTTGCAGCATTTTAGCGTGTCGCGGGGGTCGGTATTGCTGTTGAGGAAAGATTTTTTGCAGCGTTTATTAGCCGTTGTGAAAAACCCTTTTACAACGTTTTTTAAACGTTGTGATAGACCCTTTTTACAGAGTTTATTCACCATTGCGAAAAATCTTTCTGCAACGTTTTTTAAACGTTGCGGTAGACCTTTTTACAACATTTTTCCAACATTACCGTATACTTTTTTTTAGGTTATATATGGTAATTAACCAACAAAATTGAAAATGGCACTTTGTGAACAAATTTTGGAATTGCATAAAAAATGATAATTTCATTACAAATTTTTGATCAATACAACAATAAAATGTGATTCAATACAACATTTGAATTTCCTGAGCATAACTGATAAAATTTGATTTTTCTGTTCCAAATATACATGGGATAACTTTGTTATCAAATGTCTAAAACCTGCAATAATTTCTATAAACAAGTGGTGGCAACAATTGAACTCGTGCCTTTGCGTGCTCGAATAACATGTTAAATCACATCCTTAAAGGTTGTGCTCCTTACTTCTATACATGGTACTTCAAATCCAGTGTGGGTCGTAACATGCTTGGCGAAAACGTTGAACTTTTGGCTTTAAAGACTTTGCCGCTCGTCCACCATCAATATCAAATTCATTGAACCTATAAGTAGATAAATATACCTTAAAATGGATGCATGAATAAAGGCAATAATCCATTAGAGTGCTCAAAAGTGTCAAATGTAAGCGAAGAGGCTAAGATATCTGACCATCTTCCCACAAGAAGGGTATCATATTTTTGCAAATAAAATTTAAAATATAATAGTCCCTCCATGCAAGATTGAAAGCTCCCACTTTAACTGTTCCAATCAGAAAGATCTTATCAATACGTAATTTCTCAATAATTTATTTTCGAGACAAGAATTTGTATAGTGAGAAAGTTTCATTTAAATACTATTAAAAAAAGCTCATGAAAACTGCCCATTTGACATTGAATGGTAATTGAGAGCATTTAGTTGTGGATGGTGGGAGTCAAGGACGGACCCAGCTTAGGCCTAGTGCAGGCAGATGCCTGCGCTGGGCTTTGGGCTGCCCCTGATTTTTTGTAGTAGCCCATTACTTAAAAAAAAGTTGGGCTAATTATTTGGCTCATTCCACCCCATGATAGAGCCCTTTCAGTTTCAATGATGCAATTTCTTGCAACGAATTGAGACATGCTGATGTGCTGCATCCGGCGACCGGCATCCCCGCAAGCAATTGCACCATCGCTGGATGAGAACCTGCCTTTCCGGACTCGCACGAATTGAGAACCTGCCTTCTTTGCAATGGGAATTTGGAATTGTATGCAAATAAAATGGGGAAATTCTTGCATGCTATTGTCCGCCCCGGCCCCTGGTTTTGGGTATTCCGTATTCTGTTACAGTCGGAGAATTTTTGGTTATCTCCATTCTCCAGACTCCGACTAGCTGTTCTGCTGTAGCCTCAAGCCTGTAAACTGTAGTGAATAGTGAGTAGTCTATAGAGTTTGGCTGCTATAGTGCTACTGTTATGCTAATGCTATTGATTAGGATTTAGGAAATTTTGAGGAAATAAGATTCATAGGAATAAGAAAAGTTGTCCACGGGACCACAGCTAAATTTTTGAGTTTGGATGTTATTGAATTTTCTATTGGTAAATGGTAAGTGGTAACCACGTGGTCCATGTCCACTAACTGAGTCACTACTATTTATTTTCTGTTGAATTTTCTTTTATTTTGTTTATTTATATTCCAATTCCTATTTATTACAGTCAGTTATGGAAAGATATTATAAAAGAAAAGCTCTTGAGGTTGCGGAAAATGTTAATGAAGAGACGTCAAATGGAGACGATTTTTATGTTACACAACTTCCCACCGATCCTGAATTAAGGACTCCAATCTTGAATTAAAATTCTAACATTAGAGATCAAGTTTGGAGAGAACATATGCAAAAGGGTCATTGTCAGCCGTTTAACCATGAATTTAAGAAGAGACAATTTGGAGAAAAAGAATCTAGACGATTCAATCCTTCTTGGTTTAACGGGTTTGAAGGTTGGTTGGAGTATGGCGTGGCAAAAGAGGTAGCTTTTCGCTTGTATTGTTATCTTTTTAAAACAAGTACTGGGAAACAATGTGGAGGTGACTCATTTGTTGGTGAAGGATTCACATATTGGAAAGATAAAAAGAGTCTTGGTACTCATGTTGGAAAGCATAATAGTTCACATAATCAAGCTCGCATTAAGTGTGAAACTTTGATGAATCAAGAACAACACATTCAAACGGTTTTCTTCAAGTAGTCAGAACAAATGAGAAATGAATATCGTTTCTGTTTTATTGCATCAATTGATTGTGTTCGAGTTCTGTTGAGGCAATGGCATTCATTTCGGAGCCATGATGAATCTAAGAATTCTTTGAATCCAAGTAACTTTCTAGTTCAATTAGAATTTCTGTCTGATCATAATCATGAGGTTAAGGTTGTGACATTTGAAAATGCACCCCAAAATTGCAAATTAACATCCCCTGAAGTACAAAAGGATATAGTAAATGTTTGTGCTACTAAAACGATAAATGTTATTATCAAAGATACTGGTAATTCATTATTTGCTATCTTAGTTGATGAATCTTGTGATGTTTCAATGAAGGAGAAAATGTCAGTTGTGTTACGTTATGTGAAAAATGGGCATGTAAATGAACGTTTCATAGGTCTTGAACACGTGCCCACTACCACAGCTGTCTCACTCAAGGCTGCTATTGATAAGATATTTTCTAGATATAACTTAAGCATTTCTAATTTGTGGAGACAAGGTTATGATGGGGCAAGTAATATGCAAAGTCAGTTCAATGGTCTCAAAGCACTCATTTTAAATGAGAACCCTTGTACTTTTTACATTCATTGTTTTGCGCATCAACTCCAACTAGCTCTTGTAGCTGTGGCAAAGAAGAATAGACCGATTACTAATTTCTTTTGTGTGGTTGCAAACGTGATAAACAATGTTGGAGCATCTGCTAAACGTTGTGGTCTTCTTCGAGATAAACAATCAAATTTTATTGTTGAGGCATTGGAAAATGGTGATATTTTAAGTAGACGGGGCATTAATCAAGAAACCACTCTTCAGCATTCAGGTGATACTCATTAGGGATCACATTATAATTCTTTGGTTAGCTTGATTAACGTGTTTACGGCTGTTATTGATATACTTGGAATAATTGAAGAAGATGGATCAAGTACTTGTGACCAAAAAAATGATGCATTTAATTTATTGGAGTCAATACAATCGTTTGATTTTGCATTTAATCTACATTTAATGAGAAGTATCTTGGGGATTTCAAATGATTTGTCAAAGGCATTACAAAGGAAAGATCAAGACATTGTTAATGCAATGGACATGGTGAAAATTTGCAAAAAGAGACTCCAACTTATGAGAGATGATGGGTGAGATTCTTTCTTACAACATGTTTCTTATTTTTGTGAGCATCATTATATCAATGTCCCAAACATGGATGGTATGTTTATGCGTTCTGCACATGGTGGTCACCCTCATCGTAATCCTCCACAAATGACCAACTTGCATCACTTCCGAGTAGATTTATTCTATTCTGTCATAGATACGCAACTTCAAGAATTGAATGATCGTTTTTCAGAGGTAAATACCGATTTGTTCCTTTGTGTAACTTGTCTATGTCCACAAAATTCATTCTCTGCTTTTGATAAAAGAAAGTTGATTCAACTTGAAGTTTTATCCACAAGATTTTTCAGAAGTAGATCTCTTCACACTTGATGATCAACTTAATAATTACATTTTTGATGTCCTCTCTAACAAAGAGTTTGAAGAATTAAATGGTCTCAGTGCTCTCGCACAACAGTTAGTTTTGACAAATAAGAGCAGATCATATCCAATGGTTTACCAGCTTTTGACTTTGACACTAATTCTTCATATTTCTACTGCTACGGTAGAGATTGTATTTTCTGCCATGAACATTATGAATAATAGATTGTGGAATCGAATTGGAGATGAATGGATGAATGATCGCCTAATTGTTTATATGGAGAAAGACATATTCTTAAAGATTGATAATGAGGCGATTGTACAAAGATATCAAAGTATGAAAACTCGTAAAGAACAATTGTAAGGTATTTCATTTTAGTATAAAGCTTGTGTTATAATTTTTTTTTTCTTTTTTACTGATAC
Source organism: Fraxinus excelsior (assembly GCA_019097785.1). Classification (NCBI taxonomy): domain Eukaryota; kingdom Viridiplantae; phylum Streptophyta; class Magnoliopsida; order Lamiales; family Oleaceae; genus Fraxinus; species Fraxinus excelsior. The sequence goes on along the minus strand of CM032638.1, from coordinate 2,382,384 downwards.
CACCCGCACCGGGCAAATATCCTGGGTCCGCCCCTGGTGGAAGTGTTATGGATTGCCATAGAACTCGACTTATCAACTTACCCAAACTCACATTGCAAAGTAAGAAGTTAGAGGCTGCCTTGGACAGATTTTACATTAGTGCACATACAATAAGAAAGTGTACTCATCCAATGAATTGAGGTGCTCTTTTTTAAACATGCAAAGATCTTGAATATATTAACATTTTTTATTCTCCAAAATCTTCTTGTTTCCTACTGTTTTCTGTCACTACGTAGCAATTCCCAATGTTAACATATCACCTCCAAATTCTCCAAATTCAGACGTGTTATGACGATTCCATGAACATCAAAATATTCGAACTTGCCATATTTATTACACGTAAAAAATTTCCAACTCGAGAACCAAAAGAAATATTCATTAACAATAGCTAACAATTTTAACCAATCAATTTGTGCCTATTTGTAACAGCCATCCAAAGTTACCCCTTTGCTACACAATTTGAAGCTTGGAGACCCAAATGCTAAAAAAATGATCTAAGATCCAAGTGCCAATAACCCTAAATTTAGGAATCGAGGCTGCGATTTTCATTAAATTTTTGGGGTTTATAGCAAGATCTTTCAAGAAAACATCGGATCCAGTGTACACAATAGCACAGCTCAAATCTCAACTTAAGAATCAGGAACTAAATAAAATCCTACATTTTCTTTTTCTCAACATTTCAAGAAAATTGCACAAGAATCATGTAAATTTACTTCTACATAATTAATTATAGTAAATGTAACAAAAAAAAAACTAGGATATTGCACAGTTAGAAAAGATAATCCAAGCATAATCATTTGTGCAAACATTCACTGCTTACATCTTCAAATCAAACAATAAGAGAATAAATGTTAAACCCTTAAATTTTACTTAATGTTCTGAAATGAGCTGGAAAAAAATGTAATATTCTGGCAGCTATCTACATATTTCAAAAGTATCCAAAGCATTGTTTACATAATTTAGTACTATTATACATCAATCGAGGTGTTGGTGAACCACGCCAAATTCCTCCAGCCACTATCCTGGCATTAAAGCCACCTCTACATCAGATTATCAAATAGGTCCAGGTTACATAACATCCAGCAAAAGATATACCACTCAAAACGAAACTTGAGAAACTCGAACGTAAGTGCAGGCAGATTGGTACGAGTGCACGCAAGCGCAGAAGAACACTGCTTGCACACTAACTGATGCACACATTAGGAAGGGTGAGAATCAGTACCGTACGCCACAGGATCAAGAATCTGGCTTCATCTACCTTATTACATGTACCTCTACAAAAAATAAAATCCAAAATTGTCAAATCTTGCAATCAACCCACAATAAATTGATTAATTAATATAGAAATCCGAGTTTGAACATACAATTGGGATATACAAATAATTAATCATGCGCACAAATGGAAAAATTTCTCACCATAGCGTTATGAACCTTGTACGAGTCAGTCATAAGCCCCACCAAATACAATCCCGAAAACACACCCTGCAACACAATTCAAATGAATTTTTTTCCACCAAACACAGGAAAAAGAAAATAAAACACTGGTTTTAACAGACATACATCGAGTTGCTTCTGAATGTTTTTGGATCTCTTCTTGGGTCTACATGCGGGTTTCGAACCAGTTAAAGCATAAACAACATCATCGATCTCATCCCTTGACAACGAAATCCAAATATTTCGACTGAGGTCTGAAGAATCGACGAAGGAAGATGGCTAGAAGAGTCTGAAGATGGCTAGCTAGGTTGAGGAGAAATATAAATGAATTGAGTATCTAACGTTTGTAAACCTAAAACTTTGAGCGGGTCGGGTTAACCTGGTCCACAATTAAAAAAATTAGCCCAGCCCAATTCATCTAACCCCCTTTATTAAACGTTGCGAAATGCAATTTTTGCAGTGTTTATTAAACGCTGCAAAAAGTTGATCTTCTGTAACGTTTAATAAACGTTGCAAAAAATCAAACTTTTCGCAACGTTCGATAAACGTTGCGAAATCCACTTTTTGCAACGTTTATTTATAAAATGTTGCTAAAGTTTAATTATATTAACCAATAGCAACATTCACTTATTAATACGTTGCGATAGACCCCTTTAACAACACTTAACTACTGAATGTTGCCTTTTATATGTTATGAATGCTCATTTTTTACGTAGTGAAAGGAGCAATGATTTAGACTACATTCAAACTTTTGTTGGGATCGTGATGAAAATGTGTATATTTCAGAAGTTATTCACCGTTTGATTGTTCCAAGCCAACGGCTACCAATGACTACAAGATCAACATGTAATTGTTCTATTTTTTAAAATGTGAAAGCTGACTGCCCGGGATATAATTATTACGTGTCTGAGTAGAATTCAAACAATGGTTAACTTAAATTAAGGTAATATCTGACCTAATTTTTTCATCTAATATTGACCAGTTATAGAAAATTGTGCATGTGTGTTGAAGATACAATTTAAGCGTGTTGGAGCCAGTTTGTATCTAACTTGTAGAGAAATTTATGCCGTTTTACAGTGCACCGTGCGACAATTATTGACCAAAATAAGTAGAATCACATTTTAGTCACTTTACCATTTGATTCCCTCATCTTTTGAAAATGGCAATTTTGAAAATAAGCTCATTGTTGACTTACATTTTTTTCATCTCTCTTTTACTGTGAAGAAGAGAAAAACTCCTTACCTTAATCTACAAAAAATATGATAATATGAAAGAGTTCAAGGAATCTGAGGAGACAAAATTTGGTGTAAATGAGCTTTTTGATTCTGGGATTGTGAAAATACCTAAAATATTCTGAAAAATGCGTAGTTCAATCCTAACAACACCTAGAGGGGGGTGAATAGGTGTATAATGCGGAATTAAAATATTTTGCGAATTAAATAGAACAAGTCACTTTTTAATTTTTTTTCTAGATGATTAAACATGTAAGCCATTTTAGTCCTAAGTTTGAATACCGTAGTTTATATGATCAATTAATAAATAATTATGAAAGCAGTAAATCAACACCAAGATGATCACAGAGAAACCCAATTGGGAAAAACTCCGAACACTTTGTCAAGCAATCCACTATAAACGATTCAAACAACTTACAGTCTATCAGACTATATGACCTATGCTATATGATCTCCCCACTGCACTTTTTACAGCTTTCCCTAAATCTCGTGCTCCCATGCACCAATTCTGACTACTGTTGCCAAAGCTCTCTGTGGAATCTGTTATCCTGCAGTACTCCTAGCCTTGTGGAATTGTCTATGTAAGAATTTGAAATGAGATGAGGATGATGATGAGCTGATGATACAGCTGAATCAACGTGAAGAAGAATTCTGATATGGTTGGAATTAGATTCTATATTTCTTCTTATTTCAACTTCAATACAAGAGCTAATAAATAGAAGCAACAAAGGGGTAAAAGAGTAAGAACCTATCCTAACAAACTACTCAACAGAAAAGGAATATTGTGTACCTAACCATGTGCAATGCAACCTGAAACCGGGACAGCTGGATGATACGCTAGCCTTCCTATTGACATGCTACCCGGATAAGCAAGTTATTTGATAAGCAATCTACATTATACATTTTAACAGCCCCCCTCAAGGTGGAGAATAGATATTCTCTATTCCCATCTTGGACAAATGTGATCTCAGAGTAATGGAGGATAATGCCTTAGTGAAGATATCTGCGAGTTGTGACTGAGTGTTAACATAAGAGGTGCGGATGTGTCCAGCTTCAATCTGATCCCTGATTAGGTGACAATCCAGCTCGATGTGTTTGGTCCTTTCGTGAAATACTGGGTTGGAAGCAATGTGTAATGCCGCTTGATTGTCACAATACAAAGTAACTGGTGTGGAGTGATCAATTCTGAGGTCTTTTAGGAGATACTTTAACCATGTGATCTCACAACAAGTGCTAGCCATGGACCTGTATTCTGCTTCAGCAGATGATCGAGATACTACGCTTTGTTTCTTGGATTTCCAAGAGATCAATGAATCTCCAAGAAAAACACAGTAACCAGTAACTGACCTTCGAGAATCTGGGCATGATGCCCAGTCAGAGTCACAAAAAGCTTGAACTTTTAGTGTGGATGAAGATGAAAACAAGAGGCCTTGTCCTGGTTTCATTTTGAGATATCTCATTACTTTGTGAACTGCCGCAAGGTGTGTATAAGAAGGGGTCTCCATATACTGGCTAAGGTTTTGAATAGCATAACATATGTCTGGTCTAGTTAAAGACAGATACATTAGCTTTCCAATTAATTTCCTGTAAACTGTAGGATCAGGCATTGGCTTTCCCATGTCTTTTCCTAGTCTCAAATTCTGATCCATAGGTAGTTTAACTGGTTTTGCCCCAAGTAGTCCTGCATCAGCTAGCATGTCTAAAGTGTATTTGCGCTGTGAAATGACAATTCCCTTGTTTGATCTCGCAACTTCAATGCCAAGAAAATACCTTAGATCGCCTAATGCTTTGATTCTGAACTTGCTATTGAGGAACTCTTGAATTGTATTTATTTGGTTCAAATCAGACCCTGCTATTACTATATCGTCTACATAGACAAGCAGGGCTGTGAAAGAATGATCTGTTATCATTGTGAAAAGACTGTAATCAGCTTTTGATTGAGAAAACCCAAAGTCTATAAGTGCTGCAGAAAAAGTGGAATACCACTGCCTTGAGGCTTGCTTCAGGCCGTATATACTTTTCAATAGCCTGCAAACCTGGTTGGAAGTTCCTTTCGTATAGCCTGGGGGTCTTTGCATATATACCTCTTCATGTAAAACTCCATGTAGGAAGGCATTGCTTACATCAAACTGCTTGAGATGCCAATTCTGGATTGCAGCGACAGCTAGTAAACATCTAATAGTAACAAGTTTTGCAACGGGCGAAAAGGTTTCATTGTAATCTATTCCCTCCCTTTGTGTATATCCTTTGGCTACAAGCCTTGCCTTGTGCCTATCAATGCTTCCATCCGAGTTATGTTTTAGTTTATATACCCATTTACAGCCAATTGCTACCTTTCCTGGTGGGAGATCAGTGAGATTCCAGGTTCTATTTAACTCAAGGGCTTTTATTTCTGAGTTCATTGCCTTGCACCAATTAGGATCACTCACAGCTTGGTGATATGTGCTGGGTTCAAAGTGTGTACAGATGGAGGTTGAAAAAGCTCTAAACTGAGGTGATAACTTGTGATAAGAAATAGTATTAGAAAGGGAAAATGCCTTACCTGCATATGCTTCAGACCTTCTCTTGGAAGCAGATTGGGATGACTGAGTTGATGTGGCCTGATGACAGTGGAAATCTTGTAGGTATTGAGGAGCTTTCCTGACCCTTGTAGACCTTCGAGTGATGGGTGATATGGGAGGTGGTGTTTGAGGATAATTTTCAGGTGTAGGACTGTTTGAAATGGTTTGATCAGGTGTATGTGCTTCAGGTGAGTGAAGTATGGTGTCTGACATAGGTTCACTGATAACATCAGGAAGTGGTTTTGTAAAGACAAACTCAGTTTCATCAGTTCGTTTTTCAGTTTGTTTGTAAGGAAAATAAGTCTCATGAAACGTCACATCTCTAGATATAAAAATGGTTTTTGTTTGCAAATCCATCACTTTATATCCTTTAACTGCAAAGGGGTAACCTAAGAAAATGCATTGACGCCCTCTAGGATCAAATTTCTTTCTTCCATGTGTTAATGTTGAAGCATAGCAAAGGCACCCAAATGTTTTGAGGTGAGAGTAGGTGGGTGCACTTTGAAAGAGTACTTCAAATGGTGATTTGCCTTGCAGCAGAGGTGTAGGAAAAGACTTTGTTTACCGGTGGAATAGGATCAAGCATCATAACTTGAGCTCTTGTATTGTCATAAACTTCGTTTAGCCCCATTAAAAACTTAATTACACAGTCACGTTGGTGTCTGTCTACTAGTATTTTTAGCTGTCCACAGCTACATTCAGGAATAGGATCATAGATTGATAGTTCATCCCAAATGGTTTTTAACTTTCCATAATAGATACTTACAGAATCATTTTCCTGCTCCAGGTCTGCAAGAGCTTTCTTCAGTTCATATATCCTAGGTCCATTTTGTTGGGAAAATCGATCCTTGAGTTCAGTCCATATTTCATTTGCCTCATCCATGAAGGCAACACTGGATCTAAGAGATGGAGAAATCACATTTTGAATCCAAGACACTACCATATCATTACATCTCTCCCACGGATCAAAGGAGGTGCTATTTGGTCTTGGCTTAGGTAGTGTTCCATTGATGAAGCCAAGCTTGTTTTTAGCTCGGAGTGCTCTCCGGAGTGCTCTTGACCAGGTAGGGTAATTTTCTGTAGTTAATGGATCTGTAACAAGAATGGCTCCTGGATTATCTGAGTTCTCTAATTTGTATTGGTCAGAAACATCAGAAGTTTGGACTGGAATTGGGGCTGCGTTTTCACTGGTAGCAGAATGCATTTCAGCAATGGTAGTCATTGCTCTGATACCATGTAAGAATTTGAAATGAGATGAGGATGATGATGAGCTGATGATACAGCTGAATCAACGTGAAGAAGAATTCTGATATGGTTGGAATTAGATTCTATATTTCTTCTTATTTCAACTTCAATACAAGAGCTAATAAATAGAAGCAACAAAGGGGTAAAAGAGTAAGAACCTATCCTAACAAACTACTCAACAGAAAAGGAATATTGTGTACCTAACCATGTGCAATGCAACCTGAAACCGGGACAGCTGGATGATACGCTAGCCTTCCTATTGACATGCTACCCGGATAAGCAAGTTATTTGATAAGCAATCTACATTATACATTTTAACAGTCTATCTCCCATGGATCAACGAATAACACCTTGTTCTTCATAGACTGGAACTCCAATCAACTTCTCTCGATCTTCAGAACTCTAACCAGATGTAGAAGAAAGACAGTTTGGTATTTGGATTATAAGAACGATATTCTTCTCACCATCAAGAACTAATATCAATGAATCATGAAGGTTGGAAGATAAATAATAAGAATTCTCTCACAGATGAAGCTCTCACGATGTTCAACCTTAAGAAAAAAATGTTCTATGGCTATTTGGTATTTATAGGTACGTTATAAAACGAATGGGTTGGGAAAAAAGTTTTTAAATCGTGAAATAAAATTTTCCCGGATAACCATGTCACTCGAGTGAGGGCTCAACGACGGTCGAGCGACAGCCTGTCGCTCGAGCGAACAAGGGACGACAATTCAGCAACGATATTTTTGTTTGTGTAGCTCAAGCAAAATCTTGATGACAGTCTATCGAAAATCCACTCCGTTTTTCTTCCTTTTACCATTCTCTAACCCTAGACCTATTAACCATATTTTCAATTATTTGCATATTATTCCTTGACTTTTTACACACATTACAATTCAGTCCTTTTTGTTTACAGAATTGTCAATTACAAAATATCTAAAACCTAACATATTCATCAGACCTGATGATGAACTTGCTGAGGAATCAAATTTTGGCCGATCAAATATTCAAGTTCCAACCGTTGATCTTAAAGGAATCAAAATTGATCATGATAACCGTAATAAGATAATCAATGATTTGAAACAAGCATCAAAAGATTATGGGTTTTTCCAAGTGTTGAATCTCTAAGTATTTTAGATGGAATGTGACGTAGCTCGAAAAGAAATTCAAGCGAAAACTTTAACAACACGAAATTTTGGAATTCAAAAAAAAATTATGAAAAAATAAACTCATGATTTTTATTAATGAAAGATGATGAAAAAACGATGAATTAACCATTTATTTATAAGATTTTACATGAAAACCTAGTTAAAACAAACTAAAATTGCAAATAATTCAAAATAAACTAAATTACAAAAAATAGCGCTACAACTTAAAAAGCTGTTTTCGAGTTCTAGACAAAATCGGATGGCCGAAATCCATCGTATGTCATAGAATAATAGTGTGTTCTACTCGTCTCATCATTCTCTTTTCGAAATGGTATTATGGGCCCAAATTGGAGCTTAATTGTCTTACCTGCACTTTTGCCAATTTTTCTTTTCAGTTTAAGTCATCTTCAATCCAGTCAGCCATTTGGTCAATATTAGAGGGAATATGCAAGTTTCATGAACAAATGCTAATATTAAGATAGAGTTCTACTCTCTTGAACGATTTAAGAAAAAGTGAAATATTAACAATAATGATTGTACATGTTGACTGCTTCTAATTGGAAGGATACGGTAACCGTTTCTCTACTAGTTTTAGATTATGTTGAACCTGATGAATAGCCAACAGTTTGTGGGAACATTTTTTAGTCTTTGCATTCCTTGTAGTATGGTGGCCCGCAGGCTCGATTGAGATCATCAAATTTGAAATCCGATTGTTCATTTTTGTTTTAGATGGATCAAATCCGATTTTCTGTGTTTGTTTTAATATGTCATCCCTCTTCGAACTTATTCTATTGAAATAATAGCATAATAAATATGGGCATGTTTAGGTATATGCAACTGCTTTCATATGAATAATACCCTTTATTAATAAATAACTATCTTTGGACTAGCAGTGTTCAAGAAAATATTTGTTCGTTTTAAAACTACCGCAAGTGTACAGTTCGTTAAAAGGTAGTAAAATTGATTTTGAGTCCAAGTATCGTTCCCACAAGAATTGATTAGTTCCAATTCTAATTATCATGACCTTAACCGAAACAATAAAAATGAGAATGTTGTTTTGATGAAATTATAACTAAATTAATGATAAGTATGGAAGTGTAAATGAATTAACTAACTAAATGCAAATTGGCGATGAATGTGATTTGCGGTGTTTTCTAATATGTGATGAATGTACTAGAATCACGAATCCCTATATAATAATCGTTTTAAATCTAGTTTTACACTTTGACACACGATTGAAAATATTGAAGAATCAATACTCATAAATTATTTAATGGTCTCTCTCGAGTGAAGTTAAACATATTCTTATATATGCCCCAACTATACTTCTATGATGGATGTATATATTTAAGAATGCATGAGTTTTTACGAACACTTAAAGATTCACATAATACACAGCGAGATATTTCTATCCCCTATCGAACCCTATGATGATTTATATATGTCAAATTTATTTTCCTTCTCTCGAATGCATGAAATAAATCACCATACTCATATAATTATGTGCACAATAATCATAGAGAAACTAAAATCATATAAACCATTCAAATTTCCAAAACATGTTTTTGATTGTCAAGAATGTAAAACTAAGAATTAAAAATCAAATTACATAGTTTATCATTTCCTAACACCAATAAATCTAGCCTAGCATGGTGGAGAGAAGAAAATCAAAAAAATAAGTGAATAACGACATCACCAAATTGATTCTTGAATTTAATCTTCACGTCTGGTGTTGTTTTCCTCGTTCTTGCCTCTTTTTCTCTCTAAAAACCTTCATAAAACTCTTCTCCCCCATTTTGGACGGCTTTGTAGTTTATACAGATGTTCAAATATTGATTTTCATAAGAGTTGGACAAAATAAGGAAATCAGAAATTCGTGCTGAGAAAAATACTATGCGACCGTATAGTTGTGTTGAATGCGGTCGCATAGAACAATAAATCTTGCCTTGAAATTCTCAAAAACCTTCTATGTGGTCGCATAGTTATAATTTTTTTCGTCGGACAACTTTCAGTATTTTAGTCGTATCTTTCTATCCGATTGAAGCGATTCAAAATGATTTGAAAAGCTAACTCAAATGGATATAAATCTTCCAGAATTATGAGTTTTCAAATTCGAATGTTTTATATGCTAAAAAAGGGTCTCAAACTGAGACTAAAAATTCGAAGCATAACTTTTTCGGCTGGAAGTTGATATGTGATAGTGTTTTGGCTATATTTCATCCATTTGGCTTCTTTCCTTATCAAATTGATGTCTAACACTCTCAAATCTTCATCGTGAGATCGACACAACTTTTTAGTGTTTGCACTTGATCCTCAAACTTTGATTTTTCTTCATTTTAGCTCTTTTTCGTTTTTTCTCCTAATCTCCACCGTATTCATCATTGTTGTCCTGCAAAATACAAATTACATCGAATTAAGCTATATTCCACATATTTATTAACAATTATCCATGTTTGTGGCCTAGATTAAATATGTAAAATGCACTTATCAACTCCCTTAAACTTGAACTATTGTTTGTCCTCAAATAAAACTGTAACTTAATTCCACATAATATATGGTTAGACAACTTGGCGTGTTTTAGGATTGGAACTTAGTACTAAACAAAATGAAAAACTTCAATTGTGCAAAATCAAATCAATCTCCATATGCCACATGCATAAGTTGATGTGTATGTGTGTAAAAACTTATGTAGACATATTAAGATCATGATTAGCTCAACACCCGACCCATAGTAATCCAATATTTCCTCGCTCGAGAGATGCACACACCCCCCCAAACTTAATATTTTCACTCAATTACCCGGGATGTGCTCTAAAGCTAAACCCATTTACATCTACTCATTACCATCTCTTAGTTTGGATGGACTGGACTATCACAAGTTCACACTTCAACAAGTAAAGATTCTCCAATTTTTTTTGATTTATTCAACCTTTGAGATTAAACTAAGCTACTCACCTCATATTAGAGATACATTCTATCAATCGAATGTTTGTGGCTTAATCGATGCAATTTTATACACATAAATGTATATATGTTATTCTATTTTTATTTATTTATTTGTAATATCTTCTCATTTGCTTTCCATATAACCCTTGTAACGAGCTTTAGGCCAATGACTCACAAGTCAAATGACCATAGGGCACCAGGTTTTCAACCACCCTTATAGACTTAATAACTCGAGTTATATAGGCTAAAAAAAATGTTTTATTTACACATAGATCAGCGCAATGTCCATTTTCTTTTAGACATTCAGCTTCTAAAACTAACTCCTAACTTAAGAGTTTTATCGTCATCGTCTCATTGGTTTAAGATAATCCACACAAGAAAATTTCATGCACAGAACCCCTACTCATCTCAATGTTCTCTTGCAACAGCTCAACCACCTCCAAATTATTTTAAAAATGAGCCATGATTTAGTACAACAAAGGTTATTCTAGTTTATTTACTATGTTAAACTATTTTCTAAATAATGAACCAAATTACCAACCAAATATGTCAACATGAGTATTGTGCAATGAAAATGTCAAGTTTAGCATTCACAAGCTTTGATTAATCTAATAGTGCATTATTTTCATCATTCATTCATACCTAGTCCAATATTCACATCATAACCAACAAGGTTATCAACCCACACAAACACATAAAATTCTAAATTAATGCTAGAAAATAAACAACTAAACTGAAAGTAACTAATGAAAATTACACAAAAGACTGATGTTTTTTTTCATTTTTTTTTCACACAAAAACTACAGTAACATGATGAATGAAATATTCTCACCCCCAAACTTATATAGAACATTATCCTCAATGTTTAAAGAATAACAAAATATAAACTTAAAGGCACATAAAACTAAGGACAAATTCACAAACAGATAAAGGAAATGGGGCTAGGGATACTTCCATGATTACTATAGATGTGAATCTCAAGATGATGGAGTAAAAAAAGTATGGACCATGCATACTCCTTGTGTCCTATAAAGACGATGAATAGCCAATATTATTAAAAATTATAAAAACTCGACTTGTCGGTAATCTCATGGTGGTTCAAATCGAAGAGTTTCTCTAGTGCGCTCTTTACAATTTTTTAGCTTTGCATATTCTTTTAGCTCTCTATATTTTGAATCCTTCATTCTCGTCTCTACCAAGAAATCCTCCAAATTTTGATTTTTTCTTCTGGAAATTTTGTTGAAAGGATAGTTCTTCTTCATTGATGCACTGACACTCGTCGACGGTTGATGATTGTTTAAGTGGATTATTTAGTTTAAAAACTTCTTGCTCCTCATCTACTCAATATTAGCTCACATCTCTCCATATCAATCAACGTTCGACCCGTTGTTAAGAATGGTCTCCCCAAAATTACTGAAATATTTCTGTCTTCTTCTATGTTTAGAATGACGAAGTCCGTTGGGAAGATGAATTTCTCCACTTTAATCAACACATCTTCTATAATCTCTCTTAGGTGGGTAAGTGATCGATCATCCAGTTGTATAGTCACCGTTGTTGCTTTAGCCTCTCCTAACCCGAGTTTCCTGAAGATATAAGGTGACATCAAATTAATACTCACACCAATATCACATAAATCATTAAAAGTACCAGCGTTTTCAATTGAGACATGTAAGGTGAAACTCCATAGATCCTTGAGCTTGGGAAGAAATTTCTTTTGCACTCTTGCAGTGTTCTCCTTTGTTAGTGCCACAGTTTCAAATTCTGGAATCTTTTCTTCCTTGATAACATGTCCTTCAAAAACTTTGCATAGCTTGGAATTTGCGGACTGCGTCTATGAATGGGATATTAATGTGGAGTTTCCTTAGCACATTCAAAAATCTCTCAAAGTGTTGGTCTAGTTGATGTCTCGTCAACCTATGTGGGAATGGAATAGGTGGCTCGTAAGGTTTGATAGGGATGTTGCCTTAACTCGTGGTGTATCTGAACTCTCTTTAGTAGATGTCTCTATCATCTATTCAGTCTATTCCACGTGCTCCTCATCTGAAGAATGTACCATTTCCTTATTTGCACTTGGCCATTTGATATGTATTTCCGGTAATCGCACCCCACTCCTAGTGGTGATTGCTTTCACAAATGGATCCTCAACTGTTTTATTTCCCAAAATACTTATGGTCATTACCTGCTCTTTGGGATTAGTCTCAGTATTGCTTGGTAGAGTTCCTGGTATTCTATTTGTCATTGATAGTCTCATCTGCCCAAGTTGAGTCTCCAGATTCTTAATAGCAGAACTCTGATCCCGAAGAGTTGTTTCAGTCTTCTTCATAAACTGATCGTTAGCCTCCATGTATTGATTTAATTTTTCCATAAATTTCCCGAACATCTCTTCTAGTTGAAATTTTTTCTCCTGCTGCTAAAATTGATCCTACGGTTTATTCTGATTCTGACCACCCCAAGAAAAATTAGGATGCTTCTTCCATCCTGGGTTGTAGGTTTCTGAATGTGGATTTATTTGTTGATGTTGTCCCCATTGTGTAAAATCAACTTGTTCTATACCTTGCAATTTGAGGTGTTATGATCTGCTCCACACTCCCCACAACTTGGTTGTTTTGCTTGTGCAACATTAGCTAGTCGTGATATGCTTCCCACCTTATGAAATAATGAATCTATCTTCGTAGATAAGGCTGAGTAAGAATCCACCTCATATACACATGTCGCTTTCCTTTAAACCACCCGTTCAGAGGCCCACGTTGTTGTAGTTGTCGCCACCATTTCAAATAGCTTCAATGCATCATCAATGGTTCTTGTTGATAATAAACCATTCGATGAAGAATCCACCATACTTTTAATTATGGAAGTAATCCCACATAAAAATATTGGACATGGAGTCCTTTGCTAATACCGTGATGAGGCCACTTCCTTAGCATATTTTTGAAATGATTCCAAGTTTCATCAAATGATTCTGATTCACCTTGATGGAAGATCGAGATATCATGCTTCAATTTTGCAATTTTGGCCGATGGAAAGAACTTTGTGCAGAAATCCTTGAGCCAAGTCGTTCCAGGTGCTCATGCTGGAAATAGGTTGAGAATCCAACCACTCTAGTGCTTTATCACATAGTGTATGTGGGAATAGTCGTAGCCTGATAGTATTATCTGAGATACCCTGATATCTGAAGTGTTGACACATCTCCAAAAATTGAGAGACGTGTGTATGTGGGTTTTCTTCAGCTCTACCATAAAATTGATATCCATTCAAAAATAGATGTATGATGTTGGTCTTCAACTGGAAATTAGACTGCCCAAACGGAGGGTAGACGATGCTAGATTAACTCTGAATGATTTACAATGTCATGAAGTCTCCAACCAACATGTTTTCCTCATCAACAATGTCCTCTTCATTGACTTGCACCATTGTTTGTTTTGCGCATTAGCCATTTGTTGTACTACTCTTGTTTCTCTTTGTCTATGATGGAAGGTGCGTTCGATTTCTGGATTAGCTGGAATCAAATCATCATCCAGCGACCTTTGCATATAAGACTTGAAAGAAGATCAAAAGTAGCACTTAGGTAAATTTTTAAAAAGAAAGATTACTAACTAAAACACAAAAATAAAAAATAAAACTAATATTTGAATTAGTATCGAAATAAATAGAATTAAACCAAATTCAATCCCCAGCAGCGGCGCCAAAAACTTGTTCGGGATAATATTTGTTCGTTTTAAAATCATAGCAAGTGTACAATTCGTTAACAAGTAGTGAAATTGATTTTGAGTCCAAGTATCGTTCCCACAATGATTGATTAATTCTAATTCTAATTATCTAACTTAATCGAAATAATAAAAATGAGAATGTTGTTTTGATGAAATTATAACTAAATTAATGATAAGTGAAATGGACCCTATGATGATTTAAATTCAAAATATATAAATCATTAATTTAGTTCTAATTATCTGACCTTAATCGAAATAATGATAAATTAACTAATTAAATGTAAATTGGCGATGAATGTGATTTGATGTGTTTTCTAATATGTGATGAATATACTAGGATCACGAATCCATATGTAATAATCGTTTTAAACCTAATTTTACACTTTGACACACGATTGGAAATATTGAAAAATCAATGCTCCTAAATTATTTAACAGTCTCTTTCGAGTAAAGTTAAACCTCTTATCATATATGACACAACTATATTTCTATGATGGATGCACATATACAAGAATGCATGAGTTTTTATGAACACTTAAAGATTCACATAAGGCATAACGATATATTTATATCCTCTATTGGATCCTATGATGATTTATATATTTTAAATTTATTTTCCTTCTCTCAGATGTATGAAATAAATCATCATACTCACATAATTATGTGCACAATAATTAGGGAGAAATTAAAATCATATAAACCATTCAAATATCCAAAACATGTTTTTGATTGTCAAGAATGAAAAACTAAAAATTAAAAATCAAAGAACATAATTCATCGTTACCTAACACAAATAAATCTAGCCTAGCCTGGTAGAGAGAAGAAAATCAGAAAAATAAGTGAAGAACGATATCACCAAATTGACTCTTGAATTAAATCTTCTCATCGTGGTGTTGTTCTCTTCGTTCTTGCTTCTTTTTCTCTCTAAAAACCTACATAAAACTCTTCTCCCCCGTTATGGACGGCTTTGTAGTTTATATAGATGTCCAAAGATTGGTTTCCATAAGAATTGGAACGAAATAAGGAAACCAGAAAATCGCGCCCAGAAAAACACTATGTGACCGCATAGTTATGTTGAATGTGGTCGCATAGAACAATAATTTTGCCCTGAAATTCTCAGAAACATTCTATGCGGTTGCATAGTTATATTTTTTTTTCGTCAGACAGTTTTCGATATTTTAGCCGTATATTTCTTCCTTAATATCCAATTGAAGCGATTCAAAATGCGTTCAGAAATTTGGGTCTTTTCTATGCCAAAAATGGGTCTCAATTGAGACTGAAAATTCGAAGCGTAACTTTTTCAGGTGGAAGTTGATATGTGATAGTACTTCGACTATATTTCATCCCTTCGGCTTCTTTCCTCATCCAATTGATGCCTAACATTCTCAAATATTCATCGTGAGATCAACACAACTTTTTAATATTTGCACTTGAGTCCTCAAAGTTTGATTTTGCTTCATTTTAGCTCTTTCTCGCTTTTTCTCCTAATTTCCACCGTATTCATCATTGTTGTCCTATAAAACACAAATTACATCGAATTAAGTTGTATTCCACATATTTGTTTAACAATTATCCATATTTGTGGCCTAGATTAAGTGTGTAAAATACACTAATCAAGTAGAAATTCAACAATTGAGCACATTGATCAAGTCCCAAAGCAAGGAAAATTTATGTTTGAGTTATTAGAAAAAGCTCTTGGTCTCAAACGGGATCACCTAGTTTACATGGGATGATGCATTTTTGTTTGTCGCCACTATCCAGCATGCCTAGAGCCAGAACTGACTTTGGGAACCAGCAAGCACACTGATCTTGGTTACTTAATTATTGTTCTACGAGATCAAATTGGTGGCATTCAAGTCCTCAAAAATAAATCGTGGATTGATGTTCAACCCCTAGCTGGGAGTTCGATGGAAAATATTGGAGACTTCATCAAGGTTAATCAGCTGCCATCTCGATTTTTTATATATGATGTTTCTGCTTAGTTGAACTAATTTTTGTAACGCTTGTTTCTATGATGTGTTCAGATGTGTCCGATGAAGAGTTCAAAAGTGTTGAGCATACTGTAAGCAAATAGGGTAGGACCAAGAATTTTGACTGCATCCTTCTTCGTCTATATTACAGTGCCTCAAAAGATGTATGGTCCAAAACGGCTGTTGGGAAATTATTTAATTTGTCATGTGTTCCAACATATGTAATTAATTGTGTATAAAGACTATCTTAAAGTTAAATCCAAAATTACAGTGATCTAATAAAGAATTAAGTAATTGGGCTTTGTGTATCTAAATAAAGTGTGAGACAGATTATATGTATAGAGACTAAATCCATTAGGGTTTGTATTTGACGATTGACTAAATACATATAAAAACTATATATAGGGTTACGATCCTTAATTCATATAAATTTCTCATTCTTTGTGTCATCCCATCAACACAAGAATACAAGGAAAAACATATTGAAGAGGAAGATCCATAAACCCACAAACAGGAATCAAGAATCAAGAAGAAGGTTTAGAGCAATTAAATTGAAGAACAAGAAATCATGATTTAAATATCAAGATTCATTATTCAAGATACAAATCAATGGATCAAGGTATGTTCCGCATTAATTAATTTTCTTGGTGATTTAACATAGAGATCTTGGCAATTATGTTCAAGTTTAAATTTCATGAAAATTTTCAACAAGTAGCTTTAGAGCCAATTCATGTTGAATCATTGGGAGTCAAAATTTTAAATTTGGTTCTTGTATAATTTCATGGTTTTCAAATTTAACAATTCCGGATTTAGCTTTGTTAAACTTGAACATTAGTCGGTAGATTTTTCAATGATTTCGGTTCAATTTAAGAAATAAATTATGGTCATCGGGGCGCTGCCGCCTAAAAACCTAGTGTTGTGCTGGTTTGGGGTCGAACTAGTACGAGTAAATGCACAAATATCTCACAATCTAAAAAATGCATGACACAGCATATAATGAATCTCATCACTTATTTAAAAAACAAAAAAAACCATTGTCAAAACCTAAAAATAAAAGCACAAATTACATATATATTATTTCCCAATATAGATAGTTCCAAAAGAGAACAAAAATTTTCCAGAAAAGCAAGAGAAGAAGTCAAATCACAATAAAGTAGAGATAACACATTATTGATTTATTAACTCCTTAGTCCTTTGCCCTGACACCTCTTATATGTAGACAAATACACATGCACAAATTGTAAAAAATGTCCATGTGATTATGGCAATACGTAGATAATACTGAAGACCTATACATTAATGACTTGGATCCACAAATGATATGCAGTATTACACTACTTGACAAATATACAACCCGACAAGAAAATGTAGGATCACGAGTCTTGTATGAAAATGTGTTCAAGCAAGTATAAATTGAAGTTCTTAACCACAAGACAGAACCCCCAACCTGCATGCATTAGTACAAGTAATACAGTATGAAGAGCAGTAGACAATTCACAATTAGACTTACTTAGGACTGAAATTATTCCTAAGCAAATGAAGGAGTGAGATGCTCTCTTGCGTCCTATTCTGGTCAAGCGTAGCCACATTCTTTTCTCTCCTAGCTCCCTGCAAACGTAGTAGTCTATACATATTATGCAAGAGCTATGGATAAGTAGATGGAGGGCAATGGATAAACATATGGAGAGCAATTAATATCCGATGATGAATGTGAATTCAAATCAAGAGTCAGGTCTATTAGAAGAGAGTTCCCTTTTTTCGAGGAAAGGAGGGGATAAATTTTGAAAGATTTTTTCACTTCTTTAACTTTCTCCAGTTACAAGTCACCCTACATTTTTCATAGCCGGTCTTAAGCCTCGGTAAAGAATGAAGACTGCTATAAATTGATAGCTAGCAATAAAAATCTTATGATATGAATCCTAATAAGATGTTGGTCTCAGGACCAAATATTTACACAATAAAAAATTAAAAACAGTAAAACGAAATTGCAAAAAAGTAAGAACACACAGAATTTTCGCCCCCTTTGGGGCCTGGATGTTCAGCTTTGAAAAGCCTACTCATCCATTGAGCATCTACCCAGTAGATTACGCTCGAATTTTTTAAGAATCATAAAAAACATATTACAAATATATGAAGAAATCTTTGATTTCTCCACTAAAGTCTCATCTCGCCTGTCTTATATAAATCTCTCTATACAAACACTAATGTGTACAAAATACACCATGAATATCACTAAGATATTTACAGAGATTAATACCAAAAAAATCTCAAGAAGAATAGAGATAATTACTCGAAGGAAAATGAAGAGAAAACCCTAAAATAGCAACAGATTCTCACACACTGATCGGAGGATCTAGAGAATGGGTATAAAACCAAGTCTAGAGAATATCCAATCCAACGGTCCAAGGCATGACATATAAAGGGCTAGGATTCTACAATTTGTCAAACAAAACCAATGGCCCAAACATAGCAAAGCCCACAGACAAACAGATGCCCAAATACAGAATAGAGAGGCAACCCAATTAACAATCTACACATTACTGATCTATTCTGAGTATTCATTTGTGGATTCAAAACATAACTACTTGGTTTCATTTGTTCCAAGTACCTATAAAAGGAAAACAGTCAGTTTGGAAGAAAAACAAAAACAAGAAAAGATAACTAGGAAACTAACAGAACATTTCTTTCAAGTTATATTAAGAATTTTCAAACAGTTTCTGAATTTATTTAAAGGTAAAACTTTGGTACCAAAATCAGCAAGATTGTATTCAGTTGGAATCTTAATCATGCTAATCAAACTTTTTTCAAACATATTTCTAACTAAATGAAATTTAATATCGACATGTTTAGTCCTATCATGAAAAACAGGATTCCTACTTTAATGAATAGCACTTTGGTTGTCAATATAAATCTAACCATTTCATTTATAAAACCAAATTCATTTAAAATTACTCTCAACCACAGTCCTTCTTTAACATTATCACAAGTTGTAATGTATTCAGCTTCTATAGAGGACAAAGCAACAACTTTCTATAATTAAGATTTCCAACTAACACAACCATCACATAGAGTAAACAAATAAGAAAAAGTAGACCTTCTTTTGTCCAAATCACATGCAAAGTCAGAATCAGTGTATCATTTTAGGATAACACCTTCATTACATCATTGAAATTTTAGACCCAATTCAGTTGTGCCTTTTAAGTACCTCATCATCCATTTAATAGCCAACCAATGTGTTTCACCAGGATTAACCATAAATCTACTAAGGATACTAATCCCATGAGCTAGATCAGGTCTAGTAGATATCATAAGGTACATAATAGAACCCACAACATTAGCATAGGGTATTTTAGACATTCTATCATGCTCTTCATCAGTTTTAGGACATTGTTCACTAGAGAGTTTAAAGCGATTTGCAATAGGCAAGGTTACAGATTTACATTCAATCATAACAAACTTTTCAAGCACTTTATTCACATAAGAATTTTGATTCACATACAAAATGCAATTTTTTCTATCTCTTTTGATTTCCATTCCTAAGATTCTCTTAACTTACCCTAGATCTTTCATTTCAAATTCAATTTTAAGCCTTTTTTTAACAGAATCAATTTCATTTATGTTAATAATGATAGTAAAAAGGAAGACAATAACAAGGAGACAACCTTGATTTCATTTATGTTAATAATGTCTTTGACAGAACAATTTCAAATCTATTTTTACAGGCAAGAAGCATATCATCAATATAAAGCAGCAAGTAAACAGAATCAGATCCACCTGTCCCTTTGAAGGAAAAATGTGAATCAAAGTTACTTTTAGAAAAATCCAAATTCTGAACATAAGAATAAATTTCTTATACCATTGTCTTGGAGCATGTTTTATGCCATAGAGAGACTTCTTTAACAAACAAACCTATTCAAATTTTGAATATAATTCAAAACCTTTTGGTTGATACATATAAATGGTTTCTTCAATGTCCCCATTTAGGAAGGCCATTTTGACATCAAGCAGGTCCAATTCCTAGTTAAAATAAGCTGTTAAGGCCAGAAGAATTATGATAGATGTGTACTTTGCAACAAGTGAAAAGATTTCATTGTAGTCATTAAAATTGAAAAACTAGCCGTTATTGTTGACTTTTATTAAATGAGTGGGACCCAATAACGGTTATGTTTTCAATTTTAATTGAATTTTAATCCATACCAAAAGGGGCCTAGGAAAGTATCATTTCTTTTTTTCAGAAGAAAAGACCAAATTTTTCTTGAGAAATCATCTACAAAATCTAGACCCACTTAGAGTGCTTACAGATGCAGGACCCTACAGGTCTGCATACAAATACTCAAGGATAAAAGTGGATTTATGAATTTCAATTTTAAAAGACAGTTTATTTTGTTTTCCAACAATACAGTCTTCACAAAATTTAAGACTTTCAATATTATCTTTTCCAAAGCATTTCAACTTATTTAAAATCATCAATCCCTTTTCACTAATATGGCCTAGTCTCCTATGCCAAATTAGGGCTTTATTATCATAAGTTTTCACAGCATCAGAGCTGTTACCAACTAAGGGTTCAACTTGCAGTGTGAAGATTCCATTGGATCTAGGAGAAGAAATTATTTCTTTTGAGTTAAGACTTATCTTGGTAAGGCCTTTTATGAATCATATCCAGTCGTCCCAAGGAAATCGATTTTCTTTGAAGATCAGACACATATCTTGTCTGAGCCAGTTCTAAGATATGATTATTTTCTAACAGAACCCTAAGGTTTCCAATACCTTTAACTTGACAAGTCATATTATTACCCATTTGAACTTGGCCACCACTAAACTCTTTAAAATCAGTGAACCAATCTTTAGTAGGACACATATGAAAGGAACATCCAGAATCAAGCATCCTTTCATTCTGATTTCTTTAAGTTGTAGTAACAAGGACAACTCCTTGTATTTCAGATTCATTATTGCAGACAAGGTTTGCAGATGCATTAGTGCTAAACTTTCCTTTCATGTTAGATATTTTCTTGAAACAATCTTTCATGAGGTGTCCTGTTTAGCCACAGTAGTAGCATTTTTCGACTTGCATCTTGGGTGTAGGTTGGTTCTTGTTCTGAATTTTGAACTTTGGAAATTGTGGTTTCCCTTTCTTATTTGTGTTGAAGTTGCATTGATTTCCTGTTTTGTTCTGATTGGCCTTTTCCCTGATGTTCAAACCCTCTCCAAACTTAAAGTCTTTAACTTTAGTTTTTAATTCCAATTCTATATTTCTTAGAGATGATATCACAATGCCAACAGTAAGTTCAGTTCTCCCATACTCCAAAACATTTCTTACTTCTCTGTATTTATCACCCAATGCACTTAATAGAGCAACAACTTGTTGATCTTCAGATAATTTTTCATCACAGCCAGTTAATTCTAGGACCAATCTAGTAAATTTATCAATGTTATCTTCCAAATTGGAGGAGGGATTAAATATGAAATTATAGAATTGTCTTAGGAGGTAGCATTTGTTGGGCATGCTTTTAGTCAGATAGAAAGATTCAAGTT
This sequence comes from Fraxinus excelsior, assembly GCA_019097785.1. NCBI lineage: Eukaryota > Viridiplantae > Streptophyta > Magnoliopsida > Lamiales > Oleaceae > Fraxinus > Fraxinus excelsior. The sequence goes on along the minus strand of CM032638.1, from coordinate 2,360,570 downwards.
TAGTCCAAACACCCTGAGTATTAGTACCCTGAGTATTAGTGGTTCCTCTAACATTTCTAATTACAGTGTTAGACAAGTGAAGGAATATAGAACTTCAGGCTACCTCATCTAACTCTTGTTTCCTATAAACACTAAATTCGAAGGGCCAGTAACATCAATAGCAATCTGTAGACATAAAAACTCAAAATCAATAATAAATAGGCTTGGTCATGTTTAAATAATCTAACCCAATTACTAAACTAAAACCTACGAAGCCCGTAAGATTCCTTAAAAGCCCACCCAACTTTTAATAAATCCAATAATAAAATTCCAATCACTACACAATTTGCCCGCCTAAATTGAAACCCCTAATTTGGTGATTACAAAATTGGCCACGATTTCCCTAAAATAATATGGTCGACATGGTTCACTTCAAAGGGAAGAGGAAAAAAGATGCAGAAAAATCAACGAAGTGCTGAAAACTTACACAGCCCCCGGAGCAAGCCCAGAAAAATTTCTCAAAATCAAGTCCGAAAACACAAAGAAGATCAAAAACACTCTCAAATCAAACTCAAGAGGATCAAAGTAATTCTCCAAATCAACATCAAATCTCAAGCTCCGAAGTACAACAGAATCAAGCGCCACACCATTCAACCGTGTCACACCAAGTCAAACTCCTCGCACCAAAGTCAAAATACTCATCAACTCTCCCGAAGTCAAGGATTCAAGGCCACGCTCGCCCCCCTCGTCTTCAAACATCTAGATCATTAATCAAATTAAGGCATTAAACTTGCAATATTTTGCAATCCCAGAACGATTCCATTATCCCCATTTTGTACACATTGCTCACTTCTTCTCCAAAATAAACAATTCCTGTAACGATTTCTCGCCATTCTCCATATGACGCGACACACTCTCTCGTACAAATATTTTGCAAACGCCCACCCGGTTGGGACCTTCATGCTCCTCATAATCTTTGATCTCAAAAATCTCAATTATCACAACTACATCACCTCGCGCCAAATGAACAAGCAAAGCAAAAACCATCCCTGACTCACTCCTCGAAGAGACAACTCTGCTGAGACTGTTCCCGGGCAAAGACCAGAGCTCGAACAAGAAAGTGGTAGAACTCAACTGGTTCCAACACTAAAGAAGTTCTCAAACAAGGGCAGAATGAAAATTGGTTTCACAAAGGCCAAACTCGTCGTTCAACCCCAGACCCAAAGACCAAGAGTCGGCGAAACCTAATCCTCCGTTCGCCACGCTCCCACTCCTCCTAGTGGCAGATCCTCCGTCTTGCGTAAACCTCATACTGATCCTCTCTGCAATGGTGGGGAGATTATAGTTCGTCTGAAGAGTCATTTGAGCCAGTGATGGTCAAGGAAGCAACATCGGGCTCAGATGATCGACACCTCTAATCATAATTGGCTTTAAGCGATTGAAAAACTAAACAAAAGTCACATAGAAGAGAAAACCGCCATGCACAGGTCGCGTGCATAACATCATGAAAACAAAGACTAACAGCTGCCAAACCCCATCTGGAAGAAAACGCACAGATTAAGAAAGCTCCCAAGATCTTCCAAGCTCACAAAGAGTCTGGAAGTCCAAGAATACCAACACGCAGCACCAGCAAAGACCTACAATGAATCCCGAAAGTCCTGTTTCAATCAATGTTTTACGTAAATTACTTACTCAACCCTCTCTGTTCCGGCTTCTCTTGTCTGTCCACCCCAACTACACATATGATTGCAGGACACCATGTAACGTGCCCAGTAGTGGTGGTTCAATGCAATCCTATTTCCCGGATGTATTTCCAAACCTTAATACCCGCCGTCGCAATTGACGAATAAACGATGCCAGACTACCACGACCCCGCTTACCAACCTAAAACCAAAATTCATGTGTTTTGATGGGAAGGCGCACCACCCGAAGCAACACTTTAGACCAATCTCCTCATTGAGCACGTGATATAATTGCCCAAGATACTCCAAATACAATGATAATTATGCGCTCAAAACACTTCCCGCACGCGCTACCCGCCTCGAGGGTGCTGCATTCGAATGGTATATCGATTTACAGGCTGGGTCAATTGATAGTTGGGATCAACTTGAAAGAAAATTCCTAACACGTTTCTACAGCACCAAGCGGACTGTCAGCCTCCGGAACTTGCTCAAACGAAGCAGAGCAAAGAAGAACTCGTTGTAGAGTACATTGAACATTGGAGAAACCTTGTTCTCAATTGCAAGGAAAGAATAAGCGAATCATCTTCCATTGACATGTGTGTGTGCAAGGCATGCATTGGGATTACTCTACAATCTCCAAGCAAATATGTCTCACTCCTTCGAAGAGTTAGCGACACGTGCCCATGATCTGGAGCTCCAAATTGCAAGACATGGGAGTTACTTGCCAAGTGATCTACGTGGCAAGTGGGACCCAAGAAAGAGGTAAAGAAGGATGTTAAGACAGGTAAGCCCAAAGAGGTAATGGCAATTTCCACTGTCCCTGCAAAGATAGGATTCCAAGGGGCAGAAATCAAACAAAGACTAAAACCAAAAACTAGAGTTCAGACCGACCAAGGGACTGGTCCAAGGCAGAGATCAGGTGACTCTGAAGGAACTTGAAGAGGAGGAATACCCATTTTTAGATTCTGAAGTTCCTGGAATTCTGGATCAACTCCTCGAACAGAAGATAATCGAACTACCAGCTCCAAAGAGACATGAGGAAGTTGGTAAGGTCGATCATCCTAAATATGGTAGAATTTCCATAGAATTTTCATTTTAAAAAAAAATGTTTTTGTGTTGAAAGGATCTCTTATTGTTCGCCTGGATAAAGAAAATAAGATCAAACTTGAAACGGGGGAAAGCTCAACTGCTGACTGTTCAATGGTTTCGTTTGGATCGTTTGATCCAATCCCATTGCAAAAAGGGAACATACAATTTTCCGTACATACGATGCCAGTAAATCATCGCCTGAAAGAGTTTGGACCACGACTTCCAGAAGGAGCCATTCCAGTGAAGTTTGAAATAGACGGGGAATTACTACTATCAGTTATGTCTACCCAGGAATGGATAGACCGCATGTACCTAATCGTCCAACCTTTTACGAAATTATAACAGATGACTTGGATGTTTGGGATTCTGATTCGGAGTCCGAAGATGAGATCGGTGATGGTTGTTCCACCTTCATAAGCAAGAAGGAGAAATACTAAGTTTTAAACAAAACAGTCAAATATCACTTCTATCATCTCTTGGCAGGACAGGAAATCGGCAGGCATTGGGCGCGAAAGTTCAACCCAATAAGAAAACATCACTAGAAGAAAATCCGAAAGGATGGACCCTTGTGAAAAGACGCCATCAAACAATTTCGCAACATCCAAGTCCTAGTGACGAAAAACAGAAGCCAAGAAACAACCAAAGAGAAAGGCAAAGCAGGCCCAAAATGTCCCTCTACTAAATCAACGGGCAGGTAGAAATCAACTTCACGTGCTCCTCATAGGTTTACCTGACCCTAGGTGAATTATTTTCCCAAGGGCTTCTTCAACAATGAATGCTTTTAACCTCCAATGTTATTGAATGTAGAGGGGAAAGGCGAATCAAGGAAAAGATCGAAAGAGGATTCAAAACAGAAGAGAACCATCTCGCGACTCAATAATATCCCTTCCAATACAAGTTTAGGCAGAGTCTCTTATAGCTTCCTTTTCCGTACGAGCGAATAGCTCTAATCGCAGCGTTGATAGATCCGGAGGAATACGAAGGCAAAGTCTTGGAATATATTGGATCTGCAAGACTGTATGGCCACCATCACATTTGACGATGAAGATTTGCAACTAGGCTCTCGTTTACACAACAAACCACTCTACGTTAGTGGTCATATTCGGGAATGCAAGATCCATCGCATAATAATTGATTGTGGATCTGCCGTGAACATCATGCGCTAGTCAAAACGATGAAGGAGATTGGGATTAATGTTGGTGATCTGTCCAAAAGCAAGATCATGATTCAAGGATTCAACCAGAAAGGTCAGCGAGCCATCGGCATGATTCGTTTGAAGATGCAAATAGGAGAGTTATCTCCTCGGCTTTCTTCATTATCGACGCCTAAAACATCATATGAGTTACTTCTTGGACGTGTTTGGGTCTGCATGAAACTAGAGTAGTACCTTCAACTTGGCATCAGTGCTTCAAGTATAGTCGAGACGGAGAAGTCAAATGTGTGGTAGGTGAGTCCAAACGCCTCCTCGAAGAAGAATCCCATTTTGCTGATGCGAAATTTTATGGAGGAGACAAGAAAAATAATTCTGCAGGATTGACAATGTCCGGATTTAAGATTAAAAGAAATGCAAACGATGAAATGATACATTTAAAGTTCTGCTCAGTTCATCAGCTCGTTAAAGTAATCAAAACGAATTTACGCTTTAAGGATTCCCTAAGGTAACAAACTAAACAGAATCAATTGAACAATTGAGGTATTGGAAAAAGAAAGACTCATTCCAATACCTAACATTCCGAAATTGGTCCTACCTCATCAATTCATTGGGAAGTTCCGGGAGAATGCAAATCATCGTCGGAGGCGTCGACATCTGTTCCAGACATATCAAAGCTTAGTATTGCTAGCTCATCCAAATAAGACAAGCCTAGAGCCGATGAACCAAAACAGACTTTCAAAGGATATTATAATCCTCAAGCCAAAAAGCTATTGAGAATGCCGGGTTTGGGAAAGGAGAGCCTCGTAAATTAGGTGATCTCGATGCTGTTCTTTCAGATGGGCGTGTCCCTTCTCATTTTGACGTAACCCTTGTGTCACAACCCAGGTAATCTGGCTTGGGATATGACTCAAATCCACCAAGGAAAGAATTAAGGTCAAAAAGGTTTCCTCGAACCCAATCATGATTAATATTTACGAGGTTATAGAAAAGAGAAACCTGAACAATCGAAAATTTCGATGTTCGAGTCGAATTGAAAGTAAGAATGCCAGAGTTGTTAGTTTTTAAAAGTTAAACTAAATCATCCCAATAGTTGATGTATACGAAGTTAAAACTTTCGTCTTTCAAAGGTAAAGTGAAGTTCCTTCTTCTTCTTCTTACCCCAAGATTGGCGATGCACACAAGCTTCTCAGAAATCATTTCAAAGGCAAACTGCCTTTTCTCGACTTGGAACTAAAACTTCTGAGCTGAGTCCAAAGCCTCAACGATCAAAGGGAGAGCACGAAAATATCAAAAGGCTACCTTCCTAACAATAAATGGGGATGAAGAAGAAGCTTTTGTTAATCACATAGCTTTTGAAGAGGCTTTCGAACATGAGTCTGAAAACTCTACTACGACAGATGAACTTGAGTCAGCCCCACCTACGTTTGAAGAAGGGGGACAAGCTACGGTAGATGACTTGAAGCAATTGAACTTGGGAACTGAAGAAAACCCAAGACCAGTGTTTGTAAGTGCTCTCCTCAATCAAAAAGAGGAATCAGAATACATCTGCTTGGCTCAAGAATACAAAGACGTATTTTCATGGTCTTACAAAGAAATACCAGGGTTAGATCTGAGGGTTGCAGTACATCATCTTGTAGTGAGGCATGGAGTTCGACCGATCAAGCAACTTCAAATGAGATTTCGACCAGAATTGGTTTCTCAAATTGAAATGGAATCAACAAACTAATTGAAGTTGGATTCGTACGTGAAGTCAAATATCCAACTTGGATCGCGAATATTGTCCCCGTCAAAAAGAAAAATGGACAATTACGAGTTTGTGTTGACTTTCGTGATCTGAATCAAACATGTCCCAAAGATGACTATCCGCTTCCAATAATAGAGTTGATGGTGGATGCAACTACCGGGTATGAAGTCTTATCTTTCATGGACGGATTTTCTGGATACAACCAAATACACATGAATCCAAAAGATGAAGAACTCACAGCATTCCGTACCCCTAAAGGCATTTATTGTTATAAAGTTATGCCGTTTGGGTTGAAGAACGCGGGGGCAACCTACCAACGGGCAATGCAAAGGATCTTCGATGACATGCTGCATAAGAATGTAGAATGCTATGTAGATGACCTCGTTGTTAAAATAAAGAAACGAGATGATCACCTACAAGATCTACGTGATGTTTTTGAAAGGCTCCGACGACATCAATTAAAGATGAATCCACTAAAGTGCACATTTGGTGTCACATCTTTCTTGGCTTCATTGTTCGACATAGGGGCATTGAAATTGACCAATCAAAAATTGAAGCTTTAATCAACATGCCAGAACCAAGAAATGTGCATGAGGTGAAAAGCCTCCAAGGAAACCTAGCATACATTCGGAGATTTATCTCTAACCTTGTCGGACGTTGCCATCCATTCAACAAATTAGTGAAGAAAGATGTATCATTTGAATGGGATGATGCTTGTCGAAGTGCTTTCCAAAGCATTAAGCAATATTTGTCTCGTCCACCAGTACTTGCAGCTCCGGTCCCAGGGAAACCATTAACCCTTTATGTTGCAGCGCAATAATATTCTCTAGGAGCACTTCTTGTCCAGGCCAATGATGAAGGAAAGGAGAATGCACTCTACTGCTTGAGCCGGACACTGGTAGGTGCCGAGATGAAGTATTCGCCTATTGAGAAAATATGCCTCGCATTAATCTTCGCGGCTAAGAAATTGAGACATTATATGCTATCACACACGATCAGTCTTGTTTCAAAGATTGATCATTTAAGGTACATAATGTCTAGACCAATTCTCTCTGGAAGAATTGGAAAATGGGTATTGTTATTGTTTGAGTTCGACATCAAGTTCATTCTCCAGAAGGCCATCAAAGGACAAGCTTTGGCAGATTTCCTGGCTGACCATCCAAATCCAGTGGAATGGGAACTGCAAGAAGACTTCCCAAATGAAGAAGTTTTATTTACTGAAATCATACCATCATGGAGGCTATACTTCGATGGGGCAGCCCGAAGTTATGGTGCAGGAGCAGGAGTTATCTTTATCACTCCATATGATCTTGTCATACCGTACTCGTTTACTTTAACGGAGAAATGTTCAAACAATGTAGCAGAGTATCAAGCCCTTATCATTGGCTTAGAGACAGCTATAGATATGGGTATTCATCAGCTAGAAGTCTTCGGGGACTCTAAATTGATAATCAACCAACTCTTAGCTGAGTACGAAGTCCGTAATTCTGACTTGAAGCCATATCATGAATATGCATCAACACTTGTGAAGCGATTTGATTTGTTAAAAATCAAATTCGTACCTAGGGCTGAAAATAGGGAAGCCGATGCCTTAGCTAATTTGGCCGCTGTTCTAGCCAGGTCAGATGAAGATTTTCCTCACTCCGTATCAATTGCTCAAAGGTGGGTACTTCCGTCCCTGCTACCCAGTGATATGGAAGAAAACAACAGCGTTGAAGTGATCGAAGATGAAGAAAAAGAAGATTGGAGACAGCCAATAATTGATTTTCTTCAACATCAAAAGCTACCAGACAATCCACGACGAAAAACTGAAATCAAGAGGCGTGCACCCCGCTTTGTCTTTTATAAAGGAACGCTCTATCGACGATCATTCGATGGGGTTTTCCTCCGATGTCTAAGTAATGATGAAGCAACACATGTCGTGGAAGAAGCCCACTCTGGAATCTGTGGTGCTCATCAGTCTGGACCCAAACTTCATTTTCGAATAAAGAGGATGGGGTACTACTGGCCGACTATGGTACAAGACTCCATGGATTATGCAAAGAAGTGTGAAGCTTGCCAAGTTCATGCAAACTTCATTCATCAACCTCCGAAACCATTACATCCGACAGTAGCTTCTTGGTCGTTCGATGCATGGGGTCTCGATGTAGTTGGACCCATAACTCCAAAGTCTTCAGCCGGACATTCATACATCCTTGCTGGAACCGACTACTTCTCTAAGTGGGCTGAGGCCATACCATTGAAAGAAGTAAAGAAAGAAAATGTTGCAGATTTCATTCGTATCCAAATCATTTATCGGTACGGGGTCCCACGATACATCATCACCGACAATGGGAAGCCCTTCTGCAATAGCCATATAAACAATTTATGTTCAAAATTTGGATTCAAACAGTACAACTCATCCATGTACAATGCAGCGGCTAATGGGTTAGCGGAGGCGTTCAACAAAACTCTATGCAGTCTATTGAAAAAGGTTGTCTCCAAATCAAAAAGAGACTGGCATGAAAGAATCGGTGAAGTCTTATGGGCTTATCGAACCACCTATCGAACTCCAACACAAGCCACTCCTTATGCCTTAGTGTATGGAGTGGAAGCTGTACTTCCTTTGGAGTGTCAAATTCCGTCACTTCGAATTGCTGCCCAAGAAGGTTTGACGACAGAAGAAAATGCCATTCTTCGATTGGAGGAGCTAGAAGCTTTGGATGAGAAGAGATTAGAAGCACAAATGCACTTGGAATGTTATCAAGCTCGGATGGCGAAGTCCTTCAACAAAAAGGTGCGACCAAGATCATTTCAAGTCGGAGACTTGGTACTTTGCGTACGCAGACCAATCATAATCACAAGAAAAACAGGGGGCAAATTCCAACCTAAATGGGATGGTCCATTTGTCGTCACTCATGCATTCACTAGTGGAGCATACAAGATCGTCGACAAAGATGGATTACAAATCGGACCTATCAATGGAAAGTTTTTAAAGCGTTTTTACGCTTGAAGTTCTTTATTTTATTTTTCATTGTATTACTCCTGGCCCGCAAGAGGATAAACTGTGAACGGCCCCCACCCCAAATAAAAAAAATTTGTTTGTTCTTGTAACGAACTACGTTCGACTTGATCCCGTTTGGGTACGTAGGTAGCTTGAATAAATTATAAATTCAAGTTCAGTCACAAATAATAAAATCATTCAATTTGTTTACCATTTTCTGCAGTAAAAAAAATGCTCAAGAAATAAGGAAAAGTTCATCGCAAAAAAAGACGAAGAACGATATAAAAAAAAAAATCAAAATTCATATGGTCTTAAAAGATCATAAAGTCCTAAATCTATCAAAATCACTCGCCGTTGATCACTTGCAGGAAACTATCTTCAAGGGTCTTTCTTCTCTGGTCAATGGATGTTACACTGGAAACGTCTCTAGTCGACGATTCTTCTAAAGCGGCTTTGGCAGTTCCAAGCATGCTCTTCTGTTCCTGATGGGTTTGAAGTTCATCACGGAGTCTGTCCATCTCGAAAGCTAGCTGACTAAGTTTACCTTCCAATGAAGAACAAGTGGAATCCTCCACTTCCAACTGAATATTCAAAAACTTCGACTTCTCAGTCTTCTCCTCGGTAGTTGGGAACTCTAAGTGATGCTTCTTTTCAGATAAATAGAGGTCAACTCCTTTAAGAAACACGTCCATGCGTTCCATCAAGGGTGCTGGATCTGCACGGAATGAGCTGGTAATCACATTTTGAAGAATTAAATTATTCTCATCCCACCAAGAGCGGATGTTGGAAAACCCATGCTTCAAGACATCCTTAAAACACTTCTGAAGATAATTGGTCATCGCTTCTTGCAAAGCAGCCTTCAAGTAAGGAGACTCTTGAGTTATCCCAGGTGGGGGACCAGCCATAAAAGAACAAATTGGAGCTTCCTGACGATTACTTGTTTCCAAAGGCGGAATGTTAACCAAAGCCAATGAAGGGGTAGTAACTGGAACTCCTTGATTGACCTCTAAAATAATAGCTCTCGTAGCCTCAGAATTCACTTCATCTTCATCTTGGAATGCATCTATGTTGAATGTCGAAATGCCTTCATTCATAGTATTCTGGCGTCTACGAGGTGGATCGTGAAAGTCATGAGTGCCATCTAGTCCTTGAAGTGTGCCAATTCTCCCATCGTTCTCGCCAGTCTGATCTTGCAAAGAATCTGGATTCATGGAGAAATTCAATCCTTCGGGAATGCTTGGAAAACCTACGAAAAAATGATAGAGATAAGAAGAAGAATAAGAATAAGAAAAGAATATACATTAAAAAAGGGAGGAAGGCCTACCCGCGTTCCGTGTTCTAGGAGACATAGCTAAAAAATCGACATCTGATGGTGTACTTGGGAGGCTGATGTTAATGTGAGAAACTTTAACGTCACCTTTTGAAGAATTTGGAACGGCTTGAAGCGGCATCGGTTTCACCGATCGTTTAATCCTATATATTCTGGAGAGTGGAGCCTGAAAGTAAAGTTCGTTGCGTAAGCTAAATACAAGCGGTACGTTAAATAAATAAATAAATAAAATACCTGGTCTTCAGAACTTTCATCTCCCCCTGATAAAGTCTTGCCAGGTGTGTGGGATGCTCGATCTCCAGGGCTACTGCGGTCTGGAATCAAAACTACTTCAGGCATTTTCTCGACAGGCTCAGAGGTGGGAGCAAACTTTGTCGAGGGAACTTTAAATTTAATCTTCTTAATGACTCTATCATTTCGAAGGTCCATTTCCCTCTTTCGTGAAATCTCTTCAGGAACGATATGTGGAGGATTTAACACTTTGGCTACAGCCCTGTTTGGAACCGGGTTAAGAACAAAGTCACGACTCTCGCTAGAAGACAAAACATGCACTTGAACCTTGGTCAGGAGCGGCAAGATTCGATTAATCCACCAAGTTCGATACTCCAAATCGACATTTTGATGTGTGTCCTTCACGTACTCTGGGATATGAAATGTAGAGCCACTCATCATTCGAGTCAAAGACAACCAGACGCGATACATATCCCCTGCATTGAGAGCGATATCCAACTTTCTTGGTGAACCCGGAAGTCTTTGTTTAAAGCCAAGTTGCCTCGCGAACCTGTGAGGATTATACGCCTCGAGGATGAAAGGAGAGTTTCCTCGATGGTAAGAAACAAATCCGGATCGAATACTCATCATAAACTCCAAGGTGTCCACAGACCTTGGTTGATCATCCACTCGTACATCGGGATGGGACAATGGAGGAAATGGATTCCAGCAAAAGTCATTAGCATCCTCACCCCACGGATAAGATCCCGACATTCGACAACATTTTTCTCCCAAGACTGGAAAGCATTCAAGGTGCCAGCATATCTGCGGATTATAGGACGAGCGTAACTCTTGTCCACATTAGCATAAATACCTCGAACAAAATAAGTTGCAGCCCAAGCATAAAGAAAATGTCCAGGAAATGAATGCGAAATTGAGCCAAGGTCCGGGTTCGACTGATGGTTCGATGTCCGTGTGAGTCCTCTATAAATGCTTGCTAATACGGGCGGAACTAGACTGTAGATGTACCCACCTGCCATTTTAGAAGACACTTTAAAAGTCCCAACTCTTATATACTCATCCCCAGATGGAAGAATGAAACGACAAAGCCACAAGGAGAGATAAGCTGCTATCTCTAATTCCTCTTCTTCTTCTATAGACAAAGATATTGGCAAATCACCCCAATGACTCTGATCCCGGCGTGAAATATCTCTTGGCTTGTCTACAGCTACAGGCCTCCGTATTTCCTTTGAAGCCCTTTGCTTACGTCTCTTGAATGGATTTAGACTCATAACACTCTTGTAATTTTTGTGTTGTCGAGGATTTTGGGCACAACCATTCTCATGAAACCAAAAATTAATCCATTCTTCGTGACTAACGCAATCAGATTCATTCGCATCCGCAATCAGTACAAAAACATTGAAGAGGTACTGGCATGACTTGGAAAGTTGATCTGTCAGCTCTGAAAGACTTGGGACTACCTCTTCATAGTAATCACCCATGATCGAAAGTCCACTTATCTCGCGGACATCCCAAAGAGAAATGCCGATTTCACCACATGAGGTCACAAAAGTGTTGGTCTCCGGGCACCAAACCTCGCAAAGAGCTCTGTAGATAGAATTTGGGCGATGATAATCCCTTGCAACGCAGCTGACTGCATAAGCTAATTGGCGAAGATTCCTTTTGAGCAGAAGTTTCTGGACCCATGAAGACCACTCCCAAAACTTTGGAAGAAAAGAAATCTCTCCTCGACTGACAAGTGCGCTTCCCCATCGTATTTCTTTGTTGTTAATCCTTTCACAAATTACGGCCCTTGGAATACACTCCATGCTCTGAGAATGATGAGGCGGGAGACACAAAGAGGGAAAATGACTGCTGGAGCGGTTGGAAGTGGCAGCTTCTGAATTCTCGTTACATTCACTAATAATAGGTAGATGCAACTATGGCAAAGGCTCCAAGAGTTCAGGAGAAAGATCTGTAGCTGGCTTATGAATTTTAAGTTTAAGTTCACCTCGTATGCCGGGTTGAGCATGATACTTCACATCAGTATCTTTGAAACGAAGATAACTCTTGCCTTGGCTCTTAAGCTCGATGATTTCGTGTATATCCGAATACGCGCCATTATTAGAGCTCATCCCAGCCATTCCTAAAAAGAAGAAGAGGAAATCAGTAAAAAAAAAAGGATTAACGAGCAGTAAATCTTTTAAATTCCTTGTGGTCTAAATCACGAGTCTCCCAAGTATATGGATGGTCCCAAACACAAGTGCCTTGGACGGTCGAAGGAACGGTCCTTGGTCCCAAACACAAGTGCCTTGGACGGTCGAAGGAACGGTCCTTGGTCCCAAACACAAAGTGCCTTGGACGGTCGAAGGAAGGTCCTTGGTCCCAAACACAAAGTGCCTTGGACGGTCGAAGGAAGGTCCTTGGTCCTAAACACAAGTGCCTTGGACGGTCGAAGGAACGGTCCTTGGTCCCAAACACAAAGTGCCTTGGACGGTCGAAGGAAGGTCCTTGGCCTTGGACGGTCGAAGGAAGGTCCTTGGTCCTAAACACAAGTGCCTTGGACGGTCGAAGGAACGGTCCTTGGTCCCAAACACAAAGTGCCTTGGACGGTCGAAGGAAGGTCCTTGGTCCCAAACACAAAGTGCTTTGGACGGTCGAAGGAAGGTCCTTGGTCCTAAACACAAGTGCCTTGGACGGTCGTAGGAACGGTCCTTGGTCCCAAACACAAAGTGCCTTGGATGGTCGAAGGAAGGTCCTTGGTCCCAAACACAAAGTGCCTTGGACGGTCGAAGGAAGGTCCTTGGTCCTAAACACATGTGCCTTGGACGGTCGAAGGAACGGTCCTTGGTCCCAAACACAAAGTGCTTTGGACGGTCGAAGGAAGGTCCTTGGTTCTAAACACAAGTGCCTTGGACGGTTGAAGGAACGGTCCTTGGTCCCAAACACAAAGTGCCTTGGACGGTCGAAGGAACGGTCCTTGATCCTAAACACAAGTGTCTGGAATGGTGAAAGATAACAATCTTTAGTCTTCAACGTGCATGGAAAGGTTGGCAATTTTGAGTATTTCCTGAATCTATAAAATAACTACAGCACAAAATTCTACTCCACACCAGGAAAATCTCAAACCTTGAAATCTCTGACTTGTTCCAAAACTTGAGTCACTGAAAATAAAAAAAAATGAAGAATATTAGTCACAATCTTTATAACAACCAACACAAAAAAGGAAGGAAATGAAGGAAGGAACACAAAAAAAAAAAAAAAAACTTTTCACGTGAACAGTGTGCGGCACTATTCACGTGAACAGTGCCGTACACTGTTCACGTAAGAAAAAAAAAGAGAGAGAGAAGAAAACGCCAGAAGAGGGAGAGAGAGAGAAAAAAAAATGTTACCTTTTTTCCTTGCAATTTGACCTCTTGGTCTCCAAACCTAATAATTGATTCACATAAATAGTTAAATATCGGGCTTCACTTGAGCCCGACTTACCATAAAACATAAAAAGCCTGTTAAAAAGATAAATAAAAAAAATAATCAAGTAAATTGAGAACTGTGTAAAATAAAAAGATAATCAAACAACAATTACGTTTTTAAAAAAAAAAATCAAAATCAAAATTCAAGATTTACTAGTTTATTTATTTCATAATAAATTAATAAATCTTGAGGGGGCATTTGTAGACATAAAAAAATAAAATCAATAAATAATGGGTTGGGTCATTTTAAATAATTAACCCAATTACACTAAAACCTACGAAGCCCGTAAGATTTTTAAAAGCCCACCCTACTTTTAATAAATCCATAATTATTCAATTATAATCAATTTAATTGAACTAATTTGGTGATTACCAAAATTGGCCACGGATTTTCCCTATAAATATGGTCGATGGTTCACTTCAAAAGGGGAGAGGAAAAAGTGCAGAGAAAATCACGAAGTGCTGAAGAAATCTCCAAGCCGGAGCAAGAGAAGAAATTCTCTCAAATCAAGTCCGACAAACACAAAGAAGATCAAAATATTCTTCAAATCAAACTCAAGAAGATCAAAGTCTTCTCCAAATCAAATCAAGTCAAGTCCAAGAAGATCAAAGTCTTCTCCAAATCAAATCAAATCCAAGCTCCGAAGTACAAATTCAAGCGCCAAAATTCAAGTGTCGAACAAGTCAAACTCTCGACAAATCAAATTCTCAACAAATCTCGAAGTCAAGGATTCAAGCCACGTGGCCCCTCGTCTTCAAACATCTAGATCATTAATCAGAGGATTAATTGCATATTTGCAATCACAAGAAGATTCATATCCATTTGTATTGTATTTTCTTTAAAATACAATTTGTAACGATTTTCGTATTTTAATATACGCGAAATCCATCGTACAGCATCAGCACATCTCTGTTGTAACAGCAGAGCCCTAATTTTCTGACGCCACAAACTAAAATCCCCAGTCCCTCTCCAAATCTCTACTTCAAATTTATGTGCAGTAGACATGATCACAAGTAGACTCTCAAAAGATTCAAAAAATTCTTTCATACAGAATGCAACAAATATAGACAGTGTAATATAGAACAGTAACAAAGGCAATATATGATCAGCAAGTATGGATATATTGAACATAATTGTCAATTTGATAGGTTTAAGGGGTGACAACCATGTAATACCCCTACTCCCTCATATTCTCAGATCCTCAATGAGATCTTGGACAAAGGAAAGTAGATGAGGATTACTTACCTTAATAACCAAATCAAAGTAGACAAGCAAACTGATAATATTTTCTAAGAAATAAAGGGGTTCATAGGATCGTACTAGAGCTGAAACGTTAAGTTTCAGAAATAAAGAGAAACAGTGTAACAATACCAGACCAAGTTCAAAATTCCAGAAAAGAGCACAACGCATCAACGAGTCACAGCAACTCAGTGTGACCATGAGTGAGTCAGATAAGATCAGTAGGAATCAAAGTGAGTCAACATAACTCTTTATCACTCAGAATGAGTACACAAAGAATCAACACTCAGTAATGAGTTACAACCAACAAAACCAAGAACTCAGTTAGAAGAACCAAGATTTTAAAGATCAGTTTCAAAAACATGTACGTTTTCACAAGAGAAGCCACAAATCAAGGAATCTCAAAGGTCAATTTCTAGAAATCACAGTTATCAGAAAATGATCCAATCAAAAATTGGATCGAATGGTAATAACACTAGAAACTTTCAGAAACCACAATCGATTTTTCAAAGAGAACAAGAATTTTGAAAAACATTCAGATTTGTAATTCGATTCAGCCTTTAAAAAACCTTAATCCTTAAAAAGGGGCTCTGATACCACTTGTTGATCTCAGGACCAGATATTTACACAATAAAAAATTAAGAACGATAAAAAGAAATTGCAGAAGAGTAAGAACACACAAGATTTTCACCCCTTTGGAGCCCGGATGTTCAGCTTTGAAAAGCCTACTCATCCGTTCAGCATCTATCCAGTAGATTACGCTCGAATCCACTAAGAATCACAAAGAACATATTACAAATGTAGAAGAAAGTTTCTTCTCGCCTCTCTTATACAAATCTCTCTATACAAATACTAATGTATACAAATTACATCATGAATATCACTAAGATATTTCCAGAGATTAACACCAAAAAAATCTCAAGAAGAACAAAGAGAATCACTCGAAGGAAGAGGAAGAGAAAACCCTAGAATAACAACAGTTTCTCACACATTGATCGAAGGATCTAGAGAATGGGTATAAAACCAAGTCTATATAATATCAAATCCAACGGTCCAAGGCATGTCATATGAAGGGCCAGGATTCTACAATTTGTCAAACAAAATCGGTAGCCCAAACACAGCAAAACCCACATACAAACAAAGGCCCAAATACATAATAGAGAGGCAACCCAATTAACATATGCAGTTCGCTGGGGCGTCCTCTAGAAGCAAGGCAATGCATCGGATCTAGCATTGAACAAAGTGGAGTGGTGAAGAAATATCCATCGCAATCCCTTTATAAATGAGGCTTAATTTATTTGTCTTGTAGTTGTCTCCAGTTACTGCACAATTAGTTAAACTTTAATAGATTCAGTGGTTGAAATTATTATACTGTTTAACTCATACTCATGCCGTATATGGTGGACAAGAGATCAATTTTCAAACCAATGCTCCAAGCATCTCGTTTATGTTCAACGATAACTGTTTATATGGCCGATTGTACTGCTTCAACTAAATTCATCCATGTTGTCAGAGAAAGCTGTGTTGGATATCATTTTAATGTATATGCCTGCATATTTTAGATCATACATTGTGTTTTTTAATATCATGTGTTTGATTGCAAAAGTAAAAAATGTATGGAAACTGTTAAGGGATATATATTCCTCATCGATAAATAATGTTGACACAAACCAATTAATAAAGATTTTGGACTACTCCTCTTAATAAGGTTGACATTTTAAGATGGAACTACAAATCTTAACATGGTATCAGAGCTCATTATGCTCCAACGAGCGATTCGATCCCGTTAAGACTATAAAATAAGCACGTGGATTTCAAGATTAGCCTGCTCAAATGAGCCACCATCTTGCGAGAGCATGTTAAGGGATATATATTCCACATCAATAAATAATGTTGATACAAACCAATTAATAAAGATCTTGGGTTACTCATCTTAACAAGGTTGACCTTTTAAGATGGAACCTCATACCATGTTAAGATTTAGGGGTCCATCTTAAAATGTCAACCTTGTTAAAATGAGTAGCCCAAGATCTTTATTAATTGGTTTGTGTTAACATTATTTATCGATGTGAAATATATATCCCTTAACAGAAACTTAGGTTGGTTATGATGTGATTCTTTCAATTGGATGGTGATATCTGTAGAAGCTCAGTTCAGTCCTATTTCATTAGAACATCATATTTTCTGATTTCATATAAAGGATTGAGTGGATCACAGTTTTCGAAACATACCACAGCTAGAAAAGTGGTTTGGGAGGATCAAAACTTCCATTTACCTGTCATATGTTTAGTGTCAAAAATCATCAAGAGTATGTATGATATGCAGTATCATTTAAATAATTTAATAAATAAAATTATATCTTTTTTTTTTTTAATCTTTAATGCTATGAGACACGTACTGTCCAATCCTCTACCAAACACGTAATAATGTAATATTTTGCTGACAGAGGAAGAAGCAGCTACAAGAGATAATGTTTATCTAGACTTTGTACAAACTACAAACTGTGATGACATAGGTTTACATTTCCTGTTGCTGAGTAATTAATTAAAAATTACACCACTCTTAATTTTAGGACATTGACTTCCTAGTGGGTGTTCCGTAATAATTAAATTAAAATAGCCTAATCCACAATTAAATATATATTCAGTTTCTTGGAATTATCAAGTGACAAATCAGCCTGGAAACGTTGAAAGATTAAAATATGCTCCTTTAGATCCAGCCTGCCCTGCATAATATTACAAGCCTGAGTAGAATTCAAACAACGGTTAATTTAAATTAATGTAATCTCTGATCAAATAGAAATTTTTACGAAAATATAATTGCCTGATTATAGAAAACAGTATATACTTTTAGGTAAATAAATTTGTTCCATTTTTACGGTTTAATCTTTTAAATAAGGTAGTTCAACAATGTAACTCGCTCATAAAGAGTTTGATCAATATTTTTTCAACTCTCTCTCTCTCTCTCTCTGATTTGTGAAGACTAGAAAATGAATATGTCGACCCTCAAAGAGTCCATACCTGAATCTGCAGAAAATAATGACCGTATGAAAGAGCTCAATGAATTTGAGGAGACAAAATCTGGTGTAAAGGGGCTTGTTGATTCTGGGATTGTGAAAATTCCTAAAATGTTCATCAGACCAGATGATGAACTTGCTGGGGAATCCAATCATGGCCAATCAAATATTCAAGTTCCAACCATTGATCTAACAGGAATTGAAACTGATCGTGATCATCGTAAGAAGATCATCAATGAATTGAAACAAGCATCGAAAGATTGTGGGTTTTTCCAAGTGTTGAATCATGGAATCCCTCCGAGTGTTTTAGACGATATGCTTGAGGGAATAGGCATGTTTCATGAACAAGATGCTGAGATTAAGAAAGAGTTTTACTCTCGTGATCAGCTCAAAAAGGTGAAATATGCTAGCAATATCGATTTGTACCAGTCGAGTTATGCTAATTGGAGGGATACATTGACTATATCTCTACCGGATTCAGATCGTGTCGAACCTGATGAATTCCCAGCAGTTTGCAGGTAGGTCATGTTTGAAAGTATAATAAACAGAATTTTAACTTATTTTTCTTCTTAAATAATGACGATTACTACTACTCAATCCTCCATGCCAAACATGCCATAAGGTATTGAATATTATCATTTCCACATTATGTACATTGATTTTGTGTAATCATTGTTTCTTTTGTGGCTGTTTCTTACTTTAAAACAAAAAGTTTAGAAGAAAAACCAGTTATTTAACTCCTAGCAGAAAATATTTTAAGAATGATATTAGGTATAAAATTTAAAGTCAGCTCCAAATAATTAACTGAATCCCATCTTTATCTTTTGACTCGCAGAAGTTCAACAATGGAGTACATTGATCAAGTAACAAATTTAGGAGAACTTTTGTTCAAGTTATTAGCAGAAGCTCTTGGCCTAAAACGAGAACACCTAGTCGAGATGGGATGCGCCAAAGGACGCACTTTTGTTTGTCACTATTATCCAGCGTGCCCAGAGCCGGAGCTGACTCTGGGATCGAGGAAGCACACAGATCCTTGTTTCTTAACTGTTCTTCTACAAGATCAAATTGGTGGCCTTCAAGTCCTGAACAACAATCAATGGATTAATGTTCAGCCCCTGGCTGGTAGTTTAGTAGTAAACATTGGAGACCTCTTCCAGGTTAACCGGCTTTCATCATGATTTATTAACGACATATAATTTTTAGGTTCATCGAACTGGTTTCCGGGAAGGTTTTATAACACTTTCTCATGATCCGGCCTTGATATGTTTCAGATTATATCGAATGACCAGTTCAAAAGTGCTGAGCATAGAGTGGTAGCCAACCAGGTAGGACCAAGAATTTCGACAGCGTGCTTCTTCACTGGTGTGCCTTCAAAGATGTATGGTCCAATCGAAGAGCTGATAACAGAAGAAAACCCCCCAATATATGAAAAGTTTACAGTAAGAAATTATATAAGCAAATTTTTCTCAAAAGCAATAGACAAATCCAGCCTTGATGATTTCAAGTTGCAAGTCTAGCACAGGAGCAACACCATCTTATAATAATAAGTTCAATTAAGCTTTGGAATATGTATGTAAAATATGTGTTCTGTAAGACAATGAATAACATACTCGTGTGCAACTTTTCATTAATTTTTAAGTATTTTGTGCTAAGAATTTGAAGTTGGAATGATTATTTATTTGTACTTATATCTTCAACCAAGCGATAAATTTGTTGTGATCAATTGCTAGCACTATCACTATACAAGGTATTAACAATTTAAGATTGCCGGAGTAATGTCACAGAAACTGAAAACAAAACTCCAATTACTTAAATTGGAAAAACATAACTTAATTACAATGAACTAATTTCTTAAAATTAAGTGATAAGTTCGCAACCGACAATGCTTTGATCCTTTAAAGTTGACAATATCGTTGGATTTCCTCATGTAGAGAAGAGAGAGAGTGAATGGAAAAACTCCCACAAGTTCTGGTAAGTTATAATAAACTTATTGTTATGCCATGCAAAACTAGGGTCTACATGTGGCTTCAATTAACCTACGTGGCGAACGGTTCGAGTCTGATGGGGGGACCCAACTACACTCAGACGACCCGCTTTCTCCCGTAAAAAAAATAAAAATAAAAACTTGACCGACCTCATTACACGCAGACCCCATTGCAAGAGCCAATCCAGGACGAGGCAGTGACAAGATCTTGAATAGTCTTGTACCACGCGATTGATAAGACAACTTACTGCCGCCGCCACAAACCTATTTGGTCATATCCAAGCTGTAAGCTAAGCTTTATGGATATAAAAATGATATTAGCTTTTAAGGTTGTGATTGATTGACGTCTATGACTAGAGAGACCGGTCATTCGGATAAGGTCACATGCATTGTTATCCAACGGCCTTCATTCATCATGTCCAAATATAAAAGCTCAAACTTAGTAACGTTCAAAGGTAATGCAAATTTATACTCTTGAAGCTATATTCTTGTTACTCAGACATCTTACTCATTCACCCCAAAGCCGACCTCATTTTTTACGTTGGAGGCCCACGTTTTAGGCTATCTCACACTTGTATAATTACTTCCCCAACTGACTTGATCATCGGAGCACGCGCTGCCAAATCCACCCCTTCCGAAGAAGGTCACGTGCGACTAACGGTTTGTCTAAGTGTGCAGGAACCCAACTTGTATAGACATGGAAGGCATTGAGATCTGTTGGCCACATCATTAATATATTTTTTGGGGTCAAACACATTTTATTTTTAGGTTTAAGAAAATACTCCCTCCATCTCATAAAGCTAGAATTGCTTTTATTTTCATACAGATTAAGAAATTTTAATTAATATAATTGGAAGTATAAAATAATGATTTAAATAAGAATATTTCATATTTATTGATAACAACGTACCTTATCGGGGGGGAGACATATTAGAAAATTAAGAGATCATTATGCTCTGAAGTATATCAAATCTCAATCAAAGTAGGTCTACAGTCAAGTTCATGAATCATGGGCCACCTTATTCATTTTTTGTTTTTGAATTTCACCATTATCCCCCCAAAAGGTGAATACAACCAATATCAATATTCCGTTGAGACTTACACTACCAGTTGAGCTAGTTCTCGATTATTCATGTGCAGTGATGGAGTCACATGATCTTTGTTATGGAGTCAAATTTAAGTTACAAATTTTTTTCCCAAACATCTTTTTCTCTTGAACACTCGTTTTACCAATAATTTACTCCACTTGAAAATGTAGATTTTCGTGTATAATATTTTTTTAATAATTGTTTGAAATGAAATTTAACGAATAAATAAATGCTTATCCATTACAGATAATAATTCCACCTATAAAAATACAATACTTTTCAATAGGTAAATAACAAAGTCTCGGCATTTCATTAAACCCTTATTTGGTCCCCATTATTTACAAAATACATTTTTCTTTCTTATTTTCAACCACACATTTTTCAATAAAATAATATTACATACAAACCCAAATTTTTCTTTATTTCTTAACCACACATTATCCATGAAATCACTATTCAAAAATGAATTTTTTGCAAAAAGATAAAATGAAATAAATAAATAAAGTGGTTCAAACATGCTTTAAATCACAATAGAAAACAACATATTCTATAAAAACAAAAATCATCAATGAATTTCAATATTTCATAAGATCCAAATCCATAAAGTTAGGATAAGTTATTGATTAAGGTAATCTCTGACCTAATATATTCATCTGATTAAAATATTGACCAAATTATAGAAAACTGTGCATAAGTGTTGAAGATACAATTTAAGCGTGTTTGGGAGCCATTTTGTATCTAACTTGTAGAGAAATTTATGCCACAATTATTGAATAAAATAAGTGGAATGACATTTTAGTCACTTTACCATTTGATTCCCTCCTCTTTAGAAAATGGCATTCTTGAAAATAAGCTTGTGTGGTGTTTAACAATACATAGCTCGATGGGGTAGAGTTTGTTGACTGACATTGTTTCATCTCTCTTTTCCTGTGAAGAAGAGAAAAAACTCCCTACCTCAATCTGATAATATGAAAGAGCTAAGGAATTTGAGGAGACAAATTAAAATTTGGTGCAAAGGAGCCTGTTGATGAAAATCCCTAAAATATTCATCAGACCAGATGATGAACTTGCTGAGGAATCAAATTTTGGCAGATCAAATATTCAAGTTCCAACCATTGATCTTAGAGGAATCAAAACTGATCATGATAACCATAAGAAGATAATCAATGATTTGAAACAAGCATCAAAAGATTGTGGGTTTTTCCAAGTGTAGTATTTTGGATGGAATCTGACGCAGCGCGAAAAAGAATTCAAGCGAAAACTTTAACAACACGAAATTTTGGAATCCAAAAAGAATTATGAAAAAATAAATTCGTGATTTTTATTAATGAGAGATGATGAAAAAACGACGAATTAACCATTTATTTATAAGAGTTTACATGAAAACCTAGTTAAAACAAACTAAAATTGCAAATAATTCGAAATAAACTAAATTACAAAGATAGCGCTAAAACTTAAAAAGCAATTTTCGAGTTCTAAACGAAATCGGATGGCCAAAATCCATCGTATGTCACAGAATAGTAGTGTGTTCTAATTCTCTTTTCGAAATGGTATTATGGGCCCAAATGCCTAATTGTCTTACTTGCATTTTTGTCAATTTTTCTTTTCGGTTTAAGTCTTCTTCAATCCAGTCAGCCATTTGGTCAATATTTGAGGGAATATGCAGGTTTTGTGAACAAATGCTGATATTAAGAAAGAGTTCTACTCTCTTGAACGATTTAAGAAAAAGTGAAATATTAACAATAATGATTGTACATGTTGAGTGCTTTGGAAGGATACAGTAACCGTTTCTCTGCTGGTTTTAGACTATGTTGAACCTGATGAATAGCCAGCAGTTTGCAGGTATATTTTTTAGTTTTTGCATTCCTTGCAGTATGGTGGCTTGGTTGAGATCATCAAATTTGAAATCCAATAGTTCATTTTTGTTTTAGATGGATCAAATCTGATTTTCCGTGTTTGTTTTAATATGTCATCCCTCTTCGAACTTATTCTACTGAAATCGCAGCATTCTTTATATATATGGGCCTCTTTAGCTATATGCAACTGCTTTCATATGCGTAATGCCCTTGATTAATACGTAAATATTTATTTTTGGACTAGCAGAAATTCAACAATCGAGTACATTGATCAAGTTCCAAAGCAAGGAAAACTTATGTTTGAGTTATTAGCAGAAGCTCTTGGTTTCAAACGGGATCACCTTTTTTACATGGGATGATGCATTTTTGTTTGTCACTACTATCCAGCATGCCCAGAGCAAGAACTGACTTTGGGAACCAGCAAGCACACTGATCCTGGTTACTTAACTATTGTTCTACGAGATCAAATTGTTGGCATTCAAGTCCTCAAAAATAACTAGTGGATTGATGTTCAACCCCTAGCTGGGAGTTCGATGGCAAATATTGGAGACTTCATCAAGGTTAACCGGCTGCCATCTCAATTTTTATATATGATTTTTCTGCTTGGTTGAACTGATTTCTGTAACACTTGTTTCTATGATGTGTTCAGATGTATCTGATGACGAGTTCAAAAGTACTGAGCATAGTGTAAGCAAACCGGGTAGGACCAAGAATTTCAACTACATGCTTCTTCATTGGTATTACAGTGCCCCAAAAGATGTATGGTCCAATAGGGGTTCCAACCATCTAGCTTGAAAATCAATTCGTGTGTAAACTAAACCTTTTATGACATTCTCACCATCTTATGGGAGACCCTATATTTTCTCTTATATTCTCTGCTATGGATTAAACTTTAATCCTTCTGATAGAAATAATAAACCAAAATAAAATCAAAAAACAAGCAAAACCCACAAACGTCTACACCCTCAATGTAAAAATTACATTGAATGTCATACGTAACAGATTCTACTAAACTACACCTCAAGTTGAATATAACATTTTAATTTCCAGCAAGAGATCTGCAATGTTCACTATCAATACCCAAGGAGACAGGGGACTTCGATCCATTGGTTCTCGTGAAGGCCTTATAGACCACCAAATTGATCTTGGTGTACTGTAGTTAGGAAGCCAAGGTTAGTGTGGCAGGTAAGCCAAGCTGTCAATTCTGCTTCAAGTCGAGCTGGATAATAGTTGCCTAGAAGTAAAAGCCCCCAGGCTCTGTTCATTTCATTCAGGCGATCAGGTTCTACCCCAAAGCTTCGAACAGTAGTTCAAAGAGAATATGCCCCAACCTCATTATGTAGCAATGTTATAAACATAGGACTTTTTCATGCTCTGATACATGTAATAAAAGACCTCACAGCTTAAATTTTTAGGCCAGGTGGTTCAAGAGTAGTAAAGGAGATAAATCAAGAATCTCCAAAATACAGCAGGTGGAAAGCTCAGTCAGAAGATTTTGTATTGAGAAATGTTTTGTTGCCTCATATTGAATAGTATGATTATGAGGTTTGTCTCACGACTACGTTATATACTCTCGTGCTAGTACATGAGTACTGGTAGAAACTTGACTAAGTATATTAATTACTTTATACATGGATAATTTGACAAATATATGAAGTGAAATTGAAAAGCAGAAGACCAGATACTTTTAATCAATTTGCACATAGAACACAAAGTTGCAGACTAAAAATTAGAGAATGAACTTGAAGAATTATTAAAACATATTGTAACTAAGTTAATTTACATTTTTTCTAAAATTTCAAGCTTCTAGATGAGGTGATTTAACAAGAACGACTCATGTTTCTCTTCTGTAGCATTTTGCTTAATTCATGCATGTTTGGGAAAGTGTTTATAAATGGTTGGAATTATAAATATATAAAAATGAATGATGGATATTTAAAAAAGCAGTACTCATAGGTCCATTGAAATGTCGAGATAAAATGTGGTTTGAGTGTTTATAAACAGTTTATAAACATGAGCCAAACATATGCTGTTCGTGAAAATGGTGAATACCTGCAGAGAGTAGGCAATTCTTCAAGGTCAGGTCAGTGGCGGGCCCAGCACCTAGCGAGGAGGCGCGGCCGCGCGTGTTGGGCTCTGCCGAAAGAGTGCATCACATGAAGAAGGAGACTGGCGCGAGGCGATGGTTTGGCTTCCTCTTCCTTTTTTTTAATTGGGCTTTTTGCATTTGGTTGGTCTGAAATTATAATTAATTTTAGTGGGGCCTCTCCTTTTCAATTGACCAAGCCCAAATCAATTATATATATGGTCCAGGTCCGTTAATTTCAACACTCGTCCATTTCCATTTTCCAAAAATCCATTACAGTTTACACGGTTCCACTTTCAGGTTCCATTGACACCCGCATCCCAGTAACACATCCACCAGTGATCAATCCAGTCATGCCGAACGACTCAATTCTCGGAAGTCAGAAGGTTGAAACCATACATGTTAGTGCTACCGAGCACCGGCTCAATGATCATGAGGGAGCCCGTTAGTTTTCTCAGTCTCCTTTTTTTTTTTAGTGTTATTTTTTATATATGAGTTACGATTATCCTTATTTAAGAATCGTGATTTATGTTCTATGAGTTAATTGGCAATTTCACATTGAGATGAGAATTGTGATTTGTGAATATGTGATTTAGGATAAATAATTTATATCGCATTATAATTGAATTATGAATTTTAATTTATCATTTATGAGTTTTGATTTGTGATTTGAAAATTATGATGAGTGAAAAAAAAAAATCAATTGTGTACTCTGTTTTTTAATCAATTGTAATTGAAAAATAAATTAGGGCATTTTGCAATTGTAGATTATAGAACGATTTTTTCAACCGAAATGGAAGTTCATACATGTTTCTTCCGATTCTAGTGGTGCATCTAGTCATGCCACTACTTCTAGTCTAGCATACGATGTGTTAAATAATACGAAAAAAAGTCTCGGGTTAAATTCAATATGGATGATCTTGTATCTGATCCAGGGAAATGCCTCCCTATTGAGTCATATGATCCTAACATAAGATGATGTTAGGATAGCATACTTAGAGAAAGGTCATTATCAACCACATGGACATGACTTTCCAAGAAGATCAATGGGAAATGATAGCAGATGTTTTCGGAAAGAATGTTTCGCTAAATTTGATTGGTTGGAGTACAGTGTAGAAAAGAATGCGGCGTATTGTTTGTATTGCTACTTGTTCAAACCTGATAGAGGGGGTCAAGCGGTGGACATATATTCACCAAAATTGGCTTTAGGGGGTTGGAAGCACAAAAATACATTGAAAGATAATGTCAGTGTCTTTGATAATGCTCATAATCAATCTTTCGCAAAATATACCAACTTGATGAATCAAAAGAAAAGTCTCGTACTTTATTTCTAACCAAAGTAGTAGTTAACAAAACCAGTGTTCTAAATAGCGTTGCGTAGCGTCGAGGTCGAGAATCAAGAATCATAAGTTAAAGCGTGTCAATGCGGAGAATAAGCGTCATAAAGCGTTTTGTACTTTTAATATTATTTTAAGTATAATAAATAGATTTTTATATTTAAAAAATAATTTTTTTATATAAAAATAAACATACACATTTACTATTAAGCATTAATTATACTGTTAATGGATTGGACACTAAGTATAGGATTTTCTTGAGGTCTTGCACAATTAAATTCATTGAGGAACTAATTTTAGACAAGCAAATTTTGATAATCTCATAATAGCATATCATAGATTCATAATAGTAAAATGCATTCATGGTATTGATAAGTTGAGGGTAAAATTGATCTCTTCTTGAACTTTGTAGGTGATGGGCCGGGTTTTAAGTGTAGTGGGATGTTGGGTTTACTAAGTTTGGGCTTATTAGAATGTTATTGTTAGGTGAGATCCATTAACTCTAAAGCTGGTTTAATCGCGCTTAATCTCGCTAAATCGCGCTTAATCTCGCTTTGTTCCGACTAATCACGCTAAATCTCGCTAAATCGGTCAACAAAAAAAGTTGACCGCTATTTTACACGCATATCACAAAAGCGTCGCGTTTTCTCCACGCTACGCGCTATAGCGGCGCTTTTTGCCGCTATTTAGAACACTGAACAGAACAGTTATAGGACGAGGTTGACCATAGGACGAGGTTGACCACGGTGCTAGATTGTACTAGATTCCTCTTAATGCAAGGATTGGCATTCATGGCCATGATGAATCTAAAAAGTCTCTTAATAAAGGAAATCTAATTGAGCTACTGACTGGTATGCAGCTCGTTGTGAGAAAATTAAACAAGTAATAACAGTAATGCTCCTGGTGATTTATTGATTTAGTACTGTAATTCGGGAGATAATTTATTATATTATTCTTCTTGTGTCATCCCTCTCTCCCTCCATCTCATATTTTGTAAATGATCTCATTATTGCGGCCGTTGAAGGTTGACAGCTGACGGTTGAAGACCGTCGACCGCCCTAGCTGAGTTCAATTCCTAGATTCGCCATTGGGTCAGGTGGATGAGGAGCCAAAATGCATTAAAGAGTATCTCTCCATTAAGCTGCTGGACCTTGTTATAGATGAAAATTACTGTTTTTATGTGAACTCTCTTGAAAATACCTTGAATACTATTGTTTCTTCACTTCAGTATCTTGTTTATGAAATCTGCTTACAGCATCCATCATTTCATCGTTAACAGAAGTCATTATCTGAAAACAAATCCCCAATTCTCTCTAGCATCTCTGATTTTTTCGATAATCTCAGAGCGCCTCGAATCATTCTTGTTGATGCCTGCAAAGTCTATAATCCGAACACTTAGCTGAGAATTGTAGGATTCTAGAAACTGATTAAGCTTGCTCTTAATATACACGAGATTTTCACAATCTCGGAATCTACAAGCCCTTCCTGCAACTTTTGTATCATCTAAAGCTTTTAGGTCATCTATACAATTATCTTCAAGAGTTACAACTTTTCAACTGCTCGTGACCGTACCATTTAATTCTTTCCCTCTTCTGAGATGAACATTTTTATATGATCGAATTGGATGTAAAAAGTATCTAACATGCAGAAGAAGAAGTTTGATTTCTATAAACGTTGAATGCAGTAATAGACAACAGGAGGATAATAAATATTTTCTAAAATAACAATAAAGCAGCTCTCACTGAAAAATTAACATTAATGACAGTAAAAAGGAAGACAATAATAAGAAGGAGACAACCTTGATTTCATTTATGTTAATAATGTCTTTGACAGAACACAGAAAACTTAAAGCTCATGCAACCAAAAAAATCTAAATGAAAGTTCAAATTGCCATGTCTTGTCAACGGATTTTAAAACGAGACAGTGCAGAGGTACCATCAAGCCCTTTATTGTAGTAATGTGTGAGGTAGTCCCTTGTGGTTATCTCCTGGTAAATTTGGGGGTTTTCTTCAGACAAAAGTTCCTTTATCGGTCCGTAAACTTTTGATGCAGTCCCTTCTCTAAAATGTGTTCTGAAGAAAGATGCCACTGATATTCTTGGATCTATCTTCTTGGCCAGTACTCTATGATTCACACTTTTGAACTTGTCATTGGTAATAAGCTGAGATACAGAATCATTTGTCAGGAAGAATTACAGTTTAGTTGTCTGTCTGAATAACCTCAAAATATGTAAGAAAAATGACAAACAGTTTATACTGTCTTGCCTGCAAAAGATCAGCAATGTTTACAACTAGAGCTCCATTCGTTGGGGGAACATCAATCCATTTATTTTCATGAAGGATTTGAAGACCACCAACATGATCTTGTATAAGAACGGTAAGGAAGCCGCTATCAGAATGGTTGCTAGTGGCATAAGTCAACTCAGGTTCAGGGCATGCCGGATAGTAATGACCTAAGACGAAAAGTCCCTCAGTACAACCCATGTTTTTCAGGTGAGATGAATCAAGACCAAGAGCTTCAGAAAGCAACTCAAAGAGAATATGCCCAAATTTCAACATGCAATCCGAATATTCGAAATATATATCTCTGCAGTCAAAACATAGTACGAGTGACAGTAGTAAAAATTGTCATTTATAATGCACAATGGGACGGGAACTGAGATAAAGAACTAATTATGCTACTATGCCAGGCCTTTCCCAAGCAAAAAGACCTGCATTAACACAAAAGTTTTAAAGAAAAAATACAATTAAATGTTTAAATGGAGAGATTTTTCCATCTTAACAAATGTAAGCAAACACACGTATATATCGCAGTTCATGGCAATGTGAAGGGCACATTTGTTAAGGGTATGAAAATAATAGCGAGGATCCAATCTGAACAAAAAAACTGACCTTTCAATATAGAACCCATAGACGTCAAACAAGCAATCCAGTCGGTCTAAAAGCTCAAACGAGCTATAAGTTTACAAGATTGGTATTCACAAATGAGCAATCATCTGCGGATGGCATCTTAAAGGATAAAACGTAGTTAAATATTTTAAGTTGGAACCCAAGATCCAATTGCCATTTTCACTATATCTGAGCATAGATTACATAGTTTTTATTTTATTATATCTCTCGAGCACTCAAATCGACCCTCTAAAATCCTGTCCATAGTGTGACTCAATACGTGCACTTAATATCCAGTTGTACAGTACAACTAGGCTCTACAAAGTCCAACAAATTAGCCCAGAGAGGTTAAGCATATACCTGCAAATCGGAGGCAATTCTATGGGGTCTGGTGGATTAGGAGCCATAACACCAGATATCGTATCCCTCCAATTAGCTGCAGGGGCTTGGTAAAGATCAAAATTGCTATTATATATAAACCCTTTAGTAACATCTCGCGAATAATACTGTTTCTTCACCTCGGATTTTTGTTCATGAAATCCTCGTACCCCATCAATCATTTGATTCATTATACTTAGCGGAATCTCATGATTGATTACCTGAAAAAATCCCCATTTTTCACAAGCATCTCGAATTTCCTCCACGATTTCATAACGCCGAGCTTTGTCTTCATAAATTCGATCAAAGTCGATGATGGGAACATTAAATTGAGACTTTTTACAGTTTGACTTCTCCTCAAGCTGCTTAACTCGGTCATCATGAACGAAAATACGAGGTATTTTCGATATCCCAGAATCCACAAGTCCCTTAACACCAATTTTTGAATCATCAAACGATCTTAATTCACTTTTCCTGTCGTAGACTGATATTTCTTTTGCCTTAACTTCCATGTCTGGAGAGAGCAGAAGGAAAGAAAGACAAATGCAAAATGATTTTTGACACAAAATTATCCCAAAGTAATCGATTGAAGCACAGATTTATTGCTATCTGACGTATTTTCAAACAAGATATTGATAGTTAACAAGATATTTTCAAAGTAGCGGTTTCTCAGAATTCATTTTTCCATGGAAGTACATTTTACTACCTTCACAATTTTTTTTCAATTTTTTATTCACACAATTCACGGATTTTTATCAAAATTGGCTAAAAATCTAAGGAGTCGTTTATTTGTATTTCAATTTTCAGTTTTTTAATCATATATTTCACTAACTTTTATCGAAATTCACTAAAAATCTAATGACATGTTTAATTTGTCTTTCTGTTTTCAATTCATTTTAGGGGTTGTACTCTTCGTGTTTCAGTTTTGAGTTTTTAATTCATTTTGGGTTTTATGTTTTGAGTGTATATTTTGATACTAATAAAATGCGTTCTTTTATCATTTCGAAAAATTGTTTTCAAAATAAAAAAAGGCCTTTGCTTTCTTATTTTGAAAAAATACAAATAAATAAATATATATATATATATATATATATATATATATATATATATATATATAGTTTTGTTACTTATATAACAAAACAAATGCGATTGCCATTGTGGTTAAGGCATTGAAATTTCTTCCTGGTAACCTAGATTCGAATCTCAACCACCTACCAATTTATTTGAGAAATTTTGTGTTGTGTATATAAAAAGTAAATTTCTTTGTATTGAATTATGGTGAAGCGGAATCAAACTCAGTGACCTTCAGAAAATTCGTGACTCTCACAACTAAGCTATCTTACTATTGGTAAAATCCAACTGTTTTTCGCCTTTTGAAGTTTTGGCTTGATTTTAACTGAAAACAGCAAAACAACTTTTTGTCGTTTTCCATTTTCTTAGTAAATTTTAAATTCGTTTTTGGAAATTCGTTTCTGAAATTAGGTAAGTAGACATGTTTTCAATAATTTCGAAAATTGAAAACTGAAAAATAGCTTGAAAACAGCAAAGAAGATGAACCCTTAAGTTTTATGTTTTCAAGGTCTATTTTAAAATTCTGAAAAAGGAGTCAGGTTTGTCATTTTGAAAAAATATTTCTCAAAAAGAAAACTAGAAAACATGTTTGGTTTGAAATTTTGAAAATTTATTTTATATATTTTGTTCCATTAAAACTTGATTATTCAATAAAAATATAACAATTTTATTTTGATATGTTATCAAGTAATTTATACATTTTAAGGTTTGTGTATCTTACAATATTTTTACACGTTACAAAAGTAGAATAATAAACTAAGTTCAAAATATAGAAAATAAAAATTAATGATGTGAACTGATAATATATTCTTATTTGTGTTCATTAAAAAAAGGGAAAATTGCAGTCACATTATCAAACATTTCACATTTTTTCAGACTTTGCTCAAACCTTTGTTTTGTGCCACACACGGTACCAAACCTTTAAAAAATCGCACATACAATCTAAATGGATGATTTCCGTCTAGTTGACCGTTAGTTGACCAAGAATAGTAAATTTGATCAAATTTTAAAAAGACAAAATGGTAACTTTCCATTTTCTCATATAAAAAAAGAACTAAAAATAAAATAATTAAATCATAAATCATAAAACCATATTATCTTCTCCAACCACCCCACCTCACCCGGTCACCCCCACCCAACCCAAAACCAAAATTGTCGGCACCACGACCTCATCCTCCGACCACCACGACTGCATCTGCAATTTTCTCTAAATTTCCAACTGGTGACTATTGCCTTGATTTTTCACTGGATATCAGAATGAATCCCACAGCGGCTTAAATCGATGGCGACACACGAACTCCGTCGTCCATTCAAACGGCTGGCTATCTCAGACCAGAAAAGGCGCCAAGAAATATCCTTACAACAACAAGCTTAGAACCGTCACGACGCTCAACACCAATTACGATGTTTAGCCTCCACTATTCTCTCCCTTTAGCTCACTCAATACGAACCAGTAGAGTCTGACCTCCAACTCCAATCGGAACCGGAACTCAAACCCGAATTGGAAATCGAGTCCGAAGAACAACATCAAGATTTAAGAGACATAGACGATGTTAGACAGACAAACTTTGGTGAATCTTTAAAGTTGTGGTTTTGACTTTTGTGCGTTAGATGGAGGCATGAGATAGCAGAGAAAAGGGCAAATTGAAAAAGGACATATCAAACAGCCACTTGTGATTAGTGTTGCCCAAGATTCTCAAGATCCCACCTCCACAATTTATGCCTTTAATTGTCAGTATACACGAACAGCTCCTGCAGCGATGGATTGTTGGGCGGTTCTGTTATGTTGTTGGACTAGTATATAATTTAGGGGAAAATGTAGCTGAAGTTGTGGTGGTGGGAGGAGGTGGAGGTGGTAGTGTCGAGAGCGTGTTGGTGGTTGTGCCGGCAAATTTGGTTTTTGGTTGGGTGAGAGTGAGGTGGGGTGGTTGGAGAATAAAATAGGGTTTTATGATTTATGATTTAATTATTTTATTTTAGTTCTTTTTTTATGTGAGAAGGAAAAGTTACTGTTTGCCCTTTTAAACTTTGGTTAAATCTACTATTCTTGGTCAACTAACGGTCAACTGGATGGAAAACCATCCATTTGGGCTATATGTGTGAGTTTTTTTAAAGGTTTGGTATCGTAGTTGTAATTTTCCCTTAAAAAAATTAAATTTTTTTATGTAAATAATCATTAAAAGTTTGAACTAATTTTATTTTTATCTCTCTTTTGTGTTTTTTTTTTTTGGGGATTTTTTATTTCATTGTTCATTGAAAAGGTAAAGTTACCATTTGGTCATTCTAAAATTAGTCAAAATTTTGGTCAATATCAATTTTCTAGTGAACTAACGATCAAATGGATCCATCCATCTATCATTTTGATGCAATTAAATGAAAGATTTGGGATCTTAGATGAGACAAATGAAAAATTTGAGTAAATTCTACGACAAAGTAAAAGGTTTACGACCATAGCTACAGTTCTCCCTAAAATTTTATTACTTTGTTTAAACTTAGCCAAACATGTTCGCTTCACTTTTGGACTATTTCATTGTGTATATTGGAAAATTGGAAGGTATGTATACCGTGTTATAATGCCTACCACATTTTTTTGCCAAGTTATTAAATTTATGGGGGCTGATGCTACCAAAGATCGCACCTGCTGATTTATAGCTTGATGACTAAGAATAAGCACGAACAAGATATTTCGGTTCCTGAAACAAATGTGTTGAAGTGTGTCATTGTCGCATATCTAATACTTAAGTCAAAGAGAGAATATGAAAAAGTTTGAGTGCTCAAACGTACCTGAATAATGAATTTGAGCCTTGTATTTATAGAGATAGGTAACTCATTCCTGGTTGGACTTGGTTTGCTACGTGTCCTTATCCTTGGGAATTCTACATAAGATGAGTATTGGACTGCGACTATAGATCTAACCATAGTTTGACGATGATAATCGGCGATATAGACTCCTTCTGAACATATGAGTCTTAACTTGAGGTATTTGAATAGACTTAGAATTCCTAGAACATTGAATCGGTTCATGTCTAAAGGAACCTTTGAGTTTGGATAAGGAAAATGCTCGATGACACAACAATCTTTGGCGGTCATACGTCCTCGAGGGCATATCCGAGGACACTGTCACCATGTTGTTGTAAGAGCTCTAATGCCAATCCTCGAGATATCACGAGGATTGTCTCAAACCCGAGGACATATGGCCCATTTTAGTTAGTATGTACCACTCATTGAGACTACAAAGCTCAAGATGATAATTAATGCCCATATCAAGGGCATTCTGCATGAGCTCAAACCATTAATGATTGCTTTTGTTTGCGGAGTTGCAACATGGGAGAAACGAGAGTGGCAAGAGGAATTGATTAAGGAAAGAAATTTGATAGTGATTGGAGGGGATTTTGGTAGCGATGGAGGTGGATATGGTGAGATCAAGAATTTCGATTCGATTGTTGGTGGTGGACAATGTCCACAATTTTCAAATGGTGCCTATGGTTGTCGGACGGCGATGGTAAAGTTGCATTTTTATTTTATTTTTAATTAGGTGGGGTTGAAACCAGCAAAGTTGTAAAATGAAGTATTTCTTAGATTTTGAAATAAATGTTGGAAATTAAAACAAAAACACTCCCTTTATATTTCATACTACATTCTTATAGTTTTGACAACTCAATAATTGTTCGTTCACTTATCTCCCTATGATCATGCTCATAGCAGGAGAATCGGCTGTGAGCCACATGACTTTTATCTTGAAGTCATGTAGTGTCGAAAATCCGCACGAAGGGAGACAATATGACTTTAGGATAGCATCATTGACGTGACTCCCTAAAAATTATTTTCTAATTCTCTACTTATATTTTATGTTTATGTTATAACAATTAAACTATATTTATGAATGTTATGTTTATATTATTTAATTGATCATGTTGATTGATAAATATTTACACACAAATTACCCATTTTTCCCAACAATCTAAAGTCGTGTGAATGAGCTTTTCTCTTAGATTGTTTGATATGATTTTTAGGACTCTTAAGTGGGCAGCTTTTGGGAATGAACATCTTCGGAAACATATAGTACTACTAAGGCGGTTGGTTAAAAGTTTGGAAATGGAAAACTATGATATATTTGGAACTATACACACGCTCATGATTCGCAGCACGTAAATACATAAAGAAACATATGTATATGTTTATGTTTTACTTGCACTCTAAAATCTAATGCATTTTTAGGCCAGTTGCCACCAGCATTAGACAGTATAGCATGAGAAGGTAAGCCAATGAGTTTTTCAAATTTAATTCAAGATTTAGTCCATTGTAGCTCTCACAAATGAAAATTGTTATCACTAAGTGATGCTCAAATTCAAAAGATATACACATATTTTATAGTATAACATTGCCGCTATATATTATTTATTTATTTTGAAAGTTTAAAATTTGTGGGGGATTCTTGGAAATTAAAATAAGTTTCAACCTTTCAAAATATTAATTTTTTATTTTCAGTTTTAGTTAATTTTAATTTTTATTTTTCAAGTTTTAATACAAAATTAAATATCATAATGTTAAAATGTAACTTATCTTCGAATTGATTAATTGTGGCGTTGATTGAACTTTTACATTATAAAAGGGAGATGAAATTTCATTGTTTGATGTAATATGAAAAATATAACTTGAGATACAACTAAAACACTCCCTTTATATTTCATACTATATATTTATAGTTTTGACAACTCGATAATTGTTCTTTCGCCCTATAGTCGTGCCCATAGGAGAATCGATTGTGAATTATATGAGTTTTATTTGGGAGCATGTAGTGTCGAAAGTATCTGTACGAAGGGGATACAATATAACTACAGGATAGCGTACTTGACATGACGTCTTAAAACTCATTTTCTAATTCTCTACTTATATTTTATGTTTATGTTTATTAATATTATGTTTATATTATTTATTTGATCATGTTAATTGATAAATATCAATATACAAATAACCCCCTTTTCCCAACAATAAAAGTAAGTATTTCCGCTATAAAATTTTTGAATTGTGATCGTAAAATAATTTGTGCAATATAAAATTTGTGATTTGTGACTAATTATATAAAATTTGTAACTAAATTATATGGAATTGTGACCTTAATATATTTAATTAATAAAATATATGTTTAATTCATACATAAATATGAGATTTCAAATTTTAAACTTTCTCTCTTAAATTTGAAATAGGTGAAACTAAACCTCTTATGAAATTCTCCCAAGTAATTTTCAATTTTGTTAAGAAATCAAGTTAGGTAGCCCAGTTATCTAAATTTCACTACAAAAGGACCTGGGCTAGAATTGTTTTCAACCAATTTTGACAGACCATAGCCCAAAAGGACTATTTCTTGTTTTTTCCATTAACCCTCCCCTTGGCCGAATTCATAGGATTAAGCGAGGGATGACTGCACTCCTACCAAATCTTCTCTCTTTTTTTTTATGCATAACATAGTTTAGAATTTTGAAATGAATGCTCGTAACTTCAAATGGAAGGCCATTACAATTAATCGGAAGGAAAAGATTATGAGTCTCGCTCGAATCAACGTTGGTGCAGAATCATAGCATATAATTTCGACTATGATCTAATATTTAGAAAAAGTCAACCCTCGAGCACCATAGCATGCCGGGAATAAGATGGACATATTGGACGAAAATGCTCCCCTTGGTTTGGCCTGTTAGGAGGTGTGCCACTCTGCCTTTTTTTTTCTTCGGCTTTGCTAGGGGTACATCATCATGTACGTCGGGGTGTACACCCTCCTCACATGGAGGTGGGACCCGCTCGAATAAAAAATATTTTCTACAAGTGGGTCACACCCCCATGTGAGGAGGATGTACACCCCTAGTACATTTTTTGATGTACACGTAGAATTATTCTTTTTTTTTTTTACCACATTCTCCTCAACCAAATTGTGGCTTCAATAATAATGCAAATTAATAATAATAATAATATTTTTTTTTTCCCTCAGGAACTTTTAATTTCTAAATTACCATGCAACCTCAAATCATTGTAATTAAAATTTAGCTAAGTCGGCCTTGAACGATTCTGTTCCTCAAACTATTGCATTTAGACACTTAGCTAAGTCAGCCTAAAACGATTTAACGATAATTTCTTATTCGAAATGGCCTACAATACGTTTGATTGAACAACCTCCTCAAAGAATGTGCTACAACACTTTTGATTTAGGTTGCTGATACATAATGGTTTCTTTTTGTTTCTTGTTTTACTTTCTTTTAGTTAAGATGAACGAAATGGCCATCTTTTTCACTTTTGAGGCAAAAAGTTTAATATTCCCATTACAACCGTTACAAATATGGTAAGAATAATAAAAGATGTTATCATAGCATCCTTTGATGAAACTTTAGTTAATTTGATCATTTCATATCTTATATGTAATCTTAGACCTATATTAAGTGAAATTGTCTAACTATTAAGGCATTGTTTGGTGCAGATTAAAATCAGATTTTAATCTAAATCAAAGTCAGACAATCAATATTAACCACATCTTTCATGAGTCTCACGGCTTTTCAACCACACATTTCAAAAATTTCTATAACAATCTACTAAAAATTTAATTATAATCCCCGCCAAACACCTTCTAAATAAAGTTCAAATTCATTTGTCATTTTTTTGTGAACTAAACATTCGTTTACTTAGCACCTGTTTGATCCACATTATTTTTTTCATTCTCATTCTTCTACTCATTTTCAACCACACATTCTTCAATAAAATAATATTTTTCATCACATCAATAACTTTTCCTTCTTTTTCAACCACATGTTCCTCATCACATCAACCAAAAAATTGCATTCTTTTTAAAATAATGTGCACCAAACAAATGCTTAATAATTAATCAATAAGATGTAAATAGTCAGTAAAAGTTATTATTTATCGAAATTCTCATCCAATAAGTCTATTGAAATTCAACCATGTCTTCAAAATCGTCTCAAATAACCACGATCTACTACAAAAGAAAAGACATTCATATCAAAAGTAAAAAGAACAATAAATAAAATAAGAAAAGTAACATTACTATAGGATAGCCTTAGAAATAACATGAGGGAGTATAAAATTAGGGCTTGAACCAATGAAAAGAGTAAAATTTAAGTTTGAGAAATCGCACCACGACATTTGTAACTATCATAGAAAAACCTCGATAATAGCTAGTTAGTTATTTATACAATATATCACTAATTAATAAGATGACCTCCTATATTCCAATGCATAAAAGAAGTGATGATGACTTCAGGGGTGAAGTCGGGGGACAATTTTTTTTTTTTTTTTTAATATTTATAAAATTTTAATGTGCATCAAACAGGGACTTATAAAATTTTAAATGAACTGCTACATAGGAGTTTGCAAATTGAAATTTCATCTTTGACAATGATATGTTCTTCCATGGATGTGGGCAAGTGAGTTTCCAGTTGGTCCAATTTGATGAATGAGTCTTTTTGTTTTTTCTTCATAATATTCCATAGCGCTTAAAAGAATTTTTGTTTCTTTGTTCTTTATATCGTTTTCAGTTATCCTTTATTTTGCCACCCAAAACTTTTTTCCTTAGCAAGATAGAGACAATTTGACTTTGCTCAAATTATCAAATCGATAATTGACACAGAAATTAATTTTGCTATGATAAATCAATTTACAAAACTTTGCATAATTGACACTTAGAAATAAAGTTTCTGATTAAATTATAATTAATTATCCTAAACAAAGTGGTTAATCAATTGTTTAATTTTTTTTTGGCCGTAAAATATTACTAATTTCCAATTATTTCTTACTATTCATGCTAGATATCGAGTTAGTGTGTTGTTTTAGAAAATAAAGAAAAAGAAATTCATAAGAAAAAGTTTACTTATTGAAATTATTTATTTATTTTTAATCACTTAAAAATTTAAATAAAAATGATTCACAATATTATAGTATTCGATACGCGAAGATTAGGGTTTATCCCTCTTCGTGAACTATTTATGAAAAATGTATACGTATTATATAAAATAAAATAAGTAAACCTTTTCATTCTTTAATTATATAAAATTATTTAAAAAATATTCTTTCAAAGTGTTGCTTTTTCCTTTTTGTTTAAAATTGAGGAATTCTAATCCTAATTT
The DNA here is from genome assembly GCA_019097785.1 of Fraxinus excelsior. NCBI lineage: Eukaryota > Viridiplantae > Streptophyta > Magnoliopsida > Lamiales > Oleaceae > Fraxinus > Fraxinus excelsior. Next base: position 2,321,860 of record CM032638.1, on the reverse strand, counting down.
CAATACACGATCATATGTCTAATCAAACTCCATGCACGTAAATTAAAGTGCAATGAAAGCTTTCAAATTGTTAATCACAAACATATTCATCATTAATTATCACGTAATTGTTAACAAATGTGACGACTTTTGACGTTAAAGCAACAAAATACGTGGACAAAAAGCACCATCTCCATGACATTGACATATTAATTTTACTACGAATTGTATGAGAAAGTATAAAAAAAAAATTTATGGGTGTAAGTCCAAACAGCCTTAGAAATATTCTTCTAAAATAAATGATTCCACATACATTGCAATTGGAGGGAAAATTACTCAAAGTATGAAGATTTTCGTTGTTTTTTAACCAATTAATTAATTAATGGAGTTGTTGATATTTCGATGCAGGATTGGAAGTTATTAATAAAAATAAGTAAATATTAATTATACATTTGCTCGAGCTAACAAAAATTACATAAAAGTCGTAAAAGAAAAGTTAGGTAAACCAAAGAATTATTCCGTCGGCGAAAATTGAAGTTTAAAGAAACTGAAGTCGAGTTATGAAACAACGTTACATATAATTGTGTTGAGTTTGAAAGCGATTATTATCAAAATTTATCATTTTTAACTTCTAACATATCTATGGCTATTACGTGTGAAGTATTGTTAAGTATAAGTATCATTTGTACTAAAATAACTTGTTACATCGCAGCAGGTGCACCAGATTCACGCTATCTCCTCCAACCAAAATTCCTCGAAAAAAGTGCTACAAATTAGGTATCACTAAAACACATTGAGTTGGAGCAATTAAACTACAATTGAGCCAAACCCACAATTGAAAAACATCATAATCTAGTTGTCATAGTGCCATTAGGTTCTTTTTTGTCATTCTATTCTTGTCTTTGAATCTTTTGATTAAAATTATCCAACAAGTCACCAACTCCAACTATTGATCGCCTTTTGACAAAATCACTTATAATTTAGACAAGTTTCCATATGCAAAATTGTCTTTACTTTAACATAAACCATTTACTATCATCTATGACTACAAATAAATTATTTTAAAGTAAAATCTTGACAATGTTGTTAGTTGAAGCATTGATATTTTTTTTTTTCCTCTTTTTCACATCTCTTTTTCTTTAATACTCAAACAAAGGTTTGAAATTTTGTGTCTCATTATTGTCTACATTGAAGAGTTTGTTCATTTAAAAGTACTAAGTACATTTAATGTTTGTTCATATGCTCATCTATCTATCTAACTTGTGATAATTGTATGTCATAAATTTTACATGTGTAGTTAATTATGTGTAGTAATGCAAGTAGTTGAATGTACCGCACATTTATTTCAAATAATGTGCTTTAAATTTTGGACACCCTTTTGTAATCCATTTTTTTTCCTCACGTTTCATTAATTTTTATCAAAATCTACTAAAAATTCCGATGTTTATCTAAACCCATGTTCTAAAAGGCGCGAAAATGCGTCGCCTAGGCGCGATGTGGGTCGAAAACGCGTCGAATTCAGCCTATGCGTGTAAAAATGCGTCTGGTTCAAAAAGGCGGGATAATGCGTGCGCCTAGGCGGGATTAGGCACACGCATTATCCCGCCTAATCCCCTTTTTTCTTTCTTGGTAAATTTTTTTTATGATATATTAAAAATATATTTAATACCTTAAAAATAATTAAAATAATATTAAAAGTACGAAACGCATTATGATGTTTATTCTTAGCATTGACACGCTTAAACTTGTGATTCTTGATTCTCCACCTCGACGCATTGCAACGTATTACACATTCTAGAACATTGATCTAAACCAAATAGAGGCATATTAAATTTCTCTACCAATGGCAAATTCTAATTAATGTTTTTATTTGAATTTTAATTCTTGTTCACATGCAAAGTCAAAAGCATATTTTTTACCTACCCCATTGAAGTTCTCCATTACTGCCCACCTGAACATACTCTGATTTAATTATTATTTTCGTTAAATTTTGACCAAATTAAATTTCTCCATAGGCACATTTCTTAAAAAATAGTAAACTCAACACGGTCAAATAAAAAGATGCAAAATGAAGAAAAAAATAAAAATCATTGAAAGTTATAAACCTATATACGAATCCAAAAACTCGAACTTTCTCAAATGTTTCTTAACTTTCATTAAACATTAAAATACTTATGAGTTATTACTGAGATTATCAAAATGTTAATTTATCAGTCACTTCATCATTCGTCGTTTTAAATTGAACTTGCCAAAATATTGTGAATGTTGAAAAAAAGATATAAAGTCAACAAGTCAAAATGGTGTGTCACCAAATTAAAATATTTAAAGTGAAGCAAAAAAAAAAAAAAAAATGAAAAACTAAACTAAATTACACGTTTTTTAAAAAAAAAAAAATTTGAAGGGGAAAAATGCAAGTTATAAACCTAATAAACTTTGAATCCTTCCCAACTGTCTTTACCTTTTAGATAAATCATTACATTGCAAATCTCTCCGAAAACGCGCACACACACCCCTGGCATTGGAAAAGTCCCTCTTGATTATCAATCAGTAATCCCCCTTTCTTTAGTTTTTCCCTCCATTCTTTCTTTCTTACATATTACCCAATTTGCAGTTGCATGCTAAAGGAAAAATATCTGGGCTTTATTTTCCTGAAGCACCAAGATTGCACTTCAGCTGTTTGCATATATTCTTAGCCAATGCTAGTGGAAATTTTTGTAGCCAGATCTGAAGCCAAGGTTCAGTTTTTCCGATATATGGTTGAGTAGAGACAGAAATGGTGGCTGAAACTTGGATATTAAAGATGGGAAATCAAATGAGTGGCAGTTTAAAGCATGCTTCGCTTCTTGAGAATTCAAAAAAGTCATCATCCAAGAAACAAGGTCAGCAAGAAAAACAAATTATTGGAATTCTTTCATTTGAAGTTGCTAATGTGATGTCCAAGATTATTCACTTGCATAAATCATTGACTGACGTTGAGATTGTTAAGCTTAAAAATGAGATCTTGAAGTCTGAGGGAATAAAAGCCCTTGTGACTAATGATGAGTCAATGCTTTTAGAGATAGCCCTTGTTGAAAAACTAGATGATTTGAATAGGGTTGCTAGTGTTGTGTCTAGGTTAGGGAAGAAATGTACAATTCCAGTATTGCAAGGATTTGAGCATGTGTATTTGGACCTTGTTTCTGGGTTGATTGAGGTGAAAGAGTTGGGATTCTTGGTGAAGGATATGGAAAGTATGGTGAGGAAAATGGAGAGGTTTGTCAATTCCACAGCTAGTTTGTATAGCGAAATTGAGGTCATGAATGAGCTAGAGGTGGCCACCAAGAAGTTTCAGCAAAACCAGCATGAGGAGAGTAGGAAGGCTTTCGAACAGAAATTGATGTGGCAGAAACAAGATGTGAGACATTTGAAGGATGTTTCGCTTTGGAACCGAACATATGATAAGGTTGTTGAGCTGCTGGCAAGGACTGTGTGTACAGTCTATGCACGGATATGTATAATATTTGGGGATGCCATTTCAAAAAAGGACGTTTTGAATGCTTCAGTTTCCAGGTCACAGGTTAATTTTAGTGGAAGTTTGCAGCAATTGAAGCAAGAATCTGGACATAAATCCAGCCAATTGGATTTAAACCGAGCAGTTCAAACAAATGCTAGTTCAACAAAGTCATTTTCAGCCAAGAGTAATGGTTATGGTTATTCAGTTCCCATTGAGAAAGGGCAGTCAGAGGAGAGGACAGTAAATTTTAGGCCTCGGGTTGAGTTGCACAAAAGTGAAGGTGGCTTGTTTGATCCTGAGGCTTTCAATTTTAAATGTTCTATGGGGTCCGGGAGGATGTTTATGGAATGTTTCAGTTTGAGCAATTCGACTTTGGAAGTGGACAATGATGATTATGTTAGTCATGATGATCGAAGCAGTCAAATTTCAGGACGCTGCAGTGTTTCAAGTGGTGTGAAGATAGAACAACTCAATCTTTCTGGTTATTCCATTCGTTCCCTGAACAGTGATCCTTTCGGTGATAACCAGAGGCCGTGTATGCCTGGTTCAATAAATGGCGTAAGGTTTGGACCTAAAAGTAGGTTGATGGTGTATGCTCCTCCTAGCACTGTTGGAGGCTCTGCTTTAGCCCTGCATTATGCAAATGTTATAATTGTCATAGAGAAACTGCTACGTTACCCACATCTAGTTGGCGAAGAAGCTAGAGATGATTTATATCAGATGCTGCCAGCAAGCCTACGAAAGACTCTGAAGATTAAACTGAAGTCTTATGTAAAAGACCTGGCAATTTATGATGCGCCACTAGCCCATGATTGGAAGGAGAGGCTTAATGAAATGCTCAAGTGGCTAGCCCCACTAGCACATAACATGATCAGGTGGCAAAGCGAGCGAAATTTTGAGCAGCATCAAATTGTCACAAGAACAAATGTTCTTTTGATCCAGACATTATATTTCGCTGATCGTGAAAATATGGAGGCAGCCATCTGTGAGATACTTGTTGGTTTAAATTATATATGTCGTTATGAGAATCAACAAAATGCGCTCTTGGACTGTGCGAGTAGCTTTGATTTTGAGGACTGCATGGAGTGGCAATTGCAACTTGGCTCTTCAGTTCATCATCAATTTTAATGTTTACATTCATACACAACTATGGTGGTAATTTTTAGAACTTTCTTCACTTGTATTATAACATAGATGATAGTTCTATACATTGTGATTATGTCGGAGCTTTGGACACTGAATATGTCAAATGGTCTATTGTAAGACGAACATCGATATATGTATTTGATTGCAAAACATTGACAAGCTAAAAGCTACTTTTTAGTGAAGTATGGTAAGACATACTTCTTAAAAAAGTAGCTAAAAAGCAACTTTAAAGCAAAGCGAAACATTCTTATCCATCTAACTTGAGTGGAAAACTTTCATATTCTATTGCCATGTTTTCTTGTGAGGAATGGTATTGCGAATGACTTGCTGTTTCTTGCTTTCCTAGATATACTAATGACTCTGTGAGTAAGCTCCTGTTGACCCAGAAACGAAACTTAGAAAGCAATTACTAGAGGCTATCTCACCCATTGTCTGGTTATGGATGACATACTATATATTATATTTGCCTGAAACTGGAAGTGATATTAATATGCATTTATGTGACTCGCTTGTGCAATTAAGATTGGATATTCTAAGGTATTTATGAAATGCATTATCCTAAATAATATCAATGTCTCTGAGTTAAGAAATATTCAAATAGAAGTTTTTTCACAATGCTTAGATATTGTGTTAGAGATTCCTCGTATTCTCTCTCGTCGCTCACAAAGCACAACACGAGTGTTTTTTACGGTTTGGTACTCATCGTACTGCAACTAACTGCTTGAATTAATTTGTTATTTTGGGATTTGGGATGTGCATCGTACTGCACTTCGTCAGTGGTCAATCACAATCTTGTGCAATAGCTAACCTGGTATTTGGCACTTGAAGTGTTTAATTGTAAATACTCAATCACATTAATCTACTGTGTTTGCCTGAATTGTTATCGTTTCAAGATAGAAAATGTTTTGAATTTTGATATACCATTCAAAGCCATATTTCTGTAGCAATATTATCAAGCTTAGCTGGCTGCATTCTATACTATGAATTGGTAGTATTGACAACATCCAAACAATTTTGCTTCCTGCTTCTTTATTCTGCTTTTATATACCCTGTTTGGTACGGATTAAAATCAGATTTTAATCTAAGTCAAAATCAAACAATCAATATTAACCACATCTTTCGTGAATTCCACGGCATTTCAACCAAACATTTCAAAAACTTCTATCATAATCTACTAAAAATCTAATTTTAATCTACACCATACAACCACACAGTCTTTTCTTGGTCTTCTTCAAAGTCTATTTGTTGTGGTGACTGTGGTTCGTCCGGCTTTATTATCATGCAATACTCATTGGATTATTGCAGCAAGAAGACTAGATAAGAGTTCGTGATGTGTTAAGCTTTATTTCTGCTTTGGCATTATTGAATTTGAGCCTCAAACTTTAGTTTGAGAAGAATCAATCCAAATTTAATTGGGAGTTCTCTCACATTTAGAATGAAATGGACAATTCCATCCATTTTGCCTATCACAGCGCTGTGCATATCTAAGGATCAGTGGTGGTTAATATTTTCGCACAATGAACTTAGTTATATAGATGGCATAACATTTATTTGCTTTATCAGCTTGCTAATGCAGAACTCTTCCAGGAAAGGGCTCCTGAGGTTGTCAGTCGACCATTCTCGTATTTCTCATAGTCATTAATGTATGGTTTCTGTAAGGATAGGACCGAGCTGATACTCTATTTACCCAGTTGGATAGCTAGTATTTGATAGAACTTTTTCTTCCAAATGACTGAAAATCCAAATCCAAATGCAGAAGCTGGATTTTGTATTCAATTTGATTTTACTTGATATTCAGCAATTATTTGAAGGCTGGAGGAGAATGTTTTCTAGGCGATTTTATTCCTGTTATTTTGAGGTATGTATGATTTCATCAAAATAAATGTTATATGGAAATCAGTCTTTTCCTGCAGATTATAAATTTGGTCAGTGTATATGCATCTTAAAGCTTTTTCCCTCGCGTATTTGTAATGATTCCACTTGTTCATTCTGATGTGAATCTTGCTTTTGAATTAATCTATTGAAAGTAGGAGAATTTTGTGATCGAAGTATGGTAGAGGAGCGTAAAATCATCTTTTTTATGTTTACCGGACACTTTTTCTTGAACTTCATGTATAGGAAATTTTTGACACTATTATAGTGGAGTTTTTCGTAGTTTCTTCTTTCTTCTTAGTTCTTACCTTTCTATCTATTCGTCATCTCATCCTTTTTCCATTTTTGTGAAGCTGCTATGGTTCAGCTTGAACGAGCTTAGCATCTTCTAGGCATGATCGACTCACCTTCTGCACGATATTTGGGATTGTGTTGTCATAGATGGATATAGATATGTGTGTCCCATGAAAGGTTGCACTTATGCTAGGTGGTCCTAGCATTCTATGTTTATGCATAATTTACCTTAATGATGTTGGAAATGTCTTATGTCGAAAAAAAATGATGTTTTTTTGATGGGTTTCCCAATTCTTGGATGCTAAAAATCAGTAAGGATGTTTGGCAGGTTCGAATAAACAGTACTTGTAAGAAAAAAAAAGAATTTGAAATCTTATTTGTTTGTCATTACTTCGTGATTTTTGTGTTCTCCGTTCTGTTTTCTTAATTTTTTTTTTTTTTTTTAGTTGCAAAACAAAATGAGGGGAGTTTGTTCAATGACTTATAATGAATCAAGCAAGTAATGAATGAGGATTTGAATTAGTTTTTTGAAAACCATAATGGTAGCAAATTAAATTAATTTTGTGGGACCGCTGCATAAGTTATATGTCTACTTGTCATTCTTAATAGGGTCAATTTTGAACCACTTAAATTCTGTATACCAGACTTGCAATATATGTGAAAACATTTGCTAACTTGAAAATATTCATAATTAGAGTTCGAATATTGTGTTACACCTATAATTGTAACAAATTAAGTCGTTAAATGGGGACATCTGTAAGTGTGGTTATATTAAAACTTGATATAAACCTAAGAGAAAAGAGAGAATAATATAGGGGTGGCAAACGAGTTGAACCGAGATGGCTCGGCTCGTTGCCCACAAGCTCGGCTCGTTACCCACGAGCTTGAGCTCGTTTCTCGTTATAAAACGAGCCGAGCTTCTGCTCGGCTCGTTGCTCGTGGGCGAGCTCAGCTCGGCCCACGAGCTTGTCTCTCGTGAGCCGAGTTTGCTTGGCTCATGCCTCGCCTTTTTAAAATTTTTTATTTATTTTTAACTATCCTACTCTCTAAAAAATAATAATAATTTGATGAGCCGTTCATAAAAAACGAGCCGATCAAGCTTGGCTCGCCTACCGAGCCGGCCTGCTCGACTCGTGTTCGGGCTCGTTTTTTTACAAGTCCGAGGGGCTCATTGGTCGTTACAGTACGAGCCGAGCGATCGATCTGACGAGCCGTTCGGTTCGATTACCACCACTAGAATAATATAAGAGAATTGAGAAATGGTCAAAACTCTTAATTTTTTTTTATAAAAATCAAAATCTAATATTTATAAGGGTTAAAAGGACACAATATGCACAAAGAGTATCTAAAATACAACACTTTCCCAGTATCTTGTCAGATAAAACTCCAACGAAAAATTTAAATGAAAGAAAAAAATTTAAATTAATTAATTGTTAAAATTTTGGAGTAAAAAACAAATGTGGCCTCATTTAAACCTTGCTAGGAAAAGAATAAAACCTTATAGAAGGAAAAAGAGTATAACTCAACTTGACGCTAATCATCAAAGGTTTTCGAGTCGACTCATTTCTATCTTATATACCAAATTTTTGAAATTGGGCATTGATTGCTTTCGTGATTAAGTCAACCTTATTATCATTTGAGTGAATTTATTGAACATCAATATCACGAATCTTCTAAAGCTCACACACACACACACACACACACACACAAGGAAGCCAGTAAAAGAACTAAAAGGGAAACAGACCAAGAATTTGGAAAAAGAAACCTAGAAAAAAGATAGTCAGAAGAAGGATATAGCTTACCATTAGCAAGTGATAGTGGATTGACTTTAGAAATAAATAATTGCAAACCTCAAGACAAACCTAACACTATAACTAAATGAGAAAGTTCTGTAATTATAGCATATAATAGTGTACATTATACACCAATGACTGTAGAAGAAAACTTATTTAAAAAAGACAGCGTTAAATATATATGTTACGGTTAAGAGATTAAAATAAGATGAAATTAGGTTAAGAATGGCTGGAGGAGATAACTCTAGAAATTTTACAAGTTATTAGAGAATTCATTATAGGATATGATCCTAGTAAAGACAACATTTACAAACAAAATAAAGCTTTACAAGATTTAGAAAAATTAAGTATTAATATTATGAAATATATACAATCATTTTTATTAGACTTTGAAAGATTAACAATTACAGCAGAATTAGTACTAAATTTACATATACTTGAAAGATTATATAAAAAGATATCACCTCATTGAAATGATAAAATTAGAAAAGATTTAGAATCAAGACCAACGGAAGAAGTAACCATTAGCCCCTGTTTGATGCTCATTTTCATCTTATTTGTAGAATATTTTTTACCGTTGCACAGTGAACAATTCTTTTTTTATTCAAAATTTTTGACATTGACTTGACAAAAGTATGTCAAAAGGTATTTCACTCTTTTAAGCTTTACCAATTCACCCATTAGTCCAACTACCCATTTTTCAAAAAATGCACCGCGATTTCCTTGCCACTGAAGGGTGCATAATTGGAAAACAAAGACAACCCTTCAGGAAATACAAAAGTCATGAAACGGTGGGCCAGGAATGATGTAACTAGAAAATGCATGCTCTCAAATTAATGGCTTCCAAACGGGCTTTTAGTGCTATCATAAAATTTATAACTGATAAATTAAAAGAATATTGTATAGAAGAGATATCTAGAAAGCAAATAAAGAAATTAAATTATTCTTTTTTCTAAAATTTATATACACCACAGACCTATGATCATAGAAGAAGAAAGAAGAAATTATATAAAAAGGATAAAAAAACATAAATATAGAAGACAATATCAAGATAAAAAAGAAATATAATATTAGACCAAGTAGAACATATTATAACAATAAAAGACCAAACTATAATAGATATGTTAGAAAATCAAAAGCTAAAAAAGATTATAAATGTTATATTTGTGGAAACCCTTGACATTTTGCTAATAAATGTCCCAATAAGTATAAAAATAAAGGAGTAGCTAAATATATAATAATTGAGGCATACAGTGTAACATGATAGAGTTATTTGAGAATGAATCTTATAGTTCAATATATAGTATTTATACAGACCACGAATTAGACAATTTAGAAATTATAAGTAGCTCTGAAGACAGTTATAGCAGCTTAGAGGTATTAGATTTTTTTATTCTCGATACAAAAATGATGAATATAGAACAAGAATTTGTCCATGAATGGGTCAAAAAAGAAAGATCGATGATGGATAAATGTAAGAACTATAAAATATACCAATGACATAAAAATAGAAATCAATGTAAAAATTGTTTAGAAATTCAACGTAACGCGTGTTTAGGAATTAAAGAAGAAACTAATAACAATAATAATAAAATTAAAGACTATAGTAAAGATATAGAAAAATTAGAGGACTAGATAGTAAATACAAATAAAAGAATACATAAAATATATGAAACTATAGGGGAAATACAATATAAGATTAGAAATTTAGAAACAAAAGGAAAACAACCTATAGATAATTACACAGAAAATAATTATTTAGAAATAGAAAATTTAGAAGATATAATTTGTCAAATCTCTAGGGTTAAGCTAACTAAAAACATCAGAATACCCATAGAAACACAAATAAATAAAATGATAAAACTAAACCTAATAGCTTTAATAGACACATGTTGTACATTTAACCTGATAAGACAAGACTTAGTTCCAGAAGATTGTAGGCAGAAACTAGAATATGAAATAGAAGAAGTCAAATGGATGGTAGTAAAATAGGATTTGAAGAAAGACTTTTTGATGACTATAAAATCAAATTTCAAGAAAGACAGTATAATCTAACAGCTACATTAGTAAGTGAATTAATAAAAGACAAATTTGTTATAGGAATAAAGTTCTTACTAAGTAGAAATGGAAGTTTAACAATCACCCATGATGTTATAATTTCTGGAAAAGACACTTCCATCATTAATACAATAGACTCATCGGAGTTACGAGCGAAACGTGGTGGATCGTTACATTCAAAAGTAGAACCACAAACATAATCAGAAGATGAAAATTTAGGTAATATAGAAAGTTTGGAGTGTTTAGGGTCTATTTGATTGCAAGATGGAAAATGGGTGGAAAGAAAATGTTTTATAGAGGAAAGATTTTCCTAAAAATTGTTTTATTGAGAATTGTGATTAATCGTGTTTGATTGGTATAATTTTCTATGGAAAATGTTAAAAGTTTGGAATCCGTTTGGCTTCGTTTTTTTTTTTTGGAAATTGTTCATTAAAGTGATAATGTTTTCTACTATTAGGTCTAGAATTTGTTCCGATTACCAAAAATAAAAAAAAATAAAAAAAACAATCATACCGAATATATTTGTTTGACTTTATTTTGCATGAAAATTGTCAATAAAAATGAAAATATTTTTTACCATTATGTCTAGAATTTCTTCCAATTGCAAAAAAAAAAAAAAAAAAAAGAAAAGAAAAAGAAAATATTTACCCTCCAAAACATCAAGAATTTATTTTCCTTAAAAAAGTGAAAATTTTGAAAAGTTGAAAAATGAAAAATATTTTCCATTTTCTATGGAAAATTCTGCATATCAAATGAAGTCTTAAAGCATTTATCTTCAGAAACCTTAAAGACTGATTTTATGGGTGGATAAAACTCAAACCAACCCGAGCAAACTGCCCAGCCCAACCCAAACCGACTGGTCTGGGTCAGGTTTTTGCCTCTTTTGGACGGGTTTCGAGTTTTGGGGAGGGGGACGGGTCTGGTTGTGGGCTAACACCATAAACCCAAAATAACCCGACTCGAATACAATAAAAAAAAAAAGACGATGTTAAAATGAATAAAACCTAATTCAATCCAGTCCCTTACCTCTCGCTATCTCGCCAAATTCATAATTCCTCTCCAAACTTGAGATCAACCAAATTTCATCTCTAAATCTTCTTCAACACCAGCTGACAGCAACAAATCTACACTAGAAGAAAAAGATCCTTCGAAATTTTGTGGTTTTTTTTTTATTAGTTTTCTTTTGTGGGTTTGAGGATCCTTCGAATTTTTGAGGTTTACACTAGTGACTTGCACTTCGAGTCTCTGGAATGGGCCACTCTGTTTCGTGAGGTTCCTTTTTATGTTGTAGGAATGAGCCTTTATGCTGAATCAAAGAAGGTAACTTTAATCCTAATTTCAAATTTGATATTTTCTTGACCCAGTATTTGGTTTCTGATTTTTGTTAGGTAATTTCCTCTCTTAGGTCTTGCCGTCTTGGTATGCCACATTTATGGTTTTCTTAAACTTTTTCAATTTTTTGTCTTTCGACATAACTGGAGAATTTAAAAAGAAAAAGGTCTTGTAAGCTCATCAGAGATGCTGCTTTGAGTGAGCAGTTTGACTGGGTTCAGAAGTGCTACTTACTAAGTAGCTTCTTATTTTGGTGCCGGTTTGCAAGTGAATAAAGGTTCATAGGAGTAATAGATAAACTTGTTTGGTAATGTTCTTGTGAACTTCGATAAATTTAGTTGAACTTAGGTTGCTTTCCAAATTCCCAACGGTAGACGGATTGAATACCATGTCCCATGTTCATTTCCTGCTCATCAACTATCTCATTTCAGCTTTCTAAATCTATTTTATAATGCATTTATTGATAATTTTTTTCTTGCATTTGAAGATTTATGTGGAAGCATTTGAGTGCCTTTTAGTAGTGTATTGTTCTTTTAGCACTTCTAGACCTTGATTTATTATATTACAAATCGACCAACCCAACTTAACCCGACTGACACATAATTGGGTTGGGTTGGGTCGGATTGAATTTCGAATAAACCGATAATGTTGGGTTGGGGCAAAAATCGGCTCAACCCAACCCATGCCTACCCCTACCTAGAACCAAAGAATTAATAATTTTCGATTAAGCATCATCTAAGGTAGATAACATAGATAGAGTTTTAGAATTAGTTGAAAAAATACAAATAATAGGAGAAGACACTATAAAACATTGGGATAAAAATAAAATTGAAGCTAAATTAGAAATCATAAACGAAAATATAAAATAAACAGGGCAGAAATTAAACACACAAATCAAGACATATATGACTTTAATATACAGATTAAAGAGTTATTAGATTTAAAGGTAATAAGATCATCCAGTAGTTAACATAGATCTGCAGCTTCTATGGTTAGAAATCATAGTGAAATTAAAATAGGCAAAGCAAGAATTGTTATAAATTATAAAAAATTAAATGATAATATTGTAGAAGATAGATATAAGATACCAGATATAGACATGTTAATAAATAAAATACAAAATAGTAAAATATTTTCGAAATTTGACTTTGAATCTAGATTTTGGCAAATAAAAATGGCTAAAGATTCTCTTCCTTAGACAAACACCACTAGGACATTTTGAATGGTTAGTCATACATTTTGAATTAAAGAATGTACCCTCTAATTTTCAAAGAAAGATGTATATTATTTTTAATTCTTTTCCGGTTATTTGCGTATATATAGATAATATCTTGGTACATAATAAAAACCAGCAAGAACATATGCAACATTTAGAAATAGTTTTAAATAAATTTATAGAAAACAGTTTAATTATAAGTAAAAAGAAAATGAAAATAAATAAACAAAAAAATGAATTTTTAGGAATAATTTTAGGAGAAGGCCAAATTCTTTTTCATCATCTTCACTTTCGTTCTCTTAACTATCTTTATTTAAAACATTAGCCTCGTCTAGTCTTCTATTTCAAAATATCCACATTCCCCTCCTTCATCTTCTTCGTTATTATTTGTCTATTCTGTTTGATAATTATAATTTTCAAATTTGATACTTAGAGTTCTATTACTATTTTTTATATATGATATTATTTTTGGTTATTAATCTCGGCTTTTTTGAAAAATTCCCCAACTTCCAATCTAATCCTACATTAGTTTTTGAAGAAAATTTCTTTGTCGGGATAACTTTTATACCCTTTTGTCCTAATAATGTAATTATTTGATTATTTTCTAATTTATAGTTGATAGTGCTATTTTCACCAAGTCTCCCTATGAATCCAGTGCAAATTATTAAATTATCTGCATCTCTTTTCATTTGATATTTTTTAGTTTTTATTCCTATTTTAATATCTTTGTAACTAAATCATTAGGTGTAAAATATACTATTCCACATTTATTATTCATGTCTAATCCTATGCTTCCTAATAATCGTTCTATGTCTGTAAATCTATTATCATATAGACATACTAATACTTTCTCCTAAATTTTCTCTATGAAATCCGTCTACTCCTATTATTATTAATTATAAATGAGTCTGTTGAAGATTTTTATTAACAATTTTATTATTGGATTCTTTTTCTATTAAATCTAAGGATATAAATTGATCATCATGTGTACAAGAAATATATCATTCACCATAATGCCAATATATTAAATATTTGCTAAACATATTCCATTATATATATATATATATATATATATATATATATATATATATATATATATATAAAGTTTTTACTAATTTATTTTAATATTGTTTCGGATTCCATTTTTCTACTTAAATGTTCTTAATAAAGGATTACCAACTAATCTACTACTATTAGCTACAATTTGTTTTCCTTTATCCATTACGTATAAATCCACTTAGTTTTCTTAAATCTACTAGACTCTTTAATTTTACCTAAATCTAATTTTTCTAGTTTATTTATTATATTATTTAATCTTGTCTATTATCTATTGACTTTTCTTTTTCTAGTACTTTAATTCAACTTTCTAATTTTTCTAAATTAGAACTAGTATCTACTTCTTCTATGTGACTAAATTTTCCTTTTAATATTTCAGTGTTTGGTTTTTAATATATTCTAAATTACTTTCCAAAGTCTTTATATTCTTATTTATATTTTCTAATAAAGTTTCTACTTTTTTATTTGAATTATTCTTTTCTAAATTTTCTTCTGAATTTACGAGTAAATTTACAATACTATTTAATTGTTTATCTTCAGAATGTAAAAGATGTTTAAATTTTTTTTTTTTTTTATCAAAATTACAAATTAAGGAAGCTGTATCTAAAATATCACTTTTAAAATTCCTAGAATTTCTAGATAAAAGTAATCTATTCTTTTCATAAACTAATTATTTTGGACTAAAATTAGCTTTGATACCAATCTATTTTCTATTGAAAATCTAGCACTATTTTCTATTATAAATCTAGCAATATTATTTTCTCTTATAAATTTTTGTCTTTCTATTTTGTCTCTTATAATATTTATAGCTTTTTGTCTTTCCTTACAATCTTTAGGATCTTTTATCAAGAAGCTCCGACACTAGGAGATAGAAAGCTCGACGATTTGCTTCTTGATCTGTAAAGAGGAGTTACCTCTATTTCTATGTAATGCGGATAATGTGTGGCTTTCTATAATAACCAATTTCTCGATTTTCTAGATAGATATGAATAGATTCTTTAAAACCTTCTAAAGAACAATAAAACAAAGTATGATCGTCTAATGGCATAAAATATAGAGAATTAAAAACAATATGTTTGTTATGGCCTTAGAGTACTTTACCGTTCAACAAATTTCTTCACATGTTTTTTTTAACTCTCTCTTAGCTTTTTTCTTGACATTCTAAAAAGGCTTAAGATTGTAATAAAAAAAGATTTTCATTATGTTTAAAAAAGCTTAAACAAACTTAATAAGCAAAACATCCAACTTAACTTTATATTTTTGGCCATGGAATCCAGGATAAAGAGGCTAAGAGCGTTAGTATTATATATGGAAATAGAATACAACCTTTGAATAAATTAGTTGCTTACTTGGTGTTTCCTCTTTTAGGCCTTGTCTGAAAAATAAATATTGAAGTAAACAGAAATTATAAACAAGAGAAAGTATGAAAAGAACTTACTCTTTTTCTGAAATCTTTGAATCTACAAAGATTGAATTCGTCTCTGAATTTTTGAGTGCAAATGTTATAGTGTGTTATGCTGTTATTTTTCTCAGTGTAAGCGATGTTGGCATTTATAGACGCTGGTATATCACGTCTATTCTTTCTATACTATTCAACTTTACATATGTGTGATTTACAATTGAAAAAATAATTGGCACTCTATAACTTTACAAGTGCATGACATATATTTAAAGAATTAAATGTTTCTTTACAACTGTGAGAATCTTTTTGAAATTTTTGTCTTCTTGATCCAAACTTTTTGACTCTCTTGGTTTGATAATTGTCCTTTAAGCACTATTAATTTGTCTTTTGCTTTTGCTTTACATCTTTTCTTCTTTAATTGTCTATCTATCCATCATCTCTATGTAGGCTCCTTCTAGGTCTGCATCCCTTCATTAGTTTGGCCATCTGATATGTATTACTCTTCTTCTGTATCTGATTGTCTTTCTATTGATTCATCGTTTGCTTCTTGAAAGATCATCAGATATAGCTTCGTTTGTTCGGAGCTGGAGTTTTTTTTTTTTTTTTTTTTTTCCTGTTTTAACCTTTAAAGCAAGATGCTCTTGACAAAAAATAACTCCATTATATATACACACACACTTTTATACAATATAGTTAACCTTTCTTTTGTTAAACTTATTTGTATGATACTTAGATATGAAACGTCATATTTCTTACAGTTTTGCTATAAGTACATTAAGTTTGATATTATGGATGACATTGTTTGACATGACAATACTTTGGGTCATTGATTTTAACAACACTTATTCAAATCAATAGCACAATTTTTCACACATGACACAGTGTGATCGACAATGTGCAGAATTTTACAACTAGCATAATTCTATTTCTTAACCAAACATCGACTTGCTTTATGGTTGCAATAATTTCATAATGGTTTGAAAATATTTCTGTCCTGGTTTGCTTTACAAGGTTTGCTTTACAGATCTAAATAATACAACTATTCCTCTATGTTTAAACACATGTTCTAATTATGATCTATCTTTATGTGAATCGGAGAGATAATATGCATTTGCATATCTAATCAAGAAATATACCTTTTAAATAATGAAAAAAATGATTAAATCAGTGGTAGATACTTGATGAGCTAGATTATTAACTTTCACAATAATAGATCTAACTCGAATGTCAATGAAAATTGAAGCATTTATACTTTATAGCTTGGTATATGTAATCTTTTAGTATTGAATATGGTAAATGATTTAATGATATTATTATTGAATATCTGGTTCACATTGCCTTGTGCTAGAATAAATGTGATGCATTTTATACAATTTCCTTTTCAGCAATTTGATTTCTCCTCTTACTGCTGGGATAACTGTCTCATAAATAATGGCAGTTGGCAAACCATGTTGTAAAACAATATTACAAATGGTTATTTTATATAGAAGCGATTTAAGATCCAACACATATTCCTAACATTCTTTGAAAGAAAATCAATATTAATAGGAGACTTGCAATAATATTCTAGCTTAATGCATACGAGTGGTGATTCATATAAATATATCATGTCTCCAAAAATAAATAAGAAAATTAGTTCTCATGAGGAATGATATTAAGTGTTCTATCACAAACTGCGGCTGGATAATAGACTCACTTGTACTACATATATAATAGATACATCTTTTGAAATATCTAAATAGTCCATGTGGAGGTGAGTGAGTCCACGCTTATTACCCACAAGTAATTTCTGAAAAGTGAGGGAATTCCGCCCATCTTTATTTAGTGAAGTAATAATCTAATGATTATCTCACAAATATTAGGTTATGAGCGGATAATCGACTTAATTGTGACTATTTAGTAAATGTATCTTTTAAAAAACCTAAATGGTCCATGTGAAGGGTGAGCGAGTCCACGCATATCTCCTTCAAAAACTTTCTGCAATATGAAGGGAATTCATTCCATCTTTAACTAGTGAAAGTAAAGCTAGTAAAGGTCAAAATAATACTGATTAAATATAAAATTTATATGTCCGGTATGCATGTCATACTTATAATATTATTTGCCAGAGTAACACATGAATTTCATGATTATACTTTGATAAATATAATTAGTTCTTATATTTTTCAATTGAATAAGTATATTTTCTGCTTCAAGCAGTAATGCATGGCTTAAAAACAATTACAAATTTGACATTGTTAGGTTTATATATTGTATTGATGATTCTGTGAATAAAATGACCTAATTGAACGATTATAAAAGTTTATGGACTAAATTGTAAAGTTTCATAGTTGGTAGGTTAGATTAGGGTTTGGGGTTTCATGTTTGGAACAAGAAGGATTCACGCCAGTTTTTCGCTAGCTGCTCGTCGAAGTCATGCCCGAGCGAATGAAGCAGGAACATCCTAGCTTGACCTTCGCCTCACTGTCGCTCGAGCGAACCAACCTCCTCGCTCGAGCGATATATTATTTAGTTACACCTAATTTCGATTTCCAAGACGTTTTACTTGGCCCATTCTACATAAACTGTCCAACCTATAAATTGAGGCGCCGCATATTCTACGTGAAGGAGATTGAATATACTATTTTTTAGAGAGAATTTATCCTACACAAGATCAAAATTTCAATCCTTCAATCATATATGCGCTCATCATATTGAAAACATCAAATCCATCAAATCAAATACCGGATTGCATTATTCGCTTGGGTCTGTCAGAAAGACTATGTCGTCAACTTTGCTGCATTGAAGATCAGGGAAGAATTTGAAGAACGAGGAGTTCTTGGGAAGATATACATGAGATAAACTGTGTAAAGAGTCAGGATTAGATTTTGTGTGCTCATTCCAAGAGGATTGCTTTACAAAGAAGAGTCAGAATTGATGTTAGTGTGCACATTCCAGGAGGGCTGCTTCAAACTTCAGACATGAGATCAGAAAGCTTGTGTCATCAACTTTGCTGGTAGTCTGTAAGTTTATCAAAAGTTAATAGTGGATCTTCGACTAGCAAAACACCCTGAATTTTTCCTGCATTGGGTTTCTCCGTGAACAATCCTGATGTTGTTTATTGATTTTCTTACTGTTTTGATATTACTACGGTGTTTAAAGATAGAATTAATTGAATTGTTTGATTAATCATCTAGACATAATTAACTTGTGACTTGTTGCTTGTTAATTAAAGTTTTAATTCTGCATTTACACCTAATCAGCCCCCCTCTAGGTATAGTTGGGTCGAATCTTGCAATTTTCAATTGGTATTAGAGCTTAATTTCGATTCTTGACCCTTATTTGTTTTAGTTTAGATGAGTAATTCTTTATCTGTCTCACCATATTTTGATGGTAGTAATTATGCATATTGAAAAGTTCGAATGAGAGCTTTTCTTAAGGTGTTGGATGAACATATATGGATTTATGTGCAAAATGGTTGGACTCCGCTTACAACAACAGTTGCAGGTGTAGTTGCACCTACTGATATGTTTTTGTGGATCAAAACAAACTTAGATTAATGTAATTGGAATAGTAAATGTTTGCATGCTTTGTTTATGACTGTGTCTCCTAAGGAATTTAAGATAGTGTCAATATGTGAGACAACAAATGAAGTTTGCGACATTTTGGAGACAACCCATGAGGGTACTAAGATTGTGAAGAAATCCAAATTGCAAATGTTGACGTCTAAATTTGAAGAACTTAGGATGTATGATGATGAGAGATTTGATGAGTTCCATGCTAAATTGAACGATATTGTGAACTCTAGTTTTAATCTAGACGAAAGGATCCTCGAGTGGAAAATCGTTTGTAAGGTTCTTAGATTCCTACTTGAAAGGTTTAGACCTAAGGTAACTACAATTGAAGAAAGTAAGGATCTAGACATCATTAAGGTAGAAGAACTCGTATGATCCCCCAAACTTATGAATTGATCTTAATACAACCTAGGAAACAGAAATCCATCACCATGAACACTGTTAGAGAAGTTGAGAGCGAGTCCACTGACAATGAGACACTTAGGGATGACGAAATTGCCTATTTTGTTAAAATATTTTAGAAGGTGATGAGAAATAGGAGAAAGCCCCAAGTTTGTGAAGTCCCTAAAAAACTCTCGAGAGATAGATGTGAAAAGAACTCCTCTAGAACTCTCGTGAAGAAATCTCAATCTATCCAATGCCAAGAGTGCGACGGATTTGGTCACTTTAGGCATGAATGTCCGAATCCGAATAGGAGCTCGAATAAAGAAAGGCATAAGGCTTTAGCCGTGACCATGAGTGACGAGGAGTCGGATTTCGGTTCTCAGAATAAGACATCTGGAGATGAGGATGAAAAAAAATTCATGGCATTCACCTCGATTACTGCAATCAAATCTGACCATGAGATTGAGAATGGAAAATGGGAGAATAAGAATAAGCTGTCTGATGAAGATTCTAATGATGAAACGGACATTCACGAGTCTTATCGTGAATCTTTTGAGGAGAGTCTCAAAATCAAGAAGGTCAACAAAGCCATTTTGAAAAAGGTGAACGAGCTTGAGCTTGAATGTGAAAATTTACCGAGTGACCTTCAGGACTCGACTAAGAAAGTGAGTGAGCTGAAACTCGTCAATGAAAACTTGGGGATTAAAGTAAAATCATTAACTTCTGTTGTTGATAAATGCAATGCTCAACTCCAATCATTCATGAGTGGTTCACGAAAACTGGATAATTTGTTTGGGATGAACAAGCCTGTGGGTGACATGTATGGTCTAGATTATGTTCACACCCGTGATGCTACAACTAATACATCCAAGACCACGTTCGTTCCTCAACGAACAAAGCTCGTGAGATTGTTTATCCGAAACCCAAAGGTAAGCATGCCATTGGATCGAGACCTATCGAACAGCGTATGGTCAATTGTCCTACTTATCGGCATCAATCACTGAGCAGGTTTGAACCACTGTTCATTCCCACTTGCCACCACTATGGTGTACTGAGACACATTCGACTTAGGTGTCGTAACCGTGTGAATAGAAGTAAGAATATGAACTTCACTAGTAAGGTTGACTTTCTTGCCAATCAAGTCGCCATTTAACTGAGATGATAAGTCGGTTAGCTCAATTATCTTCTGCTTCTAAAAAAGTTTGGGTCAAGAGAAGCAACCTCAAAGATCGTGAAAATGGTCACGCTTTTAATGGTAAGGGCATTCAAATTTCATCCTGATTTAATGTTTAGGTGCATGCATGTGCGGTTCATTGTGTCCATTCATTCATGCATGTATCCCTCTTTTTTTTTTGCTTTGTGTGTTTGTTTTTTTGTTTCTATTTCTTTACATTTGTTCGCTTTAAGTATGTGTTTTTTTTAAAAAATGGAAAAATGGAAAAATACAAAAATATTTTCCTTTTTTTGGCAAACGATACAATCTTATGATCTTAAACATGCTATGTATGACCAACTAAGCTATTATCTATTTTGCACTATTATTTCCATTACTTGGTTAGGCTTAACGTGAAGTATTGAGTATATGTGTCATCATGTAAACCTTTGCACTGCACACACTATGATCTTGTGAATGAATCTGAACTGCATGTGTGAGATTTGGGATGACAGTCACGTGTAGGGATGGCAATTCGAACCGTTAAAATGGAAAATCGTGGTTAACCGAATCGAATGGGGCGAAAATAATCGAACCGATGGTGCAATGGGGCGATTATGATTTTGATTTTAATGAATCGCTTTATTTAGGAGCGGGTATGGTATTTAGTGATGGTGCTCCGCCCCGAACCAATTACCCATTAAAAAATTTAATTAGACAATTGTGCTTTCCATTATTCTTACTCAAAATTAATTAGACAATTTTGACAATTGGGCTTCCCAAAATTATGGCCCAATTAACATTAGGTAAACCTTAACCCAATCACCAAGCCCAATTTCTATATATCCCACACGTTAAATTAAAATCCAGGTTTACAGTCTACAGAATACACTTCTCCACTAAAAATCTGTTCATCAAATCAATGATTAGTTTATTATAATTCTGTTTGTTTTAATATGTAGTTTGATGTTTGTTTAATCTTAAAAAGACTGTGGAAGCGCTTCATAAAGTTGTGATTTTTTGACGATGATATGTTCAATTTAATTTGAGTAAATATGTACATTGAAGAAGAAACTATTCTTGCATTTCCTTAATATATTGATCCAAATCATAAATTAACATAAATTGTTGAATTGTAGTGCATGTATATGGTATATCTTAACCCTTTCTTATTTGCTTAATTGCTCATATGATACAAGTAAAGAAGAAAGACTTGACTGTTTTTTTCAAGGTTTAGGTTAACCAATTTCGATTTTGAAGATGTGCAGAGTTTTTATTTTTCCTAAGTTAAGTAGATTAATTTCGAGTACTAATAACTACAGATCCATCTTCATGGCCGAATCAGTGAGTGCCTGCCATCCGTTCGTTTGACTTAATTATTGTTGATAGTTACAAAATTGCAAAGAACTTTTTCCTTGTTTAATGTAAAGAGAATCTCAACTGAGTCAGCGTTTAGTAAAAGTGTAGATTTGTGAGTCCACATAGAAATAGGCTTCACCCGAAAACTTTAGAAGTTTTAATGTGTGCTCTGGATTGGCTTTGGACTAATATTCATGGTAAAGAGTTGTGGGGAGGAATGAAGATTGACCTATGCTAGTAAGAGTCTTGATCTATGTTGATAATCTTGTTTGTTAAATTCGAATTTTGCATTTGGAAGTTGAGATATTGTTTGCTAAATTGGCTTAGTATTGTGTTTTCATTTTTATTGACTTTTCTTTATAATAATTTTTTTTCAATCTGACGATTGGAGCTTGGACTTATAAAAAATAATTTATTTTCATGGTTATTAACCGAACCGGACTGAACCGACTTTTGTTGTTATGGTGCAGTTATGGTATGACCAAAAATTTGGTGGTGCGGTTATGGTTATGGTTTTGGCCGAACCGACCCCGAATCTAACCGTTGCCATCCTTAGTCACATGTTAGTAGGGTGACCTCGAACATGAATTAACCTATATTTAGATGGTCTTGGTTCATGATAGTCTCCCCGCATTGTTGCATTTATGATGAAAGATTTTTTTGAATGCTTAATTGGTTCATCTTGCACTCTGTTTAAAGCCTATTTGACTCGAGTAATTAAGTTCGAGGGATTTCTCATAATGTGGTGCCTATGGTCATCTGACTTAGATTAACCAGCAAAGCTCGTTACAGGGGTCAATTTAGTCATTTAATGAACAGAGTCTGCACATAAGGTATTATTTACAAGAAAAACGATAAAAAATAAAATATGCTAACAATCGGGGGGAGAAGAAAATTTATCACATATTTGAGCTCATTATTAGGTTTTGAAATTTATTCGGATTTGACTTTCATCTGTAGGGATCATACTTATTTAACCGTGATATTTTGCATGTCCTTTCTCACAAAACTAAGTTTTGGAGTTATTTTCACGAAAAAATAGTAGCACATTACACATGAATCATTTATATGTTTTACTCCATCTTGAACTTAACAGCATACGTGGGAAAGTCTGCATAATAATGCTCGACTTGTGTTTGCATGTTTGATTTTAATCATCAAAGTGTCGAGTGCTCAATTTGCTTGAATTTCGTGTTGTTTTCTATTTAATAAAAAAATCGAGTGGTACTAGAATAGAAAGCGTTGAAATAGGTGCTATATTTGTCATTTTTAGAAAAACTGTGCTTGAAAATGATTTTTTTAAAATATTGGTGCTATTTTTAATATTTGAGCTTTCGCTTGAATGTCGCTCGAGCAACACCTCCAGACTATTTTCGCTCGAGTTTCACTCGAGCGACGGTCGCTTATAAGGCGCGATCCCAGGTCATTATTCACTCATTTTTTTTGCATCTCTCAAAATTCGACCTTCCTCCATCATATTTTAGCAATTTCTCACACTTCAAGGTGTGGGCAACGATTTTGGACTTCATTAACATCATTTTCTTTAGTCAATCCAAAAATTTCGAATGTAAATTGATAAAATCCTTGTTTTTGACATAATTGAGATTTTTAGGTTTTCATTGCTCTTTGCCTTAATTTTTCACATGAATTCATGGATTTTAAGTATTTTAATGTTGTGAGTATACAATTGTTTCAATGTGATTCGAATTTGCATGATTTTGCTCATATTCTTGAATGTGAAATCATATTTCTTGTCCTTTTGCATCTATTGGTCGATTTTGATGAGTCTTGAGATATGTTTCAAAGCTAAGTGTGTTATTCTTTATTATGTGTTGATTTGTGGGCATTGGGAGTGTTGAATTGTGCATTGAATGCCATGAATCTTCATTGCACTCAAGGGATTCGATAAAATGTCTCATTCACGTGTTAGTGTGTTTTTTGCTACACTTTTGCACACACGAGTCGTATCCCGTACCATGAACACCTTTATGTACTCACGTGTCGTTTTGGAGTTGAATTGTATTAATGACATGTTCGGTATGACTTAAAATCCAATTAAAATTGAAAATATAGTCATTATTGGGTCTCATTCGTCTAATAAAAGTCAACAATAACGGCTAATTTTTTAATTTTAATCCGATTTTAATCTCTACCGAACACGGCTTAAGTTTTGTTTCGATGACATGACATTCAATTTGCACCTCCGTCCTGATGTCACTACACTTTGTCCATGCACTGCACGCTTAGGTGTCCATTCATGACATATTTGACAATGTTGCATCGGTTTGCATGACATGTCTTGATTCGCATCGTTTTACGTACTTTTGATGTATATTTGTATCGTTTTGTGTGTATGCTTATCATGTGCATCATTTCACGCATTTGATTGCATGGCTGCTATTTGTGGTCTATATTCTCTTTCGTAGTATCTCTTAACATGTTTGTTTTGCAATCATGTCCTAGATGTCGTCAAAGAGAGCAAGGACCACTTCTCAACAGCCCTTATAGTCGAGCTCGATTCGTTTCTTCTACTGTTCATGAGGTTTTCACTTCATCCTGTCTTAATAGAGCGTGAGGTTATTCTATCTGATTTATCTCTTGATATCGCGGTTATTTTTGTTTTTAGGGGTTGAGATCTCTTACTTACTGGTTTGGTTCCTTCACCTAGTCTTTTGGTTCAAGAGTTTTACGCCAACATTCATGACATTTGTAATACATTATTTAGGGTCTACATTAGAGGTCGTACCTTTAGGATTAACCCTGATGTCTTGGTCGATAATCTTCATATCCCACGTGTTGTCCACCCGATCTTTCCATAACTTTTGGCTGAGTCCATTTCGTTCGATATCATGGTTTATTCTGTCGTGTTTAACACTCCGTTGGAAGGGGGTTCCACATCGGTTCGTACATGACCGCTTCCGACTGCCCAACAGATATTGCTGCACATTGTATGCATAAACTTGTGGCCGGTCGTTCATACTTCTTCTTTACCTTCTGAAAGGGCTAGATTTCTGTACGCCCTGATTCACGATGACTCTATTGACCTATCTACTTTTCTGTACCAGGATATTCTGCGCACGTTTTGTATTCCTAGTCGTAGGATAGGTCTCCCTTATGCTTGCCTCATTCATCGATTAGTCACCGCTCTCGGGGGCACTTTTCCCGATGGAGCTTCATGTAGGATTGGTAGACCTATAGGTTATACCACTATATCACATAGTCGATCTCATGCTTATTTTTCTTCTACTCCTATTGAGTTCGCTAAACCTGCTGACCTGGCAGAGCCAGTTGATCCTATAGCTGACATTCTCTCTAGTGGTCCTTTCACTGTTCCTACTTCTAAGCCTACATCCACTTCTGATATTCCATCTTTTGCATTGGTTCATGTCCCTCATGCATCTGTTTTGATTGATCCTATGGCCACTTTGATGGGCCAGATGTCCGTTATGATCAGTCAGCATGCTCGATTGCTTGTCGAGGTAACTCAGATGAGAGCAGAGGTCATTGCTCTGCATGTTTAGGTTGCACATGTTCAACGTCGTTTACGTTGGATGCGCGAGCATTGGGAGTATGAGAGTGATGGTTCTGATGCATCTGATGGAGACGATGCTCATGCTCTGTAGATGAGGATTGACTTGATATCTATTGCATTGACTTTTACACTTATGTCTTATGTCTTGAGGGGTCGTTGGGGAGAGACATAGATACATTTATCTACTACTTTAACACTTTGAGAGTTTGTAGTAAGGGATGCTTGTGCATTACATTTGCATTGCATATCATGTACTGAGGGGAAGCATGTGCATTGTGTTTATGTTGCATTTCATGCATGACTGTTTGTGTTTTGATATTTTGTGATATTAATGTGGTTATAATGTTTTGGTTAACATTAATATTACATCTCAAACTGACTTATTTATTTTAGTATGCTTCTAAGTTAGAGGTGGCAATTGAGCTGAGCGGGCGAGCCGACTGTTCACGCCCACAAGCCGCTCGGGCTCGTAAAAAAACGAGCCCGAGCTCGCCCAAACGGGTGACGAGCCGAGCCTGCTCGGCTCGTTATAAAAAAAAAATAAAAAAAATTTTGACGAGCCGCTCGGCTCGTGGCTCGTCCACGAAAAAAAAAAAAATTTTTTTTTGAAATGTTAAATTAAATTCAGTGACCAGAACGGTCACTGAATTCAACTATTCAGTGACCGTTTTGGTCACTGAATTTATTGACCAGAACGGTCATTGAATTTATTCAGTGACCGTTTTGGTCCTCAAATTTTTTTTTTCTATAAATACCCACTAAATCAAACTTTTTTTCCACCAATATCAATCTATATTCTCTCATTCTCTACTCTATACAATTTACATACTCAAATCTTCATTTATTTATCAACAATATCATTCATTTATTCTATAATCATCTTCTACATTTCTATATTCAATTTCTATTATTTTTAACAAATGGATTCACGATCATTTGTTGAAAACTTGTTCGGTATGGAGAACGAAATACAAACACCTGTCCAAAATCAATTTGGGAATGAATTCTCCGGTCTCAATGAATTACCAATTCCAGAAAATATTGAAGATTACGACGTTCATGAAGGTAGTCGTCCAATTGATTTGAATGACGTTGACGTTGATCCTAGTGTTCCAATTGATTTGGAACAAAATGAAGAGCCTACGTCAAATATTCTCGATGCAAGAGGGAAAAGAAAGGGGAAGAACAAGGCAAAATGTTGGGACCATTTTAAATTGGTTCAAACCGGTCGTTTGGTCGATGGAATCCCCGAAACCAAAGCAGTATGTAAATACTGCCAACAACGACTGGCATGGCAAAGAGGCATTGGAACTACCCACCTCAATCGTCACTACAAAGCATGTGTGACCAAACATGAGTTTCTTCCAGCTGGTCAAACTCAACTACAGTTTGGTTCTCCAGGCGCCAGTGGTACTACGCCACTTTCTACATGGATGTATTCAGAGGAGGAAGCTCGAACGGGAATGGTGAAGTTTGTTGCCGCGTCTGAGTTGCCACTAGCAATAGCGGACAACCAACATTTCGTGAACTACGTCAAAACATATCTTCAGCCGAGGTACGTTGGGGTAAGTCGAAATACTCTCCGTGCTGATACAATTAAATATTTTCTTCATGCAAAACAACTATTGATAAATGATTTAGAGAAATATGGGGGTGTGATATCTTTAAC
Source organism: Fraxinus excelsior (assembly GCA_019097785.1). Lineage (NCBI taxonomy): Eukaryota > Viridiplantae > Streptophyta > Magnoliopsida > Lamiales > Oleaceae > Fraxinus > Fraxinus excelsior. The sequence goes on along the minus strand of CM032638.1, from coordinate 2,294,568 downwards.
TTCTGATATGTGGGAAGGGATTAATAAGAGAGGTTACATTGCTGCAACTGCACACTATATAGACCCACTTTGGGTTATGCATAAAAAAATTATTGCTTTTAAAATTGTTGAGTACCCACACAACGCCCAAACTATATTTAATGCTATCATAAATATAGTTAAAGAGTATAAATGCGAGAGCAAAATTCGTTCTTTTACTTTCGACAATGCTACCGTAAATAAAGTTGTTATCGATAAATTGCATAGAGTACTTCAACCCGATTTTGGTGGTTATTTATTTCATATTCGATGTGTATGTCATATTTTTAATTTAGTAGTACAAGACGGTTTAAAACATGTTAAGGATGAAATTGACCGAATTAGGAGTGCACTTATATATATCACGATTACACCTAGTCGAAAACAAGCATTTGAAGAATTTTGTTCAGAAAATGGAATGACAAATACAAAAACATTTATTACTGACGTAGGCCATAGATGGAATTCCACTTACTTATTATTAAAATCATGTGAAGGTTTCGAACATTTAATTACTGAATTTTATAACAATAGGCATGTTAGAGATGAAGACGAAACTATTTTAAATGAAACCGATTGTAATATAGTTATTAAAATAAAACATTTTTTGTCCACATTTTATGATTCTACAAATATATTGTCTGGCGTTTATTATCCTACAAGTTGTATGGTTCTTGAACGTCTTTATGCAATTGCTAAGACTTTTCGTCGATTTCAAAATGACCCCGATTTTCATGCAGTTATATATTCCATGGAATTAAAATTCAGAAAATATTGGGAAGAATTACCTATGTTATTTCCTTTAGCATGCGTCATGGACCCCCGATTTAATTTATCGGGTACTAAATTTGTAATTGATAAAATTTCAAATTCTTTAACTTTTAGTACACCTATTACTTATAGGAATTTGGAAGAAACATTACGTGAAATGTACGAATTATATGCTTCACGAATGGGTACACATATTACTCGTGTACCTACATCTACTCCTCCCACTAATCCAACGGATGACGACGATGTAATTTTAGATTTATTCGAAAGCATGAACTCATATAGATTTAATTCATTTGCATATGCATGTGGTTCATCTGGTGGTAGTAGTAGTAGTTTGTCATCCACTGCATGTACTCAAACTTCGAGTAATAGTCCAAATGCGTTGCCATCTGAATTAATCGATTACTTTCGTCATACTTTGCCTACTAACAAAGAAGTTAAGAAAAATTCAGAAGAGGTAATTAAATTTTGGCGAGATAATGAACGTCGATGGCCAGTAGTTTCTGCAATGGCAAAAGATCTACTAACACCTCCTGTTAGCACTGTAGCTTCGGAGTCTGCTTTTAGTGCAGGGAAGAGGGTTCTCTCCGAGGTCAGGAGTCGACTCAAAGAAGATATTTTGGAAGCGTTAATGTGCGTGAAAGATTGGGAAGATGCTAGTTATCGAATTCAAGATAAATATGCCGAAATTGCCTGTAACCAAGTAAGTGATATTTAATTTCACCATAATCATCACAAAATTTAATTTTCATACATTTATAATATTTTTTAAAAAATTGTACACGTAACAAGTTGTTCTTGTACAATTTTTAACTCCGCCTACTAAAAATTGAAGTAGCCGGTCCCAAGCCCGGATAAAGGAGGAGGGTCTATCTTTATTTTTTTATTTATAAAATATAAAAATGTTTTGAAAAATGTATATTTAGAAAATGGTTTATAAAATGTGTTTATACTTTACATATATATTATTTTTAAGTTTAAGTATAAAATGGTAAACAAAAAACATATTACATTATTACTCAAGTAACTTAGTAACTCAACAAAATAATTTTTGTTCTTATTTTTTTAAAAAATTATAAATTTTTTTGAAAATGTATATTTAGAAATTAATCACAAAATGTGTATATATATATCTTTTACAATTAAACTAGTATCGGTATGTTATGTGTATTTATTAAAAAAAAAAAAAAACGAGCCGAGCCGAGCGCTCGGCTCGTTTGGGCGAGCTCGGGCACGAGCCGAGCCTAAGCTCGGCTCGTGCGAGCACGAGCCAAGCCGGCTCGGCTCGGCCCATTGCCACCACTATTCTAAGTATTTTATCGCTTATTTCCTGTATCACGTGCTTTTACACTGAGTATGTGAGTCTTTGATTTCAGGATACGTGATGAACAAAGTAGAAGCTATATGCCGTTGATTCAGTTGGACTTGGGTAGTTTTGATAAGTTATTTTATGTTTTGTATTTGATTTAGTCACAGAATATCAAATGTGGAGTTTGTTAGGTTTATATATTGTATTGATGATTTTGTGAATAAAATGACCAACTTGAATGATTAAACGTTTAGAGACTAAATTGTAAAGTTTCATAGTTGGTAGGTTAGATTAGGGTTTGGGGTTTCATGTTTGGAACAAGAAGGATTCACGCCAGTTTTTCGCTAGCTGCTCGTCGAAGTCATGCCCGAGCGAATGAAGCAGGAACATCCTAGCTTGACCTTCGCCTCACTGTCGCTCGAGCGAACCAACCTCCTCGCTCGAGCGATATATTATTTAGTTACACCTAATTTCGATTTCCAAGACGTTTTACTTGGCCCATTCTACATAAACTGTCCAACCTATAAATTGAGGCGCCGCATATTCTACGTGAAGGAGATTGAATATACTATTTTTTAGAGAGAATTTATCCTACACAAGATCAAAATTTCAATCCTTCAATCATATATGCGCTCATCATATTGAAAACATCAAATCCATCAAATCAAACACCGGAGTGCATTCTTTGCTTAGGTCTGTTAGAAAGATTGTGTCCTCACTTTGTTGCATTGAAGATCAAGGAAGAATTTGAAGAACGAGAAGTTATTGGGAAGATTTATAGGATATAAACCGCGTAAAGAGTCGGGATTGGAGTTCGTGTGCTCATTCCAGGAGGAATGCTTTACGAAGAAGAGTTAGAATTGGTGCTAGTGTGTACATTCCATGAGGACTGCTTCAAACTTCAAACATGAGATCAGAAAGCTTGTGTCGTCAACTTTGCTGGTAGTCTGTAAGTTTATCAAAAGTTTATAGTGAATCTTTGACAGACAAAGTGCTCGGAATTTTTCCCGCGTTGGATTTCTTCGTGAACAATTCTGGTGTTGTTTGCTTTTCATACTGTTTTGATATTACTGCGGTATTCAAAGATATGATTAATTGAATTGTTTGACTAACCACCTAAACATAATTAACTTGTGACTTGTTGTTTGTTAATTAAAGTTTTCATTCCACATTTACACCTAATAACCCTCCCTCTCAGTGTAGTTGGGTCGAATCTTGCGTTTTTCAGACACAAATACAAACTTCATGTGTTCAAATGTGTCTAAACGTGAATTAATAAATTGTCAACTTAGCGCAACTAAAATATCTCATAATTCAAGGACCAAATATAAGAACTAAAACACAGCAGAACAAAACCAATAAATTACAAACTTAACCAAAACCGATAAATCAAAAACTTGAATTCTATATCACACCGTCCACCAACTTCAAGTGGTTCCAAACTCGAAATGCATTGGCATATCAAACACATACTTCATTAATACTAAGAATCATTTACTTAGCACCCATCATTATTTGAATTTTTCTACATTATAGAAGGTATATTTTATCAAAGCAGTTTTGTTTTAGTGATTCCATTTTTTTCTCAAATTAACTGCACATGTTTAATATAATAGGCAATCTACAAAAAAAGGGAAAGATAATTCTATGGGATCCACATGTTGGTTTTTACCCATAAAAGTTAAAACAACAAAGTCGGGCTATTATAATTTTGCAGTAATCAATCGATGCAGTATCCCTTACGATAAGTCACATAGGATTCGCTTTCCCGATTTTTCTTTTTTCTTAAGTTGAGAGGCAAGGAGGAAGAAATTGCAGATATTTGAAACCAGCCATTGATATTCTAAGGAAACAATGATATTGGTACTAGAAAAATGAAATTAATTGAGTTTCTTCCAAAATAACAGCGAGTTCAAAATTTTCCAACAATATTTATATGTATAAGTTGTATTTTTTCAAGAAGAACAATCACAATTTATAGTTTTCTAAAATATTGTTCTAATTTTTTAAGTGTAAACAACATAATATTCATCTAAAATATTGATATGTAATATTTTATGCTTCTTTAGAAATCATAATGGACTATTCTTATAAGTTTAAATAAAATTGAGTTTGTCTAACAACAACATAATGTTCTTCAAGAATATTGGTATATAAAATTTATGATTCTTCCTTAGCAACAATGTAATATTCTTATATCAAATTGCTTTCTCAAGAATAACACCATAGTATTTTTCTAGATTATTACACAGTCAATTGAAGCTTCTTCAGAAGCAATAACACAATAATTTTCTAGAACGTTATACATTATAAAAAATCAATGTTCTAAACTACAAAATGGGTATAGTAATAAAGCCATAACCACATAAAATAATATATACTAATCTGCTCTTTGGTAAATTTAAGTCAAGAAAAAACTAAACTTTACTTTTGGATAGAAAAGAAGTATCAATTTACTAATTCAATTGGCTAGTATTTTTCGTCTTTCTTAGAACAGAAAGAATAAGCACTTTTCTTTACTCTGTTGACTAGATTTTGTGAGAATAAGGAAGAATAAGTTTTGCTAACTCATTTGGTTAGAACTTCGTACTGATAATATATTATAAAACTAAAAGAAAAGATAGAATAATATAAAAAGAAATGAGAAACAACCAAAACTTGTGTATTTTTATTGAGATTAAGACCCTATATGTATAAGGTATAACTAGGGTTGCATGGATATGATAGCCTTTCACAAATTTTATTCAATTTACAACACCACAATTTTATTTATTTATTTATTGTATAAATGCACTAAAGGTTGATGTATTTAGTTATTGTTACATTTATATCTCCACTTTTTTTTTTTTTTTTTTTTGTTGCATTTGTATCCACAATCTCCATTAATTAGAAATTTGATCCCTGGTTAAGATTTTTGTCTAAATATTCTATTATCTTGCCTTAAAATGAAGTGCAATATTCTGCCCACTTTTGAATTTATTGTTTGCTTATTCAAAAATATGAAGAGCAGATAGGTCTTTTACGTCTTTCTAAAGAACATTTTGGACGTAAATCATAATTAGAGGCAAGACATGATAATTAAAGGAGGTTGAATTTAATAAGACAGTGAAAAACCCTTGCAATGTAAGTGAGACAATGAACCAAACATAGGCTATAAGTTCTTGAGCGACTGTGAACACACCATATGATTTACATAGTTTTTTGATCAAAGAGTGAATTGCATGAGCTATTTGTATTGGGGTTTATGGTAATGTTTATATTTAATTTGTTGGGTTTTGTTACCAAAATACGATTAGGGCATTGTGATTTGGAGTATTGAGGTTGAAGACATCAAAATAGGGTCCAAGAGGAAAAATAGGTTTCGACGACGTAGGAATAGCGCTCGCCTACCACTCGAGGGGTAGAGCGAGATTTGGAGCAGCAAGCGTTTCGTTCCCCTAGCTCGAGACTAGCACTAGAGCGCCGAGCGGTCCAAATTTTTTCATATTTATTTCTTTTACATGATTTCTTGACCTAGTTTCTATCTTTACGGCTATTTTGGCATGCACCCCTATAAAATAGTAGACTCTTCTTTACAAGTTTTGTATTATTAAAAGTCTGAATCATTGTGTAGGAACAAAATTATTGTATTTTCTCTCCATTATAATTGTTGAATAAAATCTTCAATTCATATGCTAAATTAAATTCGTATCTTTGTGCTCATCTTGTTGTTGTGATCAAAACTTCATATCATGTCGTATAACTTCGTCATGTTCCTAACATAATTAATTGTTAATTTATGCACAAAAAAAAAAAAAAAAAATTGTGTGCGGTTCAAGTGTCATGATTGTGTGAATTTCCTTGATGCTATTATCACCTGAAATAGGAATTTGCATGCCTTTTAATTTGGATGTTCTCTACTACAATTGATAGATAAACATGTAATTATAGCTTGTGAATGTCTTCTCCCGTTTTAATATTTTTGATGAATTTTTAAACATAAGTACGTACTTTTTTTTTTCTTAACAGATCAAAGATTGCTTTCTTGTCACAAAATAAAAAGCTTCTAAATCTAATTTATGTATGATACTTTGTGATTAAACCGATTTACTAATCTCTTCGAATTGTTTTATATTTAATAAATGAATCACACTTTGTATTTGAACTTCATCAAAATTTATTTCTTGATGTATTTTGAAGATTTTTATACTATGGTATTTGTTAATAATTGTTGTTGTAATTAGATCATTTCAACTTTTTTCCGTATTTATGATTATTCACCTTACATAATTACAAAATATTTTAACATAAACTTGACCCCTTTTTTTTCTGGTTCATGTTGCGTCTTGGCTCATCTAATAAATATATATTTTCATAAACAATTTATATATGTAATAGATTCAACATCTAACAAAATTTGTTGTATGGATGTCTCATCTAATAAATATATATTTTCATATCCAATTTAAATATGTAATACAACTATATATTCAATATCAACCCAACATCTAAAAGTAATACAAGTTTTACTATGACTAGTATCTATAAATAAGATGTCTGATCATGTGAAATTCTTGTGTTCAACTATCACTATCACAAATTTATGAAAATTATGAACATGTAAAAAAAAAATTTCACATGTAACGAGACATGGTAAAAACACTAAAATATAAATGAATTAGAGTATGTTAAGCTAAGCTCGGAAAGGTAATTGGAACTAATTTTTTAAATAAATTATTTATTTCTGAAAGTTAAAAATAAGTAAGTTGCTTAAATTTTGAATATGAGATACGTAAGAGTGTTGCACGCAAAAGTAATCATTTTTTTACTAAAATCTAAATGAATTAGAGTATGTTAAGCTAAGCTCGAGACCAAAAGCTAAGCCTATATTTAACTAGTGTTTATAAACATTCATATCACTTTTTATTTACATATTTCGATGCTTTCAGAAGTACTGTTTTACACTTATTCGAGATCTAAAATGGCGATATTTGATAGTTCTTTTGACAAAATATATCCTAAATTGTTATATTTTATGTTATATAGGTAAAACTTAATGGTTGAACGAAGAATCTAAAAAAGAAGCGAAAATTGGTGAAAATGGCAAAATCAAATGTTTGAGGACCGAATTACAATATTTAATAGTTCATTCGGACCAAAATATGCTATTTGAAAGATTTTTAGGAGACAATTGGATGGAATTAAAACTCAAAAAGGAATGAAATATGATCAAAATCAATTTCCAATCGTACAAATTATCTTTCAAATTTCTAGTCGAAGATTGAAATTGGTTTTTGGCACGATAAGCGTTCGAATTGGACTTTGAATCGATCAATCGGATATCGGGAGAGGACGTTATGGACAAAATACTGAATACTGTGTAGAGACCAAAAAATCTACACGCAAATGAAACTTTCCTTATTCAATTGGAACTCTTTTGGAAGTAATTTTGGACGTGATTTTCATCAATTTTCAACTCCTACAAATAGAGAACACCAGTATACATCAATACTCAAAGAAGGAGAATTCATAGTTTTTTATGAGAGAATTGAAGGGGATTTGTAATAATTCAATCAAGTGAAGATTCAAACCTGATTTTTTGGCAAAGAAGAGAAGGTGCAAGTGGATATTCATCAAGAAACCATTGAAAATATTCAAGATTTCAAGATTAATCTTAATCTTCTCAATTTATCAAAAATTCATGTTATATCTTTTTACTTAAATATGATTTCTTGTAATTTTAATATACTATGCTAATTTGATACATTGCTAGGATGAGATGAACCATTGTCATGATATTTTTAGTTTTTAATTAATTGTTTTGACTTTAATTTGATTTGATTTGTTGACGTTTATTATCGTTATTTTTAATTGTTTGATCACCAATTGAATTGTTAGTGGATTTTATTGTTATCGAGAGAGACAATAGGGTTTAAACACATTATAATAAACACTGTAAGTTTCGATAGAAGATAGAGATATACTTCTATGTTTTATATGATTTCAATAGATATTCTAGTACTTATTAATGCATTTATCATGTTTGAATCTTTCATCGAGAGATAGAATGATCACATGAGGGGAATATATTTGATCGCTATCGAGAGATGCTTTTAATTAAGTTATGAACATTGACCAACATGAATAATTTCAAATTGTCACTTTAATTGTTACACTACAAATTGAATAATAACGAGGATTCGACATTTTAGCAATGCATCTCACATATTTGAGAAACACATTTAATTGCTTTCATTAGTTTAATTGATAATTTAGGTATTAATATAGAAAGAATCACAAAAGTTGTTTACTATTCGATTAAAGTTGAATTAATTTTAACTCGATTAAACACGTAGTCCTTGTGGGTTCAACACTCTATTCATCACTTATTACTTGTTCACGATCTCATTCACTTGCGAAAAATCAAACGGTCAAGTTTTTTATGTCGTTGCCAGGGAGTGCCTTCTTCCTTTTGATTTGATCACTGTGTACAGGAACATGACGTCGCATAATACTCAAACCAATGGAAAATCATGATAAAGAATATTGTCTAGCCGTTACATGTAATGCCTCATACATTTATCAGAAAAATTCGGAGAGTACCTTCTACATTTTCTTCCCAGTCCCATTATATTCTTATTTATACTTTATAACAATGAGGACAATGTCGGTTTTAAGTTTGGGGGTGGAAAAATTTTGAATTTTTACTTTTTACTTTCAGCATTTTTTTTAGTGTTTGTGTGTTTGTTTTTCGTTATTGCTTTAATATATAATATAAAAAAATTGAAAATTGTCAACACCCAATATATATATATATATATATATATATATATATATATATTCTTGTTTTAGTTTGTGTGTGGATTAGATAGTTTGGTCGGCAATGATGATTAAATTTGAGATGTGGTGTTGATTTATGAACATTGGATATGATGTATGCAAAATTGATTGAGACTTAACCTTGTAAAATTTGATATTATACGTGCACTAGAATTAAGTTGGACAATGTGATATTATGAGTTGATTCATATAATTGATAGGTCGATATAGTTGGATATAGATGCTTTACCTAAACCATACTGAATTACTTATCCTTAGAACAAATTTAGCACAATTTGGGGGTGATTTTGTTGTTGTAGGAAGATACGGATGTGGACAAGGATTCCATGTATGTAAATTTTTGTGTAGATTATTTTAGATTAACGGGATAAAATTGGGCAAAAATCTTAAGTTGGATGTCGATTTGCTTGAATATGTGTTTAATAAGGGGCATTGCACTGATCAAGACATAATTTTTTTAAATGTGAAAATTCTTTTCGAAACCTTTTTGACTTGGGTTATTAAGCCTGTAAGGGTGTTTAAAATCTGGTGCCCTAAAATCATCTGACTTGTGAGTCATCGGCCTAAAGTCTGTTACATGAGTCATTTAGAAAGTTTAAGGGAGACAATGCAAAAAAAAAAAGAGTTTGAAAATCAGAAAAAAAGGCAAGTGCATGAAAAAAAATGGAGAGTACTAAATGCCTGTGTTAAGTTCCAAATACTTGTTTGATGGAATTTGACTTTTGATAAATGATAATTAGCCTAATTGAGTTTTGGAGGTCGAAACCATCAAAGACTTGGAGAATCATTGTTTATTGATATGTTGACTTACAATTAGTAGAGTCCACCTGAACTAGAGAGGGTAATGATAGTAATGAAAAATTCAACCTTAGATTACACACTGAAAAAAGAGTGAAAAAATGAACAACTAGGGGTGTGTGAATTATACGAGAGGTGAACGGATATATTTGACTACAGAGGGTCGGGAATTGAAGCAACTTGTAAATTCGTAATTGTCTACTTAATTCTTCACACAGATACTTCAATTTTGCAATGGGAGAGTGGATATTAGTTTGATATTATGACTTTGAAACATTTTATAGATTTAGTACTGTAATTTCAAACACTAAGATAAAAAGTTAGATTGTCTAACGAAATATTTTTGCATGATTGTATGTTTTTTATTATTTAGGTTATAATTTTGTTTAAAAACAAACAAATATTTAAATTTGGGGGTATTTGATAAATGTATTTCATACACTTATTTGGGATCTAAAATAACGATATTTGATAGTTCTTTTGACAAAATATATCCTAAATATTGTTGTATTTTATGTTATATAGGTAAAACTCAAGGTTGAACGAAGAATCGAAAGAAAGAAGGAGAAATTGGTGAAAATGGCAAGATCCAAAATTTACGGACCAAATTGTAATGTTCAATAGTTGATTCGGATCAAAAGATACTATTTGAAAGATTTTTAGGAGACAATTGGATGAAATTAGAACTCAAAATGAATGGAATATGATCAAAATTAATTTCTAATCGCACAAGTTATATTCTAGATTTCTAGTCGAAGATTGAAATTGGTTTTTGCCACAGTAAACGTCCGAATTGGAAAGTTGTAGCTCTTTGAATTAGCTTTCCAATTTACTTTGAATCGTATCAATCGGATATCGGGAGAGGAAGTTATGGCCAAAATACCAAATATTGTGCAAAAACCAAAAATTTCGCGCGCGAATGGAACATTCCTTACTCGATTGGAATTCTTTTGGAAATCAATTTGGATGTGATTTTCTACCAATTTTCGACTCCTATAAATAAAGAACATCAATATACATATTGAGGACCTTTCATGTGTAGATTATATTCTAATACTCATCAATTATTATCATCAAAGAAAGACATTTCATAATTTTAATGAGAGAATTGAAGGGGATTTGTAAGAATTTAATCAAGTGAAGATTCAAACCTGATTTTTTTTGGCAAAGAAGAGAAAGTGCAAGTGAAGATTCATCAAAAAAACCATTGAAGAGATTTAAGATTTCAAAATTCATCTTCATCTTCTCAATTTATCTAAAATTCGGGTTATATCTTTTCACTTAAATATGATATCTTGTAATTTCAAAATACTAGACTAAATTTATACATTGTTAGGATGAGATGAACCATTGTTATGATATTTTTAGTTTTTAATTAATTATTTTGACTTTAATTTGATTTGATTTATGGATATTTATTATCGTTTTTATCGTTCTTTTTAATTGCTTGATCACCAATTGAATTGTTAGTAAATTTTATTGTTATTGAGAGAGACAATAAGATTTAAGCACATTATAATAAATATTGTAAAGTTTGATAGAGAATAGAGATATACCTCTATGCTTTATATGGTTTCAATAGATGTTTTAGTACTTGTTAATGCATTTATCATGTTTGCATCTTTCATCGAAAGATGGAAGGGTCACATAAGGGGAATAAATTTGATCGCTATTGAGAGAGGCTATCAATTAAATTATGAACATTGACCAACATAAATGATTTTAAATTGTCACTTTAATTGTTACATTACAAATTGAATAATAAGGGGGATTCGGCATCTTAACAATGTATCTCACATATTTGAGAAACGCATTTAATTGCTTTTATTAATTTAATTGATAATTTAAGTATTAGTATAGAAAGAATCAAAAAAGTTATTTGCTATTCGATTAAAGTTGAAATTAATTTTAATTCGATTAAACATGTAGTTCTCGTGGGTTCGAAACTCTATTCATCATTTTATTACTTGTTCACGATCCCGTTCACTAGCAAGAAATCAAATGGTCAAGTACCATCCACTTATCCATTATTCATCTGAATCTATTTATAAATTAAATAGTTTATAAATACTTTCCAAACATAACTTTACATTTTCTAAGATTTACCAGAAATTTTTAAATGCATTTTATCTTTAATCTACTAGCTTTTGAATAGTAAAAAGGAAGGAGAGATGTAACGGTGAAAGCAAGTGGTTCCCGCTCTTTAACCACCAACTATATAGATAGTTCAACTAAGAGGGTGTTTGACATCCACTTTTTGCAGAATAAAATTTTTAGAATAGTGATTGATGAGAAAATGTGTGGTGAAAAAGTTATGAAATTTTTTAGATTTATGTGTAATATTATTTTATTGGGAGAATGTATGGTTGAAATGAAAAATGAAAAAAAATGAGAATGATAATGGGATGATAATGAGTGAAAAACATGGGCTAAATTATACTCATATTTTTTTGTACAACTGAAGGTGTAAATTGACTTGGATCTTATAATACTCTTTTATATGGGCTAGGGCCATTGGACGGTAATGAGTACTGACCATTATAAAATTTTAAATTGTCTGAAAGCAACCTGGCACGCAAAATACACGATGATTTCATATTTAACTCCAGTATTGTAGAGATTAAAATCGGATTTTTAGTAAATTTTGATAAAAGTTGATGAAAATATGTGGTTGAAATATTGTGGACCTCACAAAATGTATGATTAAAGTTAATTGTTGATATTAATTTGAAATTTTAATTGAATTTTAATCCAAACCAAACATGTGACCATTCTTTTATAAAATTCATTGGAAACCTAATTCCTCCAACAACCATAAATATTTATGATATGAAGAATATATTATGTACTAGTTTAGGAGAGTTAGAAAAACTAATTTTAATAAAAAGTAGTACTTATATTTTTAATATGTGGTTCAAATTAATTATTGATTTTGATATTTTTTTATCAATCTTTTAAGTTTTCCAAACAAGCAATCTCTATAAACAATATTTATGAGCTGATTAATATAAGGTGACACGAGACAGCGACGTTCTCCCCACCTTCCCACTCACACGTTACCACACCACCCTCAACCCTAATTTCTGTGAACAGTGACTCAAATTAGAGAGAGAAAATGAGTGCGTGTGCGTGCGCGTGCGTGCGCGTGTAGTATAATATAAAGAAAAACCTCGGCTGCCCAAATCACTTCATGAGCATATCTAAAACATAATAAAATACGGCGCATATCTTCAATGCATAGTGTTTGTGTTTTAGGTACCAAACATTGTATTCTGTATACCAATAGTTTTTCAATTTTCTGCCTTTTTCTTTTCCCTATTTCTTCATTCTTGATTCCATTTCAAAGGTTTTTTTTTTTTCCCTTTTCTACAGTGTTTTAAGTCCACTTAGATTGCTTGGTGGCTTGTTTTACCTATAAACATCGCATTGCATCTAATTCTCCTTCTTTTTCTTCACATCATCCTAATCAACTCCCTCAATTATGGTATCATCTTATTTTAATTTTAGTCTGTTAACGAAGTTTATAGATCTTGGAAGAAATTAAGGATCTTCTTTCTTGAAAAGGCTAAGTAATTTTGTGGGTTTGATTTTTGTTCTTCTTTCAACAAGAAAGAGATTAGGGTTTGAATTTTGTTGGCATACTTAAATTCAATCAAGAGAGTTAAAAGGAAGCAAAGATCAATAATCATCTTTTGATCCTTCATTTCTTTCAGCTGAACCAATGAAATCTGCAAGTATGGCTAATAGTAATCGGTGGTGGACCGGCGGCTTGCCAGTGGTGGAACCGGCTCTGATGAACAAAAACGAAATGCAATTTCCGATCAATGAAAACAGTGGTGGAAGCAGTGAATCTGATGATAAAGATGCTGCAGATGAGCCTAAAGAGGGTGCTGTTGAGGTTGGCACACGTAGACAGCGAGGCCGGCCGCCGGGATCCAAGAACAAGCCAAAACCACCAATTTTCGTCACCCGGGACAACCCTAACGCCTTGCGTAGCCACGTCATGGAGGTGGCTGGTGGTACAGATGTGGCTGAGAGCATAGCCCAATTCGCCAGGAGGCGTCAAAGAGGGGTATGTGTATTGAGTGGTGGTGGATCAGTGACTAGTGTCACCATAAGACAGCCTTCTGCACCTGGCGCCGCTGTGGCACTACATGGAAGGTTTGAAATTCTGTCACTAACCGGAGCTTTCCTCCCTGGCCCCGCCCCTCCCGGGGCCACCGGCCTGACGGTGTACCTAGCCGGTGGTCCAGGGCAGGTGGTTGGGGGAAGTGTAGTAGGACCCCTAGTGGCAGCAGGGCCAGTCATGGTTGTCGCTGCCACTTTTTCTAAGGCAACTTATGAAAGGTTGCCACTTGAAGATGATGAAGATGGAGGTGTCTCCGCCCCCGCTCCCGTGGCCAGAGAAACAGAAAATTCTCCTCCAGGGATCGGAACGAGCGGTGGACCACAACAACATGGGATTCCTGATCCTTCATTACTTCCAATTTACAATTTTACACCGAATTTATTAGCAAATGGTGGACAGTTGAATCATGAAGCATATGCTTGGGCACATCCTCGACCTCCTTATTGACAGGAACAGAAAATTAAGTAGGTAATTGCAATAATAAACAATTATGTGTTTTGTGTTGTGTTACATGGAAATTTAGGTACAAATTTTTATATATAGAGATGTTAGGATGTTGATTCGGTTTTGAGATTACAGACCTAAAATCTTTGTCTCGGACTGAATGTCATCTGAAAAAATGTTGGGATGTTTTAGCTAGATAGAACATTGTTATCTATATATGTAAAATATTGGAACTTAATTTTCCTTCTAACTTGTTTGGAATAAAAATATGTTTTTTTCTGCAATAATATTCTTCTTAATCAGTTGTGTTTACAATAAAACTATAGTTTCTTTATTTGCTTTTCTCTGTTTAATCCTATATATTTAAAATTTAAAATATCGGGTTACGTATGAATCTCTCGTTTAATAAATGTTATTATGTAGTGTTTGCTTACTAATATTTATTGAAATAAGAACATCTTGATTGATGATTATTAGGTAGAGCAAATTTTTTGAGTTATAGGAAATTACTTCCTCATTTCCAACAATAATTTATAGGAAATTATAAAAAGTATTTATTTCAAGGCATGATTTATTTTTAATTCTTTTTCTTCTTTAATATATATCGTGCTTGGTGGGACAATTTAGTTGATGCATTTGTGCACCGGATACATTCCATTCATTTAATGGGGCAACATTTTAGCATTTGGGCATTCTCTCTTTCCTTTCATTAATTCAAAAGAAATAGTTGATGGTGCAGAATAAATAAGACATGTTTGGATAGATTTAATTATTTTTTATTTAACGATTGAATTTTATAAAACATAATAAATAGTTCATTAAAAAAAAAAAAGTATAGCAGACTTAAAGCGAGATCTCCAACATACGAATACAAAACCAAGAAAAGTAGGAAAAAAATTAGGTTGACGTACATAATAATTTATTATATGAATGTGATTGAAAATAAGCGCGTAAAAAAAAAAAAAAAAAGTTTTGAAATAATGGTCGTCAAACGGGGGCTAAAAATGCATGGAACATTTGAAATATTTTATTGGATCATGATAATGTAATATAATTTATATTTGGCCGTGTGCGGAAGAAGTTAATTAAGAATGGATCCAATTAATCATTTTATAAGATAATAAAGTATAAGTCATCAAATCGTTGGGAGTTTGATATAGACTCCTGCTAGTTTATAAAGAAAATAATTGAAGATATAAAATTTTCAACTTGTTTGAGCTCCATTTTTTCAAATATTCTCCAATAAAATAATTCTACACGTAAATCAATTTTTTCTTATTTTTTATTACACATTTTTCAAAAAAAAAAAAAACACTATTTAAAAATATAATTTTACCCTAAAATGGGGTCAACAAGGCTGCCTTCTCCCATACGTGTAGAGCATGTACTATATACATAGATAAACAATAATAAAAGCCCATATCATGTAACGAAATTGAGTTTGAACAATAATAACATTTTTTGTAAGATTTCAAAATGTTAAACATTGACTCCTTAACCAATTATCAAATATAATTAATAAGATTCCTTCTCAAAAATAATTTTTTTGCGATCATTGTGAATTTAATTCAAAATTAGAAAGCAAAACTTTTCACTCCATTTTTTAATTAAAAAATAGAGTTTGACTTACCCAGTTAATTAACAAGTCCTATTTCTGTTACGAGATAAATTATCCTAATCAGTTTTATATGTTAACCAAGTTTATCAGTAGTACGGTTTGAGGATTTAATTTTTATCATAATTTCGTCTAGGGATATCATTTAATGAAAAAGGATAATAGAATATTTACCACTTTTTGGGCTCTTGTCACATTTATTTAGCCACTTGGATGCCGAATGGAAATAATTCAACATAATTTCTCACAAATATTCGCCAGTATAGACACGCTGAAAAGATTGATTAGACATACCTCCCAATTATATGATAGTTTAGCTTTTACTAGTTATAGCCCTTGTTTGAGCTCAATTTTGAAACAAAATGCATTTTTATTAGTGATTTTCAAAGAATGTGCGGTAAAAAAAAAAATCAATTTGCACGTAATATTATTTTATTAAAAAATGTGTGGTTGAAAATAAGTTTTGAATCCCATTATTTATGGATGTGATATTGTGTCCCGTGTATAGTAGGGCGACGACAAATCATTAGTTGACTTGTAAGTTTTATCAATTATACTACCGGAAGACTGCTCGTTACGGCATTGACAAAAATCTCAAAAGCTCTTAATTCTCATTCATACCCAACAAATTATGTCCATTAATTATATGAATTCGAAGTGATGAGAGTAGAATTCCAAAGCTTCTATAACCAAATAAATTATTCATTTAGCCCTGGTTTGATGGTCATTTTTTTGGAAAAATATTATTATAAATAGTAATTTTTTGGAGAATGTATAATTAAGAAGTATAGATAATTTTTAGATTTGCGTGTAAAATATTTTATTGTGTGAATGTGTGGTTGAAAATATATATATAAAGTTTTGAAAGTATAAAGAGACAAACATGACTTTAATTGGAGTTTATTTTCCAACATGAATCCATTTTGTGTCAATTTTTTGCTAGAAAGTCCTGTACATGTAGAAAGTTGTTTCCTTTATGAA
This sequence comes from Fraxinus excelsior, assembly GCA_019097785.1. Lineage (NCBI taxonomy): Eukaryota > Viridiplantae > Streptophyta > Magnoliopsida > Lamiales > Oleaceae > Fraxinus > Fraxinus excelsior. The sequence continues at coordinate 2,277,681 of CM032638.1, read as the reverse complement.
CTGAATAGTAATTTTGGAACTTTTCTATTATGTCTATTATCATTTAATTTTTCAAGTGTATAGAATGCAGGTTTTTATATAATGTGTTTGGTGACGTGCGGGAAAATTTGATATACAGACATTGATCTTCGGAACATGATAGATCAATATGTCAACAAAGTTATTAATAACATGTCGTTCACATGAGTCCACTATACATATTGATTATAAATTCGCGAACTTTTAGGATAGTTAATACCCGAGAGCGCCAATACTAAGTTAATTCATATTTGTTTTGTTTGTCTTAATTATCGCAACTCTTTCTTAATAAAACTTAATAAAATAGCATATTTTAGTATATTATTGACAATAAATTAGACTAGAAATTTGTAAAGATATATTCTCATTCATATAAAAACGTATGAATTAATAGGATGTTCTCTTAACACGAAAAGGATATGGCAAAGTTGAAGTAACATGGAGAGCCCACTTCACATGAATTCACGTGTTAAGAGTTAATTAATTAATCTTAAGAATTTAATAATAGTTTATTAGCAACTTGGTTGAAGCATTCCAATGCTAAAAGTCCAGTCTGAGGGGCCTTATTAGATTCAATAATTACTAATTCCTATTAATTTAACCCTCATTATTTAAGACTAATGAAACAAGTTGATTCTCCCTTTTGTTCCTATTTGCCTTTCCAAATGTTGCCACTCCCACTTGCATAATTTATGCAGCCTACACTAAAGACATACAAATTATTTTTTTAACCGTATAAACTTTTAATACTTATTTTTCAAAGTCGTAAGTTTGAAGGATAAATTACTTTACTAGGAGGATTTGACAGAAATCTTGACATAATTGCATGCCGTAGTAGATGATCAGATGAAAAGGTTGACTGTATTTTAGCAATCTAATGATAGAATATCATGTGACATTATGTTAAACTTTATGTCAACCTTAATGTTCATATAGCTATGAGTCACCAATCCACATCAAATATATGCTTCAAGCAAGAAGGCATGTTAAACACATAATCAAATAATAATTTTTGTGCCCACTTCAATAATAACGTCAAACACATATTTCATCAAAATTTATTAAAAATCTGATTTTTATTTAAACCAATATGGACTTAATTCAATCAGACGCACTCAGAATAGCCAATGAAAAGTAAATGATCTTGAAAGAGAACCCACTAAACATATATTTAATATAACTTGGACTACCCTAACCACGAAATTATTTGCTTGGTGGGGTCGTTTAGAAAGAAAAAAATGCCACCCAAATATTTGGCTTTTCATTGAAAGTCGACCGTGTCTAGCTATGTCGTGTAGGACGTGCCATTTTGTTTAATCCAATGGACATTTGCTTATCGTAATTTAAATTATTAAAACCATTCAATATGTAGAAGGTAAAGATAGAACATAGTGCCCATAAAAGAGAAAAAGACGTTTGGTTTTTTAGTTTAATTTTTCTAGATGATAATTTGATATCTTAGTCGTTCACATAGTTAATTGAAAGACTTTTAGAACAACGTGTCTTCGACGGTATTATTTGATGTCTGCAATAATTTCTTGACCGATCTAATATTTTTATATATGATCTCACATTATAAAATGATCAGAGTAGTACAATTAATTTGTAACAAGTATTCCGTCACCGTCTATTTAAGTAATAAATTTATTAACGAATTTCTAATCGAATAATTTGCTCGAGAAACCCTATAATAAGGATTTCATACAAAATAGCCGAGGTTACCTATTACTTGTGCTAATAGAAAGCTGGTCTAATAGAAGTAAACCCTAAAGCTAATTCAACGCTCAAAAAGTAACAATACTCAATACAAAGGAAGTAAATGTTAAAACATTCTTGTTAAGTAAAATTAAGCATTAATTTCAAAAGTAAAATGATTTTCGAAAAACAATTTGGTGGAAACTATAAAAAGACTATAAGAACCCCAATAGAGGCTGATGAGATGGATGGAGGGAATCAATTTTCAAGATTTATGGGTCCCCATTCCAAGGTGACACGATTGACCTAGTCACTCACTCCATTAGTATTCATAACTGTGGTCTTTCGACAAAATCAGTGACATCCTCATTTGTTGTTGTCCACCAGCACTCACCAATTTGCCAATTTGGTTTCAAATTCAATTAAATTTGCTAATTTTGTCATAAAGATTCATGTATGTCGTCCACTGCCTGTCCTGTCATCTTCACGAGCCAAGGATCATTGAATACTTCAATTATTAGTTCTTCAGAGAAATTTCGTCTCATTACTAGAAAAACTTCAAAAAAGAGAAAATGTATTTATGTTTAATTAAATTTTGGGATAATTGCAGCAAAAGCTCCAAACCTTTGACATATTAACAAATTTTCTCCAAATCTTTGACTTGTTGCAACCGTCACTCCTATTCTTTCCAACCATTGCATGTGAGGTACTTTTAAATGGTTTCCATCTATTTTTCCGTCAATTGACCTCAAAATTAATTTTGACCATATTTTAATCAATTAAAAGAGGCAAAATGGTAAATATTTATTAAAATCGTTATCTGGCCTTGAATGATAATTGTAACTAGAGACTTGAAATTTAACAAATTTCATATGAAGCCCCGTCGTCAATCTTGATTCAACTGAACAATCGGACGTCTTTGTCCGCCACAATCGAACCCAAGTAACACAGATTTCTTAAATCTCACCAAACAATCCCATAAGCCCTCACAGGCCTATGGCAGGGTAGTGTGGGTGAAATAATTGTAAAATAAATACACCACGTGGCAGGCGGAAGAGCTCGTACATGGCAGGGTAGTGTGGGTGACTCGATTTTGTATGTGTTGGAACGAGCTCAACTCAAAAGCAGGTTGGTCAATCCCTTTCTGGCAAAGGTCTCAACACGAACCTGTTTCCAGTCGAGGCGAATAGCCGAACCTACAACGGATCCAGTGAAGTGATTGACAAGACAACACACTGTTAACGTTGCCTCTACATGCCTACATAATCAAGTCCCCAAGCTAGAATTAGAAGATATGAGGATCTTAGCATTTAATGACTTGATTGATTGATGTTAACGGGAGCCATTGGATCTGGCCGAACCACTTGCCCTATCATCCGACAGGCCTCGTTCACCCTACCTTAAGTATAAAAGCACACACATAGCACCGGGAGATGGTAATGCAAGTTTAGACATTAAAAAGTAAACCTTCTCTCTCGATACTTAAAGCTCACTCCTTAAGCCGACCCCATTTTATCAACGGAATAAGGACATTGCAACTCGTTAAAGACTTGTAATCATTCCCTTCATTGATTTATCTACAAAATTGACTATTTGATCTGAATAATACATTGGGATTCAGCTTACGTGGACGTTAGTCTCTACTTATCTATTGGTCACGTCATTGGTCCATTTTTTGGGATCAACAATACACCTGGGTAAAGGTTAACTTTATAGGGTATTCAATGGCCGTCACAATGGAGACTTAATAGGAAGGATGGTGGTGCATCCATTTCACATAGAGATCTTCCTCTTTCTTCGGATCACAATAATGCCGGTTCAGTTGAATTTATTAAATTTCAAGCGTGAGGTTGCAATTATCATTCATTGGTCAAATAACAATTTTGATTATTTTAATAGATATTTACCATTTTGTCCCCTTTTAATTGATTAAAAATATGATCAAACTTAATTTTTGGGTCAACTGACCGAAAATGGATGGAAACAATCCAAAAGGGCCTCACATCCAATGATTTGAAAGGTTAAAGGTGATGGCTGCAATAAATCGAAGGTTTGGGGAAAGTCTGCTAACGTTTCAAAGGTCTAGGGCTTTTGCTGCAATTATCCCTTAAATTTTCATAATAAAACTATATCTTGAGTTTTCTATTTCAAAACAATTTATGTGCAGGATAGTATTGAAACATCCATGATCTTAAATCACTCTCTCAATGCTATATTTCTAAATGATGAGTAAGGAAAGTAAAGGGCAATTTTGAATCCTGAACAACTTAAACTACTTATTTTGAAGGCTGTTCTTTCGTCGAATTTTTCTCCTAACAACATACACCAGCTCTTCTCTTAATCTCAAATTATGCTTTTGGATCCTAATTATTCTAAAGAAAATCGCGTGTATGTACATTTTTCTTTTTCCTCTTTCAACGAAACACTCTATGATTTGCCGGTGACTGATTATTTCTTGTAATATTATATTCATCTATGGATTCAAACAATGAATATAATATTACAAGAAATATATGACATATAAGAATAAATTTCACATCGCTCTCTTAACAAGATTGTCATTAGAACCTATTAAGCTTTAAAGTTCAAACGAGCACACGGGAATTTCAAGATTATATTTTCAAACAAGCTACCATTACGTGGGGACATATAAGGGCACTTCAAATAACGATAAAATAAATAAACAATATATAAGAGTTTTTGATACTCTTACAAGAATGACGACATGTTAAGATGGAATCTTAATTCTTAACAAGTCTTATATTGAATTAGCAAAATCAAATTCACTATCTTGAAGTGATAGTTGTATATATACGATTTGCTGAAAGAACTCGAGAAGTATAAAATTATTTTAAAAAATTTAAATTGGTTTATAATTTCCCTAAAAAGAAAACTTATCAATTTTACAAGGGACTGTCACATTGCTTAAAAACTTCATTATTCAAAAGAAAGTAAGAACTTTAATATTGGTGCCTAACTTATTGTCCTAGTAGCAAAATAGTTCTCGATATTTAAAATGATCAAATTGATTCTTCATTTTTCATTATAGTTGCACAATTTTATTTTTTTTCTCAACAGATCACGCGTGTTCAATTTTTTGAAATTATATTTTTCTTTCAACTTAAATTGGTGCTAAATTTCAGAACGAGACACGTTTTCAACAAACTAACACGACAATTTTGTAAGGTTTTTGCTATTGAGAATTGTTAGAGTCCCAATTTCTTGTGGTACAATAGATTGAGCAACAGTGCATTTTTTTCTCAAATGAAAATGAGAAATCACACGTGCGAATCAAATCTTTTTGGATTATTATTAGTTAGAAGGAACAAATTGAGAACAGGTCAAATCAGTGGCCGGCTGTACTTTATAATTTGTGGTTAGGGAGTTCATAAAATTGTTTTGAGGAGTTGCAAACCATACATTTTATTATTATTATTTCATTAGATTAATGAAAGGTGCTTTAGGAAATCAGATTTTGTCATATATTTGCCTGTCAACAAGTTTATGGCCATTGATTAATTTTTCATTAATTTAATCAATGGATTAAACAAGTTGCCATGTAAACATACTTATTTTTGGACTTTTGAATCAATAATTGTGCTTTTAATCGATTTATATTTATTGTAAATGATTGAAGATAATTAACAAATCTATTTATCAGAGACATATATATATATTTTTTTTTTTATTTTTTGACAATATTAGAGATACATCTTTAAATTTAAAAAATATCACTACCTCCTATATTTTAATTTCGAGTGTATCATGTTCACCCATGGCCACCTTTAAGATTAATTATTGATTGAGTATAAAATAAATTATTAATACCTAAATTACCCATGAAAACAATATATAAAACTAAATGCTATCTATGCATCAATTTGGCCCATTGTCACAATATATAATCAAAATTAGTGACACAAATTAATAAACATCGCCATCCATTTCATTAATCTTAACAACTTACATATTTCTTTAACTTTACCAACAAGATGGCAAATTGGGTTAAACCACTTTCCCAGAAGAATCATGCAAGGAGCAGTGCTAGAATTCTAAGTGTGCAGGAGGTAATTTGATGAAAAAGATGACCATTAACAGTTCAATGATAAAGCGACATGTAATATTATGTCACTTATTCGGCACTATAGCATGGATCGGGCAAATTCTCCTCCCCTGGTCGTTCCCGATGTCTTGTCCCAAATGGTAAATGGGATGGAGATGGGGAACATGGCCCCACCCTTGAATTCCTTGAATCCGTCCAAATCTATTTTTATATTTCACGATTTAAATCGTATTTTAAAATTGAAAAAAAATAATAATTAAATGGGACGGTTAAATAGGAATATCTTATTCCACACCTAACCTCGCATCTCGAAATCCCCAGCAGGGCTGGACAGAAATGAAGGTCCCACCTCGCCCCATTACTATCCCTATTTATCAGTAGAATTATTTGTTGATTTAAGTGAATAATCCAATTGCAATGGTATCCAAAATATTTTAGAAAGCAAGTCAATTGGATACCACATCAATATGATAATTAACTTAAATTAACAAATAACTTCACTGATAAAATGAAATAATCAAGAAATATATACATTGTTAAGGTTAATGAAATGGATAGTAAACTTCACTAACTAGTGTAATTGATTTTGATGAAGCTGAGATATTTTTAAGTATATTGCCACTAAGATTTTTATTCGTCATACCACACTTTTAAACTTTTATTTATTTACTAAAATGGTCGTAAGAAAGTGACTTAAATACCATTTCATTATGCGCTCATAAGTATATTATTTTTTCTTATTTCATTATTACGTACACAACAAATATATAAAATTGTGTGGCAAAGTGGCTCTTCACATACCTTTCGGCAGTACTTCGGACTTTTTATGCTGGCAAAGTGGCTCTTCCCATCCTACTTTTAACCAAAAATGCATATTAAATTCACAAAGCCTCCAAATGGCCCATCAGAATCATTTTACACGTGTCCCTACAGTTGCATCACGTTTGAATCTCGTTAAGGCGTATAATCAGTGAATGAAGGGAAAATTGTGGCACAATGATGCAATGACCTAATGGGTTGAAAGAGTTGGCCCAGTTGGAATTTAATTGAAAGCCCAGCAACTGATTTGTTTTGTAAACAATGGTGCAGAGATGTGTTTTGAAAAGGGGAGACTAAAATCGTGTTTTACTTACCCTTATAACTGAACGGTCACCAAGTGTAACCTCCATCACCATTGGATTGGGGACCTTATGGAGACTCCTATAAATCCGTTTCTAGGGTTTGGTTATTTCACTTGGCTTCGATATCCTTCTTCTCAATTTTTTCTGCGCCGCTCTCGAGTTCTCTTCTTTTATGAAATCAAATATTCTCATTTGATTTCTTGTTTTTCTCTCAAAGCTATGTAATCTTTAGTGATTACTTGAGTAGAATTTGTTCTTGTGTGAATTATAGTGTGGCTTCTTGTGTGAACCTTGTACTGCGAAGAGAGAACTCGTATTTGTGATATCAAAGGGTCCAGTCTGAGTGCTATACTTTGTATTTCTTACTTTGGGGTCTAATTCGAGCATAGTAGTGTTCAATCTTGTGTGATTGAAGCACGAATCTGTTAAGATTTTGGCCTGTGTGCTTGAATAAAGATAAGTTTCATTTTTCTGGATTATTGTGTCCATTTATTGCAACTTAAAATAGTGTTCGGCTAGGCAATTTACTTAGTGATTGTTTAGATTCTTGAGTTTCTGATTTCACATATATTTTGTTGACTTGTAAACTAATCATAGTGAACTCATCCCAACAGTGAAGAGATAATTTCCTTATTGATTAGATTGTTAAGAGTCCGAAGATGAAATGAACATTAAACTAGTAACAAGGTGTATTAATACAGATCTCCAAATACACAAATACATATCGACGAGAATACACCAAAAAATCACCCCTAATCAAACCAACCGGCATCAAGATTTCTTCAATCTAAGCTTAGTCAATTGTACCCTTCTATGTCATCAAAGAGGTGCTAGACAAACCCAAACCCCCCACCAAAATCGAGATATGAGTGGAGTTATTTCAATGGCCAAGTAAAACTTACACCACACCAAATGATTTACTCACCAAGAGATCATACAGTCTCTCTTTTTCTCACTCAGAAAAAAGTTCAACTACACAGAAGTAGAAGACGGCAGACAATAGAAAGAGAGAATGAAGAAGGTTCAACCGAATATTCTAAACCAAGAGGCACATCACCAAAGAAAATTAACCTAATCCCCCGAAAGGCAATAAGGAACATATCATTTATACTCACAGAACCAACCATTGATCTGAAATGAACCCAATGGACCAAAGCAACCGGCACTCTCTCCATTCAAAATAACACTAAAAGCGTGCTTTGAGAATGCGAGTTATCCAGCGAGTTTTAGGCTTGGGTTGGGGGCCATCTCAATGAGGTTATTGGGCAATTGTTAATTTGTCTCGGCCGAAATTCCATTATCATCGTTGCCTAATATTGAATTCGACCTAGCATCACAACCCAACAAGGTGTATGATGAAGTTCACCGAAGACTCCATCATTACCTAACCAAATTCAGCTTGGGATTGACATAAGAGTTGGTCAATGTCTAACTTTTGAGAACCATATGTACGAGGAAATTAAGATACATGGTTATTGTTATGATAATGGTACTAATCTTTTAATTCTTGACAATATCAAATTTTTAGATAGAGGAATCATGAGTGTTAATTATTTTATTAAATATTGGCTGCTAGGACTGGTTGCCTTCAACGAATTTGTTTAAGAAAATGATAGATATGTAAAGATTATGTGGAAGTTGGCGATTCTATTGGTTTGTTGGTACATTTTCCTAATATCGAAAAGCATGTGGAGTTACTACCATTCAGAAAATATGTAGAGATAAAGGTGGTGATGGATTTGGTTAGCTTGATTTGTTGAGTATTACAACATTGTGGTGGGTTGAAGAAATCAACAGGATTATGCTTGAGGAAGCTCGCGTAATTCTATTTTAAGTTCGCTCGATTTTCTTCTACAAGATATGGCTTATACGATTCGTTTGCTATTATTTTTCCAGTGAATTTGTCAAGTAGATTACAGCAGTTATGAGACAATGAATGAGACCACGAAAAAAATTTTGGGGGCGAATACTCTCCAACCCAAGGAGTTCACCATATAGTCGTCCAATGTAAAATGCCCAAGGCTTGATTCGTGTTTTAGAACTTATTTATTTAATTACGTCTAATTAATTAATGGTCAGTTTTAATGTTTGTTACGAGTCAAAGGATTAATATGTAAGTTTTAATTAGGATTGCATTAGGACTTTGTGTAAGAGCAACAAACAATGATCTTTGAGGGTTGGTTTTTTGTTACCAGCATTTTTGGCCCTTTTCTTGATTGTTCATGGATCACTTGGTGCCTTTCTTTGTTCGTTCCCACGCACAATCCATATCTCCACTTGGGCCACATCCAGCCGGTGCACCAGATCATCATGGATCAAGCATGATCAATACAATTTTCCTCAAATGATGACCTTCAACTTATCGTCTCTCAACTAGTAAGATCGCATATTCTGTCAGTATTTGCATCATCTCTACTGTGCCAATGTTACGTTACCATGAAGGCTCCAACTATTGAAACATCAAGCTCAGCTGATGAAGAATCAGCTACAAATGAAGAAGCATTATCGTGGACCATCAGCTGATCATCAGGAAAGGGACCACCAGTGGAAAGGCATCAGCATAAATGATGACAGAGGATAACTAAATTCTGTTATGGAGCAAATGGGACCACTTCTATCTGTTAGAATATTCACGGTTGTTTTGCTGTGATTTATCATTTCTTTTTGTAGAATATTAACATAGATTTTCTTCTTCTAGATCCTTCTCATTGTATTATAAATACCACATTGTTGTACAGTTTTTATCATTCAATCAGATGGATTAATCTGTTTCCTCCTAATACATAACTTCAATATTTTAGTTAAGTATTTCTTTTATGGTATCAGAGCGAGGTTGAGTATAACACCACAATGGAGTCAACAAATTCAGATCCAAATACAATTCAGAATGACGAGCAAAATCCAAATGCCAATCCAGCACCAAACAATACCCCTATTCCAAATCCTAGTGACCCTTGCAGTCCATATTTCATCAGTAGCAGCGATAGTTCTGGAGCTATGCTGGTTACTCACATCCTTGATAATACCAATTACTATGCTTGGGCAAGATCCATGAAAAGAGCACTTCGAATCAAAAATAAGCTTGGCTTCATTGATGGAAGTTTATCTGAGCCCACTGATCCTAACAGCATGTTGATGGAATACTGGCTTCGTTGCAATGACATAGTCATTGCTTGGTTGCAGAATACCATGGCAGCTGATGTAAAATCCTACACATTATATGCTGAGACAGCTAGGGAACTTTGGCTGGATTTAGAGCACCAACTAGCTCAGCAAAATGCTCCACGGATTTATGAGGTTAAGCAGGCCATCATCACCCTAATGCAAAATCAGGACCCTGTAGGTGCATACTTTTCAAAATACAAAACTCTGTTGGATGAATTAATGAACTATGAGTCCATTCCCAATTGCTCATGTGGAGGGCTGAGACCTGTTGTCGAAAATCAGCAAAGAGACTGGGTAATGAAATTTTTAATGGGGCTAAATGATTCCTACAAGGCAATCAAGGCTCAAATTCTCTTGGTTAAACCTTTTCCCACACTCAATGAAGTATACTCTTTAATCCAGCAAGAGGAAAAGAGGAGGCAAATCTCAGCAGACCTTCCCACATCTGATTCAATGGCACTGGCCACCAGAGGAATGCTGAATGATGGGGTAAAACACAATGGAATTACGCAAAGGAAATACTACTGTACCCACTGCAAAATACCAGGACACTCAATAGAAAGATGCTTCAAAGCCAATCCTGACAAACCGGCTTGCAGCCATTGCCATATGCCAGGGCACTCTATGGATAAATGCTTCAAGATCCATGGGTACCCTCCTGGACACAGGCTACACAGAAAAGGAATCTTCTCAGCTAATCAGGCGTGCTTGCAGGAAAAGGAAGGAGCTGGAAATAGTAATCAAGTGACATTCACCCAAGAGCAACAAGCTCAACTTCTTGCTTTACTCAAGTCTCAAAATATTCAATGCCTCACTGCTTCTACCTCAACAGACATTCCTAAACACTCTGGTATATCTCATTATCTATGTGCATATAACTGCAGGACTAAAAGAAATTCTGATGCATCATGGATAATAGATACAGGAGCAACAGACCACATGGTCTGTTGCGTTTCTCTCTTCAGTTCTGTCCAAGCCAAAGTAAACTATTCAGTTCTTCTTCCAAATGGTGATTTAGTTAAGGTCACACATATAGGGACTGTACAAGTCACAGACAACCTAATTTTACAAGATGTGCTATGCGTTCCATCTTTCTCTTTTAACCTGATTTCTGTTAGAAAATTAACTCAAATGTCTAAGTGTTGCCTCATATTTTTTCCTGAAAAATGTTTTGTGCAGGACCTTTTGACTTGGAAAACGACTGGAATGGGTGAAGTGAGGCAAGGTTTATACCACCTGCTACAAGGCCAAGTTCCCCCTTCAGCTTTGGCAGAAGTTCTTTCTTTCGATTTAAATAAAAGAGCCCTATTAGTTGCTAATACCAGGACTGAGAAGTTTGATCTCTGGCACTATCGGCTGGGACATCCATCTCGTTCTAGATTAGACTTGTTAGGTATTAATGATGTTCCTAGAAATACATATGAACCATGTCTTGTTTGCCCAATAGCCAAAATGCACAAATTACCTTTTCCTACTAGTCATCACAAATCCAAAAATAGCTTTGATCTCATACATTGTGATTTATGGGGACCGTGTAGTGAAACTAGCTATGATGGGTCTAGATATTTTCTATCCATTGTTGATGATTATACTAGGTGCACATGGGTTTATATGTTAAAATACAAATCAGATGCAATTGCTGCTTTACAAGGTTTTTGTTCCATGATAAAAACTCAATTTCAATCACAAATAAAAGTTATTAGAACCGACAATGGAGGAGAGTTTGAAATGAGAGAATATTATCACAAAGAAGGTATCATCCATCAGAAAACCTGTGTCGAAACCCCACAACAAAATGCTACAGTTGAAAGAAAACACCAACATATCCTTAATGTGGCCAGGGCTTTGAGATTCCAGAGTAGCATGCCAATGAAGTACTGGAATGATTGTGTTCTTACCAGCGTTTACCTTATAAACAGGACACCTTCACCTTTATTAAACAATAAAACTCCTTTTGAAAGGCTTTTCAAACATAAGCCTGATTATACAAGGCTTAAGGTATTTGGATGCCTTGCTTTTGCATCCACCTTAGCCAATCACAGAGGAAAATTTGAATCAAGAGCCAAAAGATGTGTCTTCCTAGGTTATCCTTTTGGAATAAAAGGATATAAGCTTCTTGACCTTGAAACAAAAAAGGTATTTATTTCGAGAAATGTGATATTTCATGAAGATATTTTTCCTTGTAAAGACTGCAATGCATCTGAGGAGGCCAAACTATCACAACCCAATTTTATCAATAATGATCTTCATCCTTACATTCCTTCAGTTATTTTTAGTGAAACTGAAGGAATAGAATCAGAAGCAAATTCTTCAAACTTCAATCAAAATTTTGAGACTGATGATCATCCTATAGCATCACCTCGGCCTAATTCCCAAGAGCAAGAATCAGATCACTTCGTACCTCGTAGATCCTCAAGAGCAAAAAGGACTCCAACATACCTGGAGGATTATATTTGCCAACAGACCTCACTTCACCCACCACAGAAGTTGGAAGAGCAAAGGGGACTCATCTCTTCAGGTAAACCTTTTCCTCTCAATGCTACTATATCATACCATAGACTATCCAATAAACATAAGACCTTTGTTGCATCCATATCATCTCACACTGAACCAAAAACATACCAAGAAGCATTTTCCTCACCTAAATGGCGTGAGGCAATGAATGATGAGATCGCTGCTCTTGAAATGAATAAAACCTGGACTATTACAGACCTTCCACCCGGTAAGAAAGCAATTGGATGTAAATGGGTATATAAGGTGAAGTACAAGGCTGATAGAAGTATGGAGAGATACAAAGCTAGGCTCATGGCAAAGGGATATACACAGCAGCCAGGATTGGATTATCATGAGACTTTTTCCCCTGTGGCCAAAATGGTGACTGTTCGAGCTCTACTCGCAATAGCGGCTGTAAAAGGATGGCACTTGCATCAATTTGATGTGAACAACGCCTTTCTTCATGGGGAGCTAAATGAGGAAGTATATATGGAGGTACCGCCTGGACACCCTAATGCAGAAAAATCAAAGGTGTGTAAATTAATCAAAAGTTTGTATGGACTTAAGCAGGCAAATAGACAATGGTATTCTAAACTTTCAGCTTTCATTATTGAACATGGTTTCACTCAATCAAAGGCTGATTATAGCCTCTTTACAAGGTCCGATGGGGATTCTTTTATTGGGATTCTTGTTTATGTGGATGATATAATTGTGGCAAGTGACAAAATGAGCGACATCAATTCTCTTAAGAGCTTACTTGACAGGAAGTTCAAAATCAAGGACTTGGGAACACTAAAATACTTCTTAGGAATAGAAGTTGCAAGATCTGATAGAGGAATTTATATATGTCAAAGGAAGTATGCCTTGGATATATTATCTGATTCAGGAAAGATAGGGTGCACACCAACCAAAATTCCCTTGGATCAGAGTGTGAAAATCTCCAAAACTGATGGAGAAACTCTTCATGATCCAACAGTTTATAGGAGACTTATTGGCAGATTAATATATCTAACTATTACCAGGCCTGATCTTTCCTTTTCAGTCCAGATGTTAAGCCAATTTATGAGTGATCCTCGGGTTGATCATTTAAATGCAGCTTATAAGGTTTTAAGATACATCAAGAAAGCTCCAGGACAAGGACTATTATTTCCAACCAAATCAGAGTTACAACTCAATGCCTTCAGTGATTCGGATTGGGGAGCATGCCCAGATACTCGAAGAAGTGTAACGGGTTATTGTGTTTTCATTGGGTCTTCTCTGGTATCCTGGAAATCCAAAAAGCAGGATACAATATCCAGATCTTCAGCAGAGGCGGAATACAGGGCAATGGCTAATGTTTGTTGTGAGTTAACTTGGATCAGATATCTTCTCCAAGACTTAAGGATTGATCATCCACAAGCTGCCAATTTGTTTTGTGATAATAAATCAGCTTTGTATATTGCGGCAAATCCAGTATTTCACGAAAGAACGAAACACATAGAGCTGGATTGTCATCTTATACGTGACAAGATTCAAGAGGGAAGCATAGTCACTAAGCATCTCAACAGCAATCTCCAAGTTGCAGACATCTTGACTAAGCCTTTAGCCTCATTTCAGTTCTATCAATATATGGACAAGATGGGAGTTGTCGACATCCACTCTCCATCTTGCGAGGGGATATTGAAACATCAAGCTCAGCTGATGAAGAATCAGCTACAAATGAAGAAGCATTATCGTGGACCATCAGCTGATCATCAGGAAAGGGACCACCAGTGGAAAGGCATCAGCATAAATGATGACAGAGGATAACTAAATTCTGTTATGGAGCAAATGGGACCACTTCTATCTGTTAGAATATTCACGGTTGTTTTGCTGTGATTTATCATTTCTTTTTGTAGAATATTAACATAGATTTTCTTCTTCTAGATCCTTCTCATTGTATTATAAATACCACATTGTTGTACAGTTTTTATCATTCAATCAGATGGATTAATCTGTTTCCTCCTAATACATAACTTCAATATTTTAGTTAAGTATTTCTTTTACCAACACCACGAGACTTCATATTCCATATTTAGGAATAGTTGTGAGCCACACTAGTTCGATAAATGTTGGGAGATTCTTCTCGTACATTTATATACTGAGTTTGAGACTCGTACGCATGTTGGAAATTGTAGTTCAATCTCTAAGGTTAACATAGTGGAGTACTTCAATCCCGTATAAAAAACAACCTTTAGGAAATGGTAAAAATTTGGTTGCTCACCGTAGAAGTTCATCATGTAGAAAGATACCACAAGAAAGCACGAGGAAATGAATTGGGTTGAGTGGGAGAATTGAAGGCAAGCTACCACAAATGACAGTATAGTGGATTAGGCCTAGGATAAGATGCAGGGGTAGAGCTACAGAATACAAGATTCATTCAATTTTTAGCTCAAGCTTTTCACTACTAAAATGTGTAGAACATATGAATTTCATTTCTAAGAAATACACCCAAACTCAGCATAAAATTGTGTTTCCTGAAAAATAGATAAGATTATATACCTCAAGAATTATAAAGAATGTTCTTTTACTTTTTTGCATGATGCCCGAGTAGACGTGTTCTCAACTTAACGGCTTCAGGTGCGACTTAAACTAGAAAAACTTGATGGCTTATGGGATTCTGCGATTCACACCAACGGAATGTATAAAGATCCTCAACAGTAAGAAATAAATTCAGATCGACTAATAAAAACAAACTCTGAAGTATCATTGGATTTTTCACCATCGTCTACACCTAAAACCACATGAATTGGATTTCAGAAATTCATTTATTTTCTATTCAAGGAATTGATCTGGGGTTCTACGAAAGTTAGAATCATTCTTCAAATTCTTTTGAAGTTAGAAGACCCTTTCATTGGACTTGTCTTTTTGGGAGCTTGAATTTCGAATTCGATTTTAAAAACTAATTTTTGGGAGTCGTGGAAATCACCATGAATTCTTTGCGCTTTTCATGCTTACGATCCCTCATAAATTTCTTGTCACGAGCATAACTCTACAAATAACTTCCATGCCTTACAATCTGGATCATAAAGGCGTGTATGACCAACTCTTCAAAAGAATGGGGTGAGTTTGCCTAGAGATTACTAAAGTAATTCCCAGTGCATACCATACACACGCACATAGCTGGAGGATGCCTCACTGATGTGCTATTTGCATTGAAAACAAGATTGCTTGAAGTCCAATATAATCTACAGCAACTTCATCCTTTCCGTGCGTTTTCCTGTCATCCTTTTGAAAAGGCTGACCGTTCCCTTGGTACTATAACTGCGTCAGAAACTCGTGCTCAGTTTGAACCCATATGACAATTGATCCAAGACAAACCAGTATGTCGTTTAAACATTACGCCTTTTTGAGTGTGCATAAAAGCTACTTTACCACATTGTCATTGTATATGTCAACATCATTATCTGTTTTATATAATAAACATGTTGCTTTGAGTTTTCATTTTTCCTAAACTATGAAATATCAAAAGTTGGTAGCCTATATCTTGTTGCCTTTATTCGCCATTGGACTTTGTTGTTGGAAAACCCCGTACCCCTTGTTGAACTAGAACGGCTCGTTTACTGCCATTATAACAAAAGATTACAAGAAAACTAAGAGTCCACATGATTGGACTTTAGGTCAAATATAAAGAGACAAAGAACACAAATTTATGTGGTTCAGTCGTCATTAATCTACATTCACACATAGCCAAGGGCGGATTTGGGGGTCCGAGCCTGCCGCCCAACTTCATTTTCCCTTTAACAAAAAATTGTTAAAAAAAATATTTGGAATTTTTTCTTTTACATATTAGTTCAACTTAAAAGACTTTTCAGTCAAGTCCGATCCCGCCGAGAAGAAAATTTCACTATTAACCAAAATGTGAGAATACAAGTACTGAAACCCCATATTCCAAACACCCCAAAACATACACCAAGCAAGATTAAGAAAACCTCAAAGTCTAACTAAAAGAAAGCTCTCTCTTAGCCTAGTTTGGCTAATGTTTATAAACTATTTATAATTAATCAAATCACTTTTTATCCACAAATTTTATAGGTTCCACGAGTAGTATCCACTTATCCGAACACTCAACTCAAAAAAATTAAAAAGTGAACTGTTTAAAATTCAAATAAGGATGGGAACATAAACTCAAGAGCTCCTTTTATAGGATTGGGACAAGAAAGGATCCTATTACATGTAGGATAGATAAATTGTTCAAAGCCACTGGGAGAGAAGAAAAGTCTAATCCCATTATATTTAAAATTGCTCAAAGCCACAATTAACACTATGTATAGTCAGGTTGTTGGAAGACGGTGAATACTCAAATCATATTTTGTAGGAAGTGCCCATAAGAAAATTAAAAGCAAAGGAAAAAGATATATGTTAGGTCAAAAATTGAAGATACATATCATTCACGAAACTTGAGAAAAATTATCTTCCTCAATTTCCTATAATAGGCCTTTGAATAAGATGGTTACCAGAATCGAGTGCTGACTTTCCCAAAATGTGAGATTTCCCAAGAAAAGAGTAGAAATAACAGAGTGTTCAAATCAGTTTGCATCAGAAGTGTACATTTAGTTTGATCTGAATGAAATTAACTTACAAATACCCAGCACTAAGAAAACTGTTATTGAATAAAAAGAAAGATAAATAATGAACTGAATTTCATGTTCAAACTTAATAATACGTGCATGCGGACCTGATTTAGAAATTATTGGTGTATCGCGCAGAAAGTCGGGCATCGCTATTAATTAAAGAAAAATTTAGACGATTGTGTAAGGGACAAACCTTTTGAGACAAAGTCCCAAAAATATGTGTTTTATTGAAAATTCACAATGGACGAGAAAACAAGATGTCTCCAAGGGGCGCAAGCACACAGAACAATTGAAAATTTAAATTCAGTTAAAATAAAGATTATAAAAATTACATGTTCTCTATTTGAGAGTGTTTGATCTTTTTTTTCTTATGTCGTCTCTCTTTTTATATTCCTTTGATAACTTCTTCATGACAAACCATTTGGAAACTGCTTGATTGCTCTATAACTACCCGCTTTATTTATAGTGGCTAAATGGTCGTGGAATTGCTGTCTCTAACTGCTGTCATTACTCTTTGTCGTTCAACCGCCTTCAACTGGACTTCTTGAATCGTGGAATGTGATAAGATTGCTCAATAACTACTTCAATAACCTCATCCACTGCATCCATCAATGATCCTATTTGGGCTTTTATTCTGGACTCCCTAACTGGGCTTCATTCTTTGGGCTATTTAATTTGGGCTGCACTTTTAGTGTGTCAACAATTACCCCCCAATATGACAGAATTAACATTGATTATTAATCTTTGTCATATTCACTTTGTATTTTCTAGCAACATTCGACATTCTCAAAGGATTTCAATCACTATTTCTTCCCATAGCTTGAAAAGGTGTAACGTTACAAACCCTTACAAACCCAAATGACACGCCATTTCATCGCACCACTAAACCACGTCTCTATTATGTGCTTCCTCCTCACTATTTTATTGTTCATCTTCTTGCTTCTCTACTACGTTTCTTAGGCAAATCTTACCAAAACCGTACTTTGCACTCAATGGCTACTTCACAAACTCAATCTGATGATTCTTTCAGTTTCGAAGATTTCCAAAAAATCCTTACTAGGCTGTATGTAAATCCAAACTCCTTGCACAAGCCAATGCTAACCTCAATGAATTCTACCTAGATCCATCATTCAATGATGCCGAAGTCGTTGGAAAAGTGGTTGTGGGCCAGCTGTTCCCTTGCACTCAAGGCCCTCCGTTCTTGAACTCTCTGCCATTGAGACTGATTCACGAAAAATGTATTCGCACTTTGCCCAAAATTGATGTTATTTTTCGTAGATGGCATGCACGTCTTGTGAATCATGGCCCTACCAAAACAATTTTTGATCGTGATATGATTTCAGACTTATTAGAAATCGTTCTTCAACCCCTAATTTTTAACCCAGTACTTTTTTTGATTGCTCTAAGTTTTTGGTCTTCTGAATATAATACCTTCGTTTTCCCGCTTGGTCCCATGTCTATTAATTTAAGGGACATTGGAGCCCTAGTAAATCTGCCACCTTTGGGCGATACCATCTTTCCTGGTATTTCAATTTCTGGTGTTGCCCCTAAATTTGGGAAAAAACTTACTGAGTCCTATTCAAGCATGAAAAGTCTTTGTAACCATTCAAGTGCTGATCCTTCTCATGTTGAACGTGTGGTCTTTCTTCAAATTTGACTCTGTAAATATATTCTATGCGTGCCAAGTATGAAAACTTCTATGAGCTACTTACCCATAGCGCATAAATTGGCGCATGGTAGGCCTTTGAACGTATGTTCCTTCTTTTTGGCTGCCCTTTATAGAGGCATGGCTTCCCTTCAATCTCTACTGAAGAATGGTGTATCTCCCACTGGCAGCCCATTTGGTTCACTCAACTGTAGTTGAGAGCATACTTTCCACCACTTGGTGCTCCATCCATCTCCTTTCGTTCTGCTAGGGACATTTTTTCATTCTTTTATTCCTTAAATTCGATTCCTTCCTTCTTTCCTTTTCCTGTTCACTTGACTCCAGATTATATGCAACCTCTATCCACCCTGGATGGTGCGAACGCCTTTTTACTTGTTTGGGTTCAGTTTTTGATTGGGAGGGAATTGTTCCACGATATTGTAACTGGAACCAATGCCAAGGCTGGGGTTGAAATATATGCTCCCCAATTTTTTGCTCGTCAACTTGGTTTTGGCCAAACCTGACCCGTTCTTCCTTGCTACTCTAAAAATTTGATAGATCGTTTTCACACTATCAATAAGGCAAAAGCACAAGCTGTAGATGCTCGCAACATTCTTTTGACGAGTAAATTTTCAATAGCCCCTTTCAATTATAGCTATGCCGTCCATCCTCTTTTTGAACAACTCTAGCCATTAGTAAAATGCAGATTGTTTGTAACTAATGCTAATCGTGCCTTCCATTTACTAGATAAGCCAAACACTTCATCTACCTCTCCTATATTGGTCACCCCTGTATCCATTAGGAATCCTTCCTCACCTGCTCACGCTAAACGTCTTATCCTTCAATCTGCTTCTTCACCTGCCAAGGCTATTGCAGCCAAAGGTGCCCCAAGCGGCAAACGGTCAGCTTCAACATCTCCCATTTTGTAGGATGATGATGATGATGACACTTATCTCATCCTTAGGAGAAATGTAATTGAATTTGTTTATTCACAAACATACTTTTCTATGTACTAATGGTTTACTTGAATTTCTCAGAAAAGTTCAGCCTCTCCTTCAAAGGCTTTAGTTTTGGCGTTTCCTACTTCATTACCCATTGCTGAAGCTGCTTCGTCCAAATCAGCTGATGAAGGGATTGTACTTAAAGAGAAACCCTTAGTCCCGAAATCTTCATCACAAGTAGTAGAAAGGCTACCTTCTTCCCAGGGCACCGACCTCCCAAATGTCGAACCAAGAGGTAATACATATGCTAAGATTCATGTACATTCTTTCTTGGTATTCCCGTCTCCTTTTCCAAGATTTTGGGCCATTTGATTTCAGTTATTAGGCACGAATGTGGCCATTTATATTATGTCCTTTCATCTTCACGCCTCTATAAATGTGTGTGTATTTCGCACTTATCACTTTCATTTCCATTCTTTTCTTCAAAACTAATTTTCTGCTATCGTTTGGCACCTCAACAATTGATCAAAATTTTCGTCTTCCATAGAAATGGATCATTTGATCCGTCCTTTTTGCCATCGTCTTGATGTCACCTTTGGTATGAGAGGTATAGGTAATGGTCTTTGACCAATAAAGGTCTTCTCAGCACCCTTGCTGAAAGTGTTTTCCTCAGCAGCAAAGTTCTTCCCTGCTTACTGCTGTAGCGATGCACTTAAGGAGGTGCTGAAGACCAATTGTTTGCTGAGAGTGTTTCTCAGCCTCTTTGCATGTCATCTGCAGTAATACATTTAGGAAGGCGAGGAAGGCCAGTTTCACTCTTTCTATCGCAATCGATCGGGAAACGATTTATAGCCTGCTCCAAGTAGCGGCTAATTGTATTTTCACTATTTTATCTCTCTTATTTTGTAAAAAACATTGTAGCGATGCATTTAGGGGTGAGAGGGAAACAACTTCTTTTTTCCAGTTGTAGTCAATAGGGGAGAAATGACAGCCTGCTGTAAACTGCGGCTTATGTAAGAAACATGTGATAATAAATAATTTTATTTGAACGTATTTTGTTTTCTTGTTCAATTGAACGTAATCGTCCATTTTACTTTTATTTAACAATGCGGTGCTTATGTTCACTTTCCCATATGGACGGAACATACTTTTTCAAGTACTTACCATTAATAAACCTGACATGCCTAGTACCGTCTAAATCCTCCAAGTGGTAAGCCCCATTAGGCAACACATTTTTCACTCTATATGGTCCTTCCCAGTTGGACGACCATTTTCCATACTTTGGATCCTTGCTATCTAAAGGGAGTATTGTTTTCCAAACTAATTTGTCCAGACTAAAGAACTTGGTTATGACTTTCTTATTATAAAACTTAGCAATTCTTTGTTTTTGAACTCGCAATCTATCTAGGACGTCCAGTTTTAATTCGTCCAACTCCGACAAGTTTTGAACTAGTGATTCGGTATACTCCTCATCACTTAACTTATGTTGCAAACGCACTCTAATTGATTGCACATTGATTTTCATAAGCAAAACGGCCTCCTGTCCATAAGTAAGTTGGAAATGAGTAATTTTGGTACTTGACCGAGGCGACGTCCTATAAGCCCATAAGGCCCTATTCAAACATTCATGCCAATTTCTGGCATTTTCATTTATCATTTTCCTTATGATAGTTTTTAGAATCTTATTAGAAGATTCTGCCTGCCCGTTAGATTGAGCATAATAAGGTGTGGAGTTTACTAACTTAACTCCAAACTCACTTAAGAATTCCTTCACTTGATCTTCATTCAAGGAAGTTCCGTGATCTACCATCAAAGTTTGTGGAATCCCAAATCTATAAATAATATGATCACGGATAAATTCTATGACACTCTTTTGGGTGATTTCCTTTAAAGGTATCGCTTCCACCCACTTAGTGAAGAAATCTGTTGCAACTATAATAAATGTATATTGCTTGGACGATAGGGGATAAATCTTCCCTATCAAGTCTATCGCCCAACCCTTGAACGGCCATGGTTTGATAATGGGCGACATCTCTCTTGCTGGCACTCTTTGTATCGGACCATACTTTTAGCATGCTAGATAACTTTTGGCATATTGAGCACATGATTCCCCCATCCTGGGCCAGAAATATCCGCTCCTAATAGTCAACCATCTCATCATTTGGCCGACTTGATGAGCTCCACATATCCTTTCATGCACTTCAACCATGATCTTTTTAGCTTCTTGCAAACTTATACATTTTAGTAATATATTACCAAAGCGTTTCTTAAACAACTCTTTATCTATCAACGTATAGTTTAGCAAACGCAACTTCGTTTTTCTACTACCTCCTTTATTAGGTTCTTTAAGGAACCTTTTAATCTCTGCCCTCCAATCTAATGCATCTCTATCTTGTATGCAATGAATTTCAATCATTCTCGCCCTTCTTTGGACTGTGGACAATATTAACCCATATTCACAAGTAAATTTCCAATTTAAAATCTTTGAATACCCTGAGGCCATCTAGGCCAACTCATTCGCTATGTCATTATATATCCTATTAACACATTGAAGCTCTACTTGGTCGAATTCTTCCAACAACTCTTGGGAAATCTCGTATTGACTTATAATGGAATCACTTTGGCACTTAAAATCACCGATCAATTGGTGAATTACCAATTGAGAATCGCCTCTAACAATCACATTCTCTATCCCCATACCTATCATTAATTCTAAACCCACGATTAAGGCTTCATATTTGACTTTATTATTGGTGCACATTCTATCCAAAGTGAAGGCGAAGTTGTAACAAATTCCTAAAGGATTTATCAATGCTACTCCTACTCCTGCACCTTTAGAGGTTTTTGACCCATCGAAGTATAAAACCCAATGTTTTAATTCGATGAATCGATTTCTAATTCAATTTCTTCAGGCAGGTCAAGATATGGATGATCGGCCGGAAAGTGGGCCAAAGCCTGATTTTTTATTGCCTTGGGGTATGTATTGTATTTCAAATTCTGATAACGCTGAAGTCCAAAGGTCTACCCTTTGGTGTAAAATAGGGCAAGAGAACATATACTTAACCAAATTTACTCTAGAAATCAAATAAACGGTTATGGGCCGTAAATAAGCCCTTAACTTCGTACATGTAAAATACAATGCAAGACATAATTTTTCAATGGAAGAGTAATTACACTCACATTTTGTTAATCGTCTACTCAAGTAGTAAATCGCCATTTCTTCACCAAACTGGTCTTCTTGCGCGACCATTCCAGCTATTGATTTTTGTTCAGACAATATATATACTTTCATTGGCCGTTCTTGGATCAGCGACACCAACACTGGTGGACTTGATAAATATGTCTTTGGGCTTTCAAAAGCCTTTTGATGCTCTTCTTTCCACACAAATTCGTTCTGATTTTTCAGGTTTAAAAGCGGCGAAAAAGCTTTAGTTACTTGGCCTAGAAACCTTTGCAATTCTTTTTTATTGCTAGGTGGTTTGGCCTCTAAAATGACCTTCGCTTTATTTTTATCAAATTCAATCCCCGTTTTGTGTACTAGGAAACCAAGGAAGTTTCCTGCATTAATACCAAACGCACATTTCAAGGGATTCAATTTTAGTTTATATTGCCTCATTCGCTTAAATGAACATCTTAATTGTTCAAAATGGTCATCTTCTTTAATGAATTTGACCACTATATCATCTACGTACACTTCCACAAACTTGCCTATCATATCATGAAAAATCGAGTTCATTGCCCTTTGATAAGTCGCTCCTACATTTTTCAGGCCGAAAGGCATAACTACCCATTCAAAACATCCTAGAGATACAGGACATCTAAAGGCAGTTTTGTATATATCTTCCTTAGCTATATGAATTTGATTGTATCCTGAATACCCATCCATGAAGGAATATATTATGTGTCCGACAGTCGAGTCTACTAAAGAATCTACCGTAGGCATTGGATATTCATCTTTGGGTGTGGCTATGTTTAGGTTCCTAAAGTCTATGCACACCCTTAATTTACCATTCGTTTTTAGTACTGACACAATATTGGACAACCACTCGACATACCTGGCTATTCTAATAAAGTCTGCTTTTAATAATCACTCTATTTCTTTCTTAATCTCAGGAAGTACATTGGGAGCAAAACGCCTAGGAGGTTGCTTATGAGGTTTAAAATTTGGCTTAGTTGGCAATCTATGTTCCACCAAATCTCTATCTAAACCAGGCATATGTTCATATTCTTAAGCAAAACAATCCTTATATTCCTTTAATAAAGCGATTAATTTATCACTAACCTATTGATCGAGCATCTGGCTGACAAATGTTGGGCAATCTTTCCCTTCATTGCCGATATTCACTTTAATCAGAGGGTCTTGTGCTTGAGCGTATCCAGGCTTGGTGACCCTCATTACTTCATCGTCCATTTCCCTTACAGGTACTTCTTCTTCTAAACAATCTAACTTGTTGACTTCTCGGCCAATACTCTATTCCAATTCAAACACTGCCAATTTATCTCCCAATATCTTCAAGGCTGCTTCTTCTTTTGTCTTGTCTTTACATTCTTTATTGAAAGCCATTAAATTTGGCTCCGAAAGCCTAAACATCGGCCATTTGCCTTTGTTGCTTATAACTCATCTAAAACTCCTTGATTATTCTTTTGCCAATTACTGGCTCTTCTAGGGCCACTATAATTGGCCTCATTTGACTCAACATTTCAGTGAGTGCATCTATTGAAAACGGCTCTTCGCCCTGGGCAACAATTTGAATTCATTCTCTATCTTGGACTACTCTGACCAGTCCATGATTTCCTTCGTACATGAACCTTTCCACTGAGTTTGCTTCTGCAACAAAAGGTCTATGATCTGCCTGCACCACTTCTGCTTCACCCTTATCATTCCAGAAAACCAGGCATTGATGGAGCGAAAGGTATACAACGACTTCCATGTATCCAATCCCTTCATAATAACACATTGTAACTAGTAGGTCCATCTATTACGAAGAAGACTGTGGTCCTAGTTGTTATCCCTACAGTTATGTCCAATGGCATAACCCCTTTAGTTGAAGTTGCTCCTCCATTGAAACTTGTAAGGATGACTTCTGTTAGAATCATATCACTTTCTGTCTTTGCAAATTTCCTCATCATCCTAGCTGCTCCATTATCGATAAGTACTTTCACCACAGGTATACCGTTAACTAAAGCCTTAACGTACAATGGTCTTAAGTGTTTAGTTAACTTCATGGCGGGTCTTTCAAAAATAACCTTTTCGGCATCATCTATTTCCACTTCCTGCTTGTTCTCTGTTGAATTATCTTTTTGTGATAAGTCAACGTGCAGTATGTCGTACGGAGCTTCCGCTTCCTGTATTTCCTTTGTATTGTTTTCTAATGCTTCTTCTTCGCTTACCCAACATGTGGGAGGAGGCATTATTCTTGGAGGTGATCCATACTTTTTAGAGCGAGGCACTCTCTTTTTCCTCTTGGGCGTCCCGTACAGCACATAATAATCGAAAGAACACCTAGATGGTTCCCCCAACAAGTCTACTTCACGGACTCCATGTCTATGTAGTTGCTTCAACAGGGTATTGCACGATATTTCTCTTTTTCTTCTTTCTGCTTCCAGATCAATTTCCTCTTTGATGTCCATCATACCATCATCCTCTCCATCATCGTAGGTCCCCTAGAAGTTTGGCATTCTTCACACTCCAGCACATATGTTTCTTCCTCGTTATCCTCCCTTTCTTCTTCTTCTTTTTCTTTGCTTTTGAACTCATTGGCTAGTAAATAGTTATTAGCTATGACAGGAGGTCATGTACCGAACTGAATAGTAAGTGGTTGACCTGGATCTTCCTCATCCCTTCTGTCTCGCTCAAACCTCGATCTCCTAGAAGAATTTTCTGGCAGTTCTCCCATCGATTCACCTGTACTAGTCTCTTCACTGTCTTCGAGAACATTTTGATTGGCCACCTTGAGTAGTTTAGGAGCATCAGGACGTGATACTCCCTATTGTTGCCTCATCATTCGTCCATAATTATGTTGAAAGCCTTTGTTGGGTTCTGGTCATCTCGTTGAAGGGTATCACCCTTCCTGCATTATATTGGAACGAATGTCATACATTTGGTTGGCGAGGTTGCGGCCTGAATGTTCTCCCGTTATTTATTGATCTGAACTGCCTCTCAAAAGGCGGTCCCCTATAAAATGATGTACCCCGCCCTCTAACGAACTGAGCATTTGGGAAAAAACTAGGGCGATGATGATGCTGCCATATCCCTGGTCTCTTTGTATTTACACTCACTTCTCCTTACATCTTGTACACAGGACGTCTTTATCCTTTTTAGGTCCATTCCTTTTGATACGTTCAAAGACACTGAGGAGTGGCTCAGGGTCCTCTTCTCGTCGTCTATAACCAACTTGAATTTTGGCAACTTATTTTTGAAACCAGTCGTCACCATGTTCACTTCAAGTGGCTGTGGAAAAGGGTTTTCATCCACTGCCATCTTTTTCTTATCCTCGAACATGATTCATCCTGATTCAATGGCATCCTGTAACACATGGCGAAAAACCAAATATTTGTTAGTTAAATGTGACCATGTATTATGCCACTTATAATATTTTTTACCCTTAATTTTTTCAGGGTTTGACAACTTATGTTTATCGCTCAACTTTATTTGTTTATCCTTATATAGTTTATTAAATATAAGGTCAGCTTTGGTTATATCGAACGAGAACGTTCTAGCCTTTTTGTTTTCACCTTTTATAGGCTCATCCTTGCCCGACGATCTAGGCTTATCCATTATAGGACAAGCATACGCATCTCCTTTGATTAATTCGGCCAAACAAATTTCGGTTTGATCGTAATACTCGTTATTAATGGTATGAACATCAAAAATTGGGTCTATATAATAAATTCCTAGAATTTTTCATTTGCTCTTTTTCTCTTATTAATCGTTCATACCTAATCACGTTTGCGCTCAATTGGAAAAGATCAGGAAATTTCCTATCTTGGAATTTCTTCTTCAAATCAAAGTTTAGACAACTTTGAGCGATTTTGACAAACTCCTTTTCGGGCAAATGTACAAAACATTTACTTCTTGTTGTCTTAAACCTTTGAAGGAAACCTTCTACCTAGAGGTGTCAAGACGGACGGGCCGACCAGACCCGTGAAAATCGGCTCGAATAGACCCGGGACCACGGGCCGACTCGTGACCCGAGTAGGCGGTTCACGGGTCAGTGAGGTATGACCCGCGGGTTTCATGGGTTGCACCTTCACGGGCCGCGGTTAACCGTAACCCGTGAAAAAAAATATAAAAAAATAAATATTATAGTTAAGTAGGTGCCAGCCTAATTGAGATGTACTTAAACTATAAATTATAGTAAAAGTAAGTACCAACCTAGTTGGGATTTACTTATACTATAAATATTTGATAATAATAATTAGAAATGTATTTAGTTGTTATTTGTTTAAGTTAAATTTAACTTTTCAAAGTTATAAATAATTCATGTAACATTAAATTTGAACTCTATGCAAACATTTCTTGGTATAAATATTAATTTATCATTTTGTTCAATTCTTACTTAACATTTAAAAAAAAAATTTTGCTATAAATATAAAAAATTCTATATTTTTATAATTTTATTTATACAATTATACGAGCCAAACTGGAACATACTGTGACCTATGACCCTGATGGGTCAGCAGGCGGACCTGGGTTGTAATCCAAAATTGTGGGTCGCCCCGTAACCGGCCCGTAACTCGTAGCGGACGGACTTTTTTTTTCACGCGGGTCGTTATCGGGCTCATATGTTGGCAGGCCGACCCGACCCGGACCACTCGGATTGACACCTCTACTTCTATCCATTCGTTTGACATTTGACGTAGATTCACCAAATCGGCCAAAATAACTTTAGACTTAGTCTTATAAAACTGAGCATGGAACAATTATTCCAATTGCTATCATGTTTGAACAGAGTTCGCTGGCAAATTGATGAACCTGTAGAAAGCTACTTCTGTTAATGAATTAGGGAACAACCTCATTTTATGATAGTTGCTCACTTCACCACTTTGCAGCGTGAATCGCCCTATGTGTTCTAGAGTGGACACTTCTCCTAAAGCAGTGAATAATGAAAACTATGGCACCTTATACCCGCTAGGCCATGGATATGCTTGATCCACCCAATCAGGATATGGCTTCGTGTAAATAGGCCTAATGACAGGACGTACCCCAAGAGCCATTTGATCATGTACTATCTCCATGATTTGATTCCTCAACACGACATTGGGATCATTTGGATTACCCCACAGGTTTGGAATTCCATTATCACTATTTAAGTTTAGCATTCCACTACCCTCTGGTTTGAAGTAGAGGGACCGAAAGGTGGTTCTAAACCTTGACCTGGGTTCAAACTAGGGAAATTATGCGGTGAATTATGTCCTACAATCGTCCTGGTTTGAAAGTGATTCTCTACAGGTACAATTGGCTGACAAATTTGGCCTACCAACTTGTTTATTATTTCATTTAATGTGTTCAATTGCTTGGCCATGTTGTCATAATGTGCATTCTCATTTTGGGTAAATCTTTCTATATTATGAATGTTTTGTAGATTTACCTGTTCAACGACATCCTATGTGAGTTCTCCAAGCAATGCACGCATGGTTCGACGACTTAACTTTGTCATTGGTTCGTAACGACTCTAACTGCCTTGACTATGTCCCTCTATTTGTGGAGAGTTTTGCTGCTCTTCATATCGCTCGATCACGGACTGGACTACTCCATGGCTTGCTGGTTCCTTATCAGAACTCTTATGAGGCATAATGTTTCGCTTTTTGTATCTTCAGACAACAAACACCAATTGTCCCACCTGGTGTGCCAAATTGTTTTGCGCAGAAAGTTGGGCATCGTTAACAATTAAAGAAAAATTTAGACGATTGTGTAAGGGACAAACCTCTTGAGACAAAATCTCAAAAATGGGTGTTTTATTGAAGACTCACAATGGACGAGAAAACAAAATGCCTCCAAGGGGGCGCAAACACACAGAACAATTAAAGATTTAAATGCAGTGAAAATAAAGATAATAAAAATTACATATTCTCTGTTTGAGAGTGTTTGATCTTTTTTTATGTCGTCTCTCTCTCTTTTTATATTCATTTGATGACGTTTTCATGACAAACTGTTTGGAAACTGCTTGATTGCTGTATAACTACCCGTTTTCTTTATGGTGGCTAAATGGTCATGGAACTGTTGTCTCTAACTGCTGCCATTACTCTTTGTCGTTCAACTGCCTTCAACAGGGCTTCTTGAATCGTGGAATGTGATAAGATTGCTCAATAAATGCTTCAATAACCGTCATCCTGGATAACCATAATACTTCATGTTCGCTAAAACCCTGGGTGATTTGAAGGTTTGGGCGAGAATGGGGTCATCGCTCTGGGCGATTGTAAGGTACGCCATTCGCTCAAATTCTGGGCGTCTTGCAAGTTTGGACGATAATGTTACGGTGTTTGTGGGCTTCCACTGCATCCATCAATGATCATATTTGGGCTTTTATTCTGGACTCGCCAACTGGGCTTCATTCTTTAGGCTATTTAATTTGGGTTGCACTTTTAGTGTGTCAACAATTGGCTTAATTTTAAGTTGGGAAAAATTCACTTTTCCTACATTTACCTTACACTATTTTAAAAATGCAAAACAACTTTCACATTTCAAAAATCAGAAATTTTGACCCACACACACACACACACACACACACACACACACACACACACACACACATATATATATATATATATATATATATATATATATATATATATAACCCACCCCATCCCACCTCCACCACCTTTATCACTCCGGTGACCTCTCCGGCTCCGGCGACTGCTCCGGTGACTGTTCCGCCTACCACTCCGGCGACTACTCCGATTTCGGTGACCATTCCGATTCCGACGACGATGACTATTCCAACGACCGTTCCGGTGACTATTCCAGTTACCATTGATGGTCACAGTCCAGGTCACAAGTCATTAGTCACAAGTCACGGCTCATGTCACAAGTCACAACGCATTGTTATTTTTTATAATGATTGATAACATAATAAGGCTAATGTTTCACATTTTTGTTAATAGTCACGAGTTATTTTCAAATGGTCACTGCACATGTCACAAAATATATTCACACTTTTGTTCATAATCTCATGTCTATTTTAAATGGTCACAGAACAGGTCACGAAATATTTTTGCACATGGCCCAGGTCACGACATAGGTCACAACACAAAACTCAAGTCACAGCATAGATCACAGTACATGTCTCGGGTCACAGCATAGGTCACAGAGACTATAACTACACAACACCCACCACCAGCATCACTATCACCACCGTCAACTAGATTTGAACCCACACCACCGCCTCTGCCAGTCGCCTCCATCACCACCACAAAACCGTCCCTGCCACCACACCCACAACACACACCAACACCATGGTGGTGCACGCAAGCAACTGCCACCACCACCACCACAAACAAAATAACCCTCACCATCACAGTCAAAGTGTTCTGTCAAAATCTTGAGAATTTTTTGTAGAAGAGAGCCAAACACGTGCAAAGTAATTTCTAGGTAAAGAATATGCCGATCAGTCTCCCACCTCCTCCGCCGGCCACCACGAAGAGCAACCTCTTCGTCACTTCCTTCAAGCTCCTGGTCGTTAGCGTTGATCCCTACTCCGGCCGCTTCTGACTCTAAACCGCATCAAAGAACCCGTACTCCTTGGCCTTGACACCACAACAACCATCGCTAGGTCCACCATCTCCGCCCCCTGAGTCCACCGTGCAATCTTCGCCCGCCTGAAATTTCAGCAAATTCTTTATTCACATCGCCTTCCCTCCTCCAATACCCACTCCGTAGCCACCTCTTCCGTGCACAAAGCCTCAAACCAGTCACAGTTCCTCAATTCAGTCCGCGAGACACTTGGACGTCTGATAGAAACCCTCTTTGGCATCGAAGAGGCCAGCCTCATTTACCTTGGAGTTCTCCAGTTCTATTCGGTTTTCCTATGGTGGCAGCGCGGAGAGAAGCCTCTTCCACGCCGTCGAGAGAGAGACAGAGGAGAGAGAAAGAGGGACGTGAAATTAGCCAATTAGGGTTGAAATTTGGGGGGTGGGTGTATATATATTAATTTTCATAATATTATTATTAATATTTAATTAAATACAAAAAAATTTGTATCTATATATAAAATATCTGATTTTTGAAAATTAAACATTCACATCTGATTTTTGAACTTGGATCTCCAAAAGTAGGGATTTGGGTAATTTTCAGTTTTAAGTTTTCCATACACTTTCTATGACTGGCTATCTTGACTTAATGATTTATTAGTATGGGTGTAAAAGAATTTTTAAATTAAGAGAAAGATGATAGCACAATCTCAAGATTAGTAGCCCTAACGTATAATTAGATAGAGAATTAATTAAGTAAAATTTGAAAATTCTTCTAATTGAGATTCTATAGAACCGTTCCCTTAAAAAAAAAAAAAAACGGATTATCGATATGAATTTTTACTTCTGCTTTTGTATCTTTAATTTCACATGCTCTTGCACATGAGAACATGAGACAGAAAGAAAGAGAGATAATCATCAAACAAACTTGTATTCTTCTTTTCTTATATATTTTAACCAAAATTAAGAAGGAAAATATAAACTCACACGGATATCTGTACGCTATAAAACTGGATTTATTACCAATAAATGAATATTTGATTATGGATCATGCCCGTGGCCAAGACGAAGCTCCAAATCTACTTCATTTTCCTTCGCGTTTACGTTTTCGTTCTTTCCATCTCTACTAGGTGGGGGACCGATCCTCAGACTGAAGTTTTCATCCTTATGATCATCGAAAAATATAATATTTTCCTGCGGCAAACTGTTCTGATGAAGATCATCATGAGACGACAAAGTAGAGTTTGATGATGGCAAGCAGACTTGATAGTTCGTCACAGCCGTAAAATTATTTCTATCACTGGATGGAACTGGAGGGAAAAATCTTGAATCTAAGAAATCTTCATTGTCATATTTATTCTGAATTGAAGATCCCTCCTGTTTTTTCGGCTTCGCTTTGGCTTTATCTTTCCTGTGTATATTCATGTGCCCTCCTAAAGCTTGCGCGTTTGTGAAGCCACGCTTGCAGAAATTGCACTCGTATGATCTTCCACCACCTGCGTTGTCATGGTCGTTGATTTTCTCCTTCTGATGATCATTTTCTTGGCCTGAATTTGTGTAGGAACTCATATGCTTTTCGGGCTCCATCTCGAACAAGTTTTTCTTCTAGAAAGTCTCCCTAGGAGGTTGAAAATTACAAGAGCAAAGTACTCTACAGTGGAAATTATAATATGACGTTTGAAGAGAAAGGGGTGGACAACAATAATCAGCCTTATTTTGTTTGTATTTTATTTGTATTTTTGTGATTTCTTTTTTCCTCAAGCCGGCTTGGATTCTTGTCAAATTTTTATTTTGTTTTCAACACCCATTTTCCCCCTTCTAAAGGCTCAAAAAAATGTCTACAGGGCATTACTTAGTCTCCATATATATTGGTAAAAATAGAAAGTACTGTCATTGGAATTGTTTTGTTTCTATTTAATTTTACAACAAAACTTGTTCTAGATGAACTTGATTGTGACCTCAATACATTCACTAAATTCTTTAATTATTGGTCAATTTCATATGAATAAAATTAGGTTTCTACATGCAGTATGGTTCTAAGGTAGTGTTATACAACTTCAATTCTTAATAATTGCTTTTGAATCGTGAAGACAGATCAATTAATGTATGTGAGTCGACCATTAATATTTCACATGTGACTATAAATGTA
This sequence comes from Fraxinus excelsior, assembly GCA_019097785.1. Lineage (NCBI taxonomy): Eukaryota > Viridiplantae > Streptophyta > Magnoliopsida > Lamiales > Oleaceae > Fraxinus > Fraxinus excelsior. The sequence goes on along the minus strand of CM032638.1, from coordinate 2,245,110 downwards.
ACACCACCACCAAATTCCGGGACAATTTTAATGTTTTATTTATTGTGCTAATTTATTTAATTATGGTTTAGAGGGTTAGATAAAAAATTTATTAGAGTCGAGGGCAAGGGTGTTGGGTTTTTGGCTTGTTTGGAATTGAACAAAGACATTATTGAGATATTTTCATTGGAATCAATATTTGTTGACCTCAAATTCTCAACTATTCGTAGAATCAAGAAATTTTCACGTGATAGAGCATAACGTAGCCATTCAGTAGGATTGCTTATCGCATTTTCATTACATATTTTTATTGTGTGCAAGGATAACAAGATTGGAAATAAATAAATAACTCTTATTTCTTATGCAACACAATGTCCTCGTGCTTAATGTCTTATTCTAAGTATTATCTGTATCTAGAACATATACGTCAAGAAATAAAAAGTTATTCAACGGTAGTAAATTATTCCATAAAATATTTGAAAAGAATGAATTAATGTAGCGCGAAGTATTTCACATAAAACACATGTCTTCATGTGTGTAATACTGTTTAGCTGGTTCCTTTCGGACAGAGCATACGGCCGAGGTTACGCGTTATTAATGGAGGCTGCTAACTGTACTTAATTTGACTTTCTTAATTTGGATGATATCAGTACAAGAAGACGGGCATTGACAGAGATTACAACATGCATTTGAAACTGTAACGGACGAATTGAAGTACGACATCAAGGAAAATAACACAAGTGGCTTTTATAGATTAGTGTTTCCAGTGGGTACAGTTCATTCCCAGTTGGATTTGAGCTTGAACATGAACATTCTATTTGACGAAATCTGTGTTGTTTTCAACGATGTTTTGCGTCCAACCTTATTAATTAATTCATCTCAGTTTGAATGGTCAAACACTTTGATTTGAGAATATAACAAGAAACTAAGAAAAAAATATGAATTTATATAGGTCAAAATTAAAGAGCAATTAACTTAAGCTTTGGCGAGTTCGATTTGGGTTGCGTACATGCACTAGGACCTCAATTTCACCCCTCTTTTTTTTTTTCTCTCATTTTATATCAATTTTCGAGTGTGCATGATTTATTCTGATGAGCAACGATCCTATTTTGTTTTACGATCTCTACAGAGTGGGATTAAAAATATTCTTATATACAATCTTCCTATAAAGTGCATCAGGGGAGGTATCCCTAAATCTAGATGATGTGATCCAAATCGGGCATCAAGCAGACAAAGAATCGAAGTTAATTGAGAATGAGTCAAGGTCGGGTTCGGGGACAAGTCGAGGGACGAATTGAGACGAGGGAGTCATACATACAAGTGTTCGGGTCATGAAATTCATGGGGACGGAGTTGACAAGCCAATGGACGAGTTTCATGTTGTGGTTGATGGCCGAAAAGAAAAAGAACAAGTGCACAATGCTAAAACAAACTTTACTTAAGGTGTGGACACGCCTTACTACAAAAGAAAAAGTGCACATTGCTGAACCAAACTTTACTTAAGGCGTGGGCACGTCTTACTGACCTGAACGGCCAAAGACTAATAGGCGGGACTCCTTATATTTTTTTGATAGTTTCCTAGTCAAACTAAATTACCATCTTTTAAGTATCTTTTAAAATATTTAGGACTTTAATTCGTGATTTTCTAGGATTTTAGGGTTTTCATATAAATAGGACATTATTTTCCATTGTAAAACAAAACTTTTATTATTTTGAGAGATTAAATACAATTTGTGAGTTTTTTTTCCTCCATATTTTTGGTGGTTCAGACTTATAATCTTGAATTTATCAAAAGGTGCCGCAGTCCTTTTGTGGCTTTCTCACTTCACGATTCTTGTTTCGGGTAATCAACGGGTATAATTTCTTACGCGTAATATCAATTCTTGATACAGGTCGAACAATGGGTCGGGTTGATTTTTGCGCGACGTGATTTCTAGATTTTTTGGATTGGTTCCATCTTATTCGTGGGTATACAAGATCAATTCTTGGTTGGGTTCATATCAGATGGTATCAGAGTTTGGCTCTAGATTTCAAGTCATCTATCATTTATTTTCAGTCAATTATTCTTATTGTTTGAATAATTCTTTTCCGTGTAATTTCATTATTTGTTTTGCCTCTAAATTATATTTAATTGTTTATTGAAAAAAAAAGTTATTATTCACGTCGTTACTATTCACGACTGCTAAAAAAAGGGAAAAAAAAAAGAGTCTCAACACCTCGTGAACGTTTAGAGGCAAACACGACAAAAACAAATATCGGTTTTGAGTCATTTTGTTTCTTTTCTTGAGCTAAGTCAATTACCTCAGTCCGTATATATTCTGTTGATTATCTGAACTAGTGTTTGTTGTGGTGTTCGTTGTTGGATTGTGACCCAATTGATAGAGATCGATTATTTCTCGAGTCATTGAGGATGGAGGACGAACGGTAAAAGGCAGAGTAGTGAGCTCATTATCGGGTAAAAGCTAATTTTGAGTTATACAATAGTGCAAACACGTGAGGTAAATCGTTTTTGTTGTTTTTTTTATTTCATTCAATTTTTTGTTATTTACTTAATTCCAAATGGGAAATATGAGTAAAGGCGAGGAGGAAGAGGTACCTAAGGAGTTTTATGCCGAGTTTGTAGATAGTATGCAAGCTATACATAGTAGGTTTGATCAATTGGGTTTGGCAGTTGAATGTATTAGTGGTGATGTGGTTTGACATGAAACCTTGATAGGGAGTCAGTAGCGAGGGATGTTCCAAAGGGTTCTCGTGGGTAGAGGAGATAGGTGAGGACGTAACCTTATGGCTGAATTTGATGGGGAAGATGAGGCGGTGAGCGTAGGTAATAATGAATATTATTTAGAAGCTGACATGGGACGAATGAGGAATAGAGAAGGTAGGTTTGATTGAGGGATTGATAGAGATTTGGGGAATATCAAACCGAATATTCTAGCTTTCCAAGGTCAAAGTGACCCGAAACTTACTTAGGGTGGGAAAAGAAGGTGAAATTGGTGTTTGATTGTCATAATTATTTGGAGGAGAAGAAGTTGAAGTTAGCTGTAGTAGAATTCACTGACTATCCTATTATTTGGTGGGATCAATTGGTGACTAGCCATAGGAAGAATTTGGATAGGCCTATTGAGACATGGGGAAAGTTGAAGGCTTGCATGAGAAAACGGTTTGTACCTGGACATTATTACCGGAATCTTCATCATAAATTACAAACGCTTTCTCAGGGATCTATGAGTGTGGAAAATTACTATAAGGAGATGGAGGTGGCAATGATTAGAGCGAACGTAGAGGAGGATCGGGATGCCATTATAGCTAGGTTTCTGAATATGTTGAATAGGGATATTGTTAACATAGTAAAGTTGCAGCACTATGTGGAGTTGGAGGACTTGGTGCATGTGGCTATGAAGGTAGAGAGGCAACCCAGACGTAAGAGAGCAACAAGGGTTACTACGGAACTCAAATGGAGTAGTGGTGATAGAAATGATTGGTTGGAGACCACTGGAAAGGTTGAAATACCTAAAGTTAAGGAGGAGGGGAATAAAAATAAACCAAACATCTAAAATCAAACTAGTAGGTCGAGGGATATTAAATGTTTCAAATGTTTGGGTTCGGGACATATAGCTTCACAGTGTCCAAACCGACGAGTGATGATTCTTCGGGAAAATGGAGAGATTGAGTCGAACGATGGAAGTGGGAGTGACACATGCCTAAGTTGGAGGACGGTAAAGGTGAAACTTGTGTGGAGTATACGGTTTCAGAGTCATTGGTGGTGATTGTGCTCTTACTACACAAATGAAGATGGATGATGAGGAGCAGCAACAGGAGAGTTTGTTTCATACCAGGTGTCACATTAAAGGTAAGGTGTGCAGTCTGATAATAGATGGTGGGACTTGTACAATCGTGGCTAGCTCGACCCTTGTGGAAAGGTTGAGGTTACCTCTTATGAGACATCCGCAACCATACAAACTGGAGTAGCTGAATAATTGTTGAGAGATTCAGGTTACTAAGAGGGCCTTGATGAATTTCAGCATTGGGCGGTATAATGATGAGGTATTGTGTGATGTGGTTCCAATGCATGCTGGACATCTATAGTTTGGTAGACCATGGTAGTATGCTAGGAAGGTGAAGCATGAAGGATTCACAAATCGTTAAAATTTGGTGAATAATGGAAGAGCTATCAAACTTGTGACTTTGATACCACGGCAGCTCCTTGAGGACCAAATGAAATTGAAAAGAGAACGAGAGAATAAAAATAAAGAACGGAAAAGGGAGGGCAAGAGAGTAGAAAGTAAGGTGGTTGAGAGTAAGAAAAAAGAGTAGCCACAGAGAGAAAAGAGAGTAGGGACAATTCCAAAGTAAGCTTATATGTGAGGAAAGTAGAGTATGAGAGGGCTTTAGTGAGAACTAACAATCCCCTCCCCAATTTCGATAATTCTCTTTTGCAGGAATTCAAGGTGTTATTCCATAGCGGAATAATTCGTGGTACGCCATACCTTAACTATCCACGTGTTGTAAATCACATGAAAAATTTGGTGGGTAACAAGGAGGATGTAAGTGACTACATTATGGTAATGTATCCAATCCTTATACCTAGGATAAACTATAAACTTGCATATATATAAAATTTCTTGTTTGTTTATGATATGCATTTACTACGTGATGAAATTCTAGCATGTCACATGAAGTTAATCATATATGCTTTTATTTTAATCACGATAGTCTTACATGTCTTAGGTTGGAATTATGGAGTGTGTTAGGAGTGAAGTCAAAGTCTACTAATCTCGTTCCGCATTCCAATTTGATTAATGATTCTAAGTTACTAATCTTGTTCAATCTAACGTTTTCATCTATTAGTGTTAGTGTTGGGATTTGTGAGACACGGATGATGATACATACGAGGCGGATACGAACTCAAAGGAGATCCAAACTACATCTTATGGGCGATGGACTATGTCACTCCATTGCTTTGATTGAAAATGATGTGTTGCTTCATTTGATGCGGGTTTGAATTCGAGGTCGAATTCTTTTGAAGAGAGGGGATGATGTGATCTAAATCGGGCATCAAGCAGACGAAGAATCGAAGTGCATTGAGAATGAGTCAAGGTCAGGTTCAAGGACGAGTTGACAGACGAATCAAGACAAGGGAGTCATATAATCAAGCATTCAGGTCATGAAGTTCACGGAGACAGAGTTGACAAGCCAATGGATGAGTTTCATGTTGGGGTCAAGAGCCGAAAAGAAAAAGAACAAGTGCACAATGTTGAAGCAAACTTTACTTAAGGCGTGGACACGCCTTACTACAAAAGAAAAAGTGCACATTGCTGAAGCGAACTTTACTTAAGGCGTGGGCACGCTTTACTGACCCGAACGGCCAAAGACTAACAAGCGGGATTCCTAATGTAATTAGACTAAATTACCTTATTTTTTTTATATAGTTTCCTAATTAGACTAATTTACCATCTTTTAAGTATCTTTTAGAATAGTTCGGACTGTAATTCGTGATTTTCTAGAATTTTAGGGTTTTCATATAAATAGGACATTATTTTCCATTGTAAAATAAGACTTTTATTATTTTGAAAGATTAAATACAATTTGTGAGTTTTTCCTTCATATTCTTGGTGGTTAAACTTAAAATCTTGAACTTATCAAAAGATGTCGCAATCCTTTTGTGGCGTTCCCACTTCACGGATCTTGTTCCGGATAATCAATGGGTCGGATTTCTTACACGTAATCTCGGTTCTTGATATGGGTCGAACAACGAGTCGGCTTGATCTTTGTGCGACGTGATTTCTAACTTTCTAAGATTGGTTCCATCTTGTTTGTGAGTTTCTAAAATCAATTCTTGGTTAGGTTTTGAACTTTCTACCTCAAAGTCATGTGACATATTCTGGGAATTGCCCTAGGAAGACATTATAACAAAGAGAATTACAAGAAAGAGATGAAGGTAGAATGCGTGTCTAAGAAAAGTTCTAAGATAAAAGATAGGATCACCAAAGAAAGAGCAATGAGAAAAAAGTAAGATAGGAACCCATAAAGAGGAAGAACGCATTTATATATTCTAACGTGGAGGGTAAAGGGTGTCAATTTTGCTCGCTGGCTCATGTCACGGGTTATTTTCGGCTCAACCTTAAAAATAAAATAAAATAGGCAATTCTGCTTAGAAAGAAAAAAAAAATTCGTGAGCCGGCCTGGCTCGACAAGGCTCGAGCTTAAGACTCAGATCGAGTCTAATATTTTTGGCCGAGCAAAAGCTCGCTCTGGCAAAAAAATAAAAAGATAGAACAGTTTTTACTTAAATCCAACATGAGCCTCAAGTTTCAGCTTGACTCTTTGACACCCCTAGGGAGTGTGAGCTGTTGGATTTTGTACTTAAAACAATAGCAATCGTTCAAATTATTTGACGATCATAACTGTCCAATATTTCTTCAAAAATATAATCTACAGCCAATAAATTTTTAGGACATTATTTGATTCATTATTATTGAGTTTTACCATGCTATATCACTTAACATTTGTAGTGTGAATTTATATTATTAACATGTATTCAGACCTAGAGTTTTATTTTAACCGATCAACCTCGTTAAAAGTAGCTCAAAATCTTATATGTTCTTTAATATTTTTTATACATCAATTCCCTTAACAACATATACATTTGTAGACAACATGACTCAAACTATTTTTTGAAATTATTACGATAAGCATGAAAATATTTCTTTAGATTTCTGCAAGTTGATTAAAAGGAAAAAATGTAGGAATTTTTTAAATTAGATTATCCCAATGAGAAAAAAAAATTGAGTTGAAGGATTAACTAGTGTTGTAAAAAACTTGTCTAAGAGACGCCTAGGCACGAGGTTCGGACGAAACGTCACACCTTGAAAATGAGCACCACTTTATTAATTTTTTTATTATTTTTTTTTTTAAAATCGTTTATTTGACTTTAGTTTTAAATTTTTAAATGACTTTATATATACAAAAGTCAAAAATGAAAACTTAAAAAATTTGAAGTAAGACTTATCTAGTTGAAAGTTGAAATTATGAAAAATAGTTTAGTTTTTGCATTTTGAAAATTTAAAATTTATATAATTAACTAATTGTTGGAATTATTAAGTAAATATAGTATTTTTATAATTCTAGATGTTTTCTACGTATTATTTTAATTATTAAATAAATTTTAAAATGAGTGAAAATTAAAATTAATTTTAAAAAAAAACGTATTTTTACGCCTAATCTCATAAACCTTGTAGTTTAGCCTATAGGCATAGCTAGATTTTATGTTTTTTCAAACATTGGCATTAAGAGCTAAATTGTTTGAAGGTATAAGTCATAATTATTACGAAAAACCCGCACAACGGTCTTTTATATTTTCTTTAAAATAATAATTCTAAGTGTTATTGAATGTATCGCAAAACCATCAATGATTGATAAATCAACAAGTCCATTGCAATTCCTTAAAAAATATTATAAATACCTTTATCTTTTAATACAATAAAATATTTGGTCCCTACTCTTGCCTCACCCCTACCATACCCTACTGCCACTCTCGTCCTCGTCCTTGTCCCAAGATTTTTCTTGTTGGTGCCGTATATGGTCTGGTTGTAAAGATAGCAGGCTCAAATTAATGGTACACTTTCGTTCACATTTTGTATACATAGAATTCGATCTTAGGCCCATGAATTCCTTTGTAGCAAGCTCCATAGGGGCTAAGTTTTCCAAGCAAATTAAATTCCAAAAATATCTAAAATTTGCGAAAGGGTGGATTATGTAGGTGGAAGCATAAAACAATGACGACCATGAGATCGCAGTATGTTCGATTCCAAAAATAAAAAATCGTAACATAATCATCTTCTAGTTTATGTTGATTCCTTCGAATACTAGAACACAAGGCTTTTAAGACTAGTTGATTTGCGCACGAATATCGAGAATTTGGGTCTAAGCCCCTGTTTGGTACACATTATAATTTTTATTTTCGTTCATCTACTTATTTTCAACCACACATTATTGAATAAAATAATATTTTCTATCATATCAATAACTTTTCCTTTTTTTTCAACCACACATTCTCCATCAATCTACTATTCCAAAATACATTTTTCCAAAATAATGTGGCTCAAACACACCCCAAATGTCTCCAATTTTTATTTATTATCAATAAAGTAAAAAGCCAAGAATACAACTCTGTGGCTACTTAAAAGAAAGTCCAATCAACAATCCTAATTGAAATTGCATTTCTAGTCCCTAAACTCAACAAATAATAAGACACGTTAACGATCCAAGCCGATTTTTACGGGTCTGGTCGGCCCATCCATCTAGACACCTTTACCCGTGCCCAGGCTTAACATTTATTTTCCATAAGCTAATTTAGAAAGAAATCACATAACTTCTAAAAATTCTAAAAAATAAAAAATAAAAATCGGTCAACTCATCAATCAATGATAATTTCACGGTACACTTTCTTCCACATTTTGTATACATAGAATTCGATCTTAGGCCCATGAATTCCTTTGTAGCAAGCTCCATAGGGGCTAAGTTTTCGAAGCAAATTAAATTCCAAAAATATCTAAAATTTGCGAAAGGGTGGATGATATAGGTGGAAGCATAAAACAATGACGACCATGAGATCGAAGTATGTTCGATTCCAAAAATAAAAAATCGCAACATAATCATCTTCTAGTTTATGTTGATTCCTTCGAATACTAGAACACAAGGCTTTTAAGACTAGTGGATTTGCGCACGAATATCGAGAATTTGGGTCTAAGCCCATGTTTGGTACACATTATAATTTTTATTTTTATTCTTCTACTCATTTTCAACCACACATTCTTCAATAAAATAATATTTTCTATTATATCAATAACTTTTCCTTCTTTTTCAATCACACATTCTCCATCAATCTACTATTCCAAAATACATTTTTCCAAAATAATGTGGTTCAAACACACCCTAAATGTCTCCAATTTTTATTTATTATCAATAAAGTAAAAAGCCAAGAATACAACTCTGTGGCTACTTAAAAGAAAGTCCAATCAACAATCTTAGTTGAAATTGCATTTCTAGTCCCTGAACTCAACAAATCATAAGACACGTTAACGATCTGGCCGGTTTTCAAGGGTCTGGTCGGCCCGTCCATCTAGACACGTCTACCCGCGCCCAAGCTTAGCATTTATTTTCCATAAGCTAATTTAGAAAGAAATCACATAACTTCTAAAAATTCTAAAAAATAAAAAATAAAAATTGGTCAACTCATCAATCAATGATAATTTCACGGTACACTTTCTTTCACATTTTGTATACATAAAATTCGATCTTAGGCCCATAAATTCCTTTGTAGCAAGCCCATAGGGGCTAAGTTTTTGAAGCAAATTAAATTCCAAAAATATCTAAAATTTGCGAGATGACGTAGGTGGAAGCATAAAACAATGACGACCATGAGATCGAAGTATGTTCGATTCCAAAAATAAAAAATCGCAACATAATCATCTTCTAGTTTATGTTGATTCCTTCGAATACTAGAACACAAGGCATTAAAGATTCGTTGATTTGTTTCGAGAATTTGGGTCTAAATGTCTCCAGTTTTTTATTTATTATCAATAAAGTCAAAAGCCAAGAATACAACTCTGTGGCTACTTAAAAGAAAGTCCAATCAACAATCTTAATTGAAATTGCATTTCTAGTCCCTGAACTCAACAAATCATAAGACGCCCAATAGGGAATATCAATAAAAAAACATTAAAAACATAATAATTAAAAAAAAAAAAAAAAAACTATCTTAAGCAAGGTAGGGGGGGGGGGGTGGGGTGAAATAAAAGAACAGGACGATTTAATGATGATAATATTCATGAAACATAAAACAATTTGCTGCACTAATAATTACGGCGTCGTGCTATAGGCCGTGAATATAGTACAATGTAATTGTCAAATTTTTACTTAGATAAAGCAGCATTAAGAGAGTGGTAATAGACATGCAAAATGTCTCTTGGGAAGGAAAAAAAAAAAAAAAAACTATTTTCCTAGTTTTGAGGAAAACAAAACCTTATTTCCCTAAAAAAATATTTTCCTTCAAAACGAGGAAAATTAGTCATATCTTCAAAAGTTGGAAAATATTCTCAATCGAAAAAATAGCAATCCAACACTCCAAAGTATGAATTTAGATGGAAAACTGACATTTTCCATGAAAAAATAAATACAATCAAATGCAGGAGGATCCAAGTCAGACGAGGTCGAGCTGTCTGATAGTACGTTAATGACGTTGAGATACCATGAGTTGGCAAATCAGCGCAAGATTGGTAAATAATTGGCGGTATTTCCTAATTGGGGCCATCTACGGGCATGCTTCGATATTTTGGTCATAACTTTTGCTACGGTTGTCAGAATCACACCCATGACCCCAATCCGAAAAGGTCTTTTCGGTGCGCACGACGTGGTCACCGAGCTTTGGTGAGCATCGATTTCGAAGCCGAATTCAGCTGTTTTCCTTTCCGAATCATTAATTTAAGTTATTTTTTGTCGTTTATGGTAATATTTCAATTACCTTTTTGACATAAAATAAGAGCTCGATTTGAGCCGGATTTTGGTGATATTTTTTCTTTTATTAAGTATTTTATTTTGGTAGTAAAATTAGAATTTACCAATTTTGGTAATTTTTCACTAATTTCGCATATCCGGCTATATAACCCAACTTGTGGGTTATTTTTCATTCAATTGTTGAATAATAAAGATTTATTATCGATTCCTTTGATTTTTCTCTTACTTTATTCTCTGTTTTTGTCTATTGATCCTCGCTTGCAGAATAATCGCTATTCTGCCTGGCGTCAGGGGCGGACCCACATGGGGTCATGTGGGGTCAGATGACCGCACAAAAAGAAAAAAAAACTGAGTTTTTTTTTTTTTTTTAACCTATTCATTTTTGAAATCTCATTTTTGACCCCACAAAAGATTTGGCTCAATCCGCCCCTGCCCGGCGTCATTACTCCACAAAGTAAATAGAATTTGAAGTAAGAAAGTTCATTCAAGAATATTATCTTTAAAGTGCAATTGCACAGTTTTTGAGTTAAAATAAAAAATCAAACATAAATTCAAGTTCTAGAACTATATATTTAGGTCGATCATGGGATATCCTACATATCGGACAGGAAGATAAAGATTTATTACAGAATATAGAAAGGAAACGTGCCGACTAGTTTGCTAATGAAGGATTACTATCTCAACCCACAAGTTCGGAGTTAATAGAAAGGCGGAATCTTGGGCTACTTAACATATTAGACCGGTAAGACACGCCGCGTTGCATAATAAATGAGTGATAGAGTACCAATTCCACAATTATTCAGAGTGATTAGCCTTTTACATAATGTTTAAATTTGATTGATTATAATATTAAGGTTAAGATATCAAAGCAGATAAATGATGTTATACGTGTTCAAGTTTCTCCGTATATATTGAGCTTTGATATATAGAAAAAAAAATGAACATCAAATATATGTGAGAGTGCGTTGAAAAATAATATTTAAATTACATTTAATCACATCTAACTGTATAAGAAGGTCTCCAGAAGTTCTTTAAATATAAGATGTTCTCTATTTTAAGGAATTAATGATTAAACTCTATTTTGTCCAAACTTTTCAAATGTGGCGGAAATGGGGCCTTTTCAATTTTTGCGCAAATGTTCCTTTTAAACGGGGTGGGTGGAAAAAGATGGAACTTTTTATATTTTTGGCTTCATAAACTTTTCTACAATTTATTTTTTATTTTTTTGCTTTTTAAGTGAAGAAAGTCATTTGACAAAATTGTCCCTAGAAATAAAAATAAAACGAGGGAAATTAATTAATGGCCATTTTGGATGGATTTGGTCCAAAAGGACCATTTGTGTAAAAAATGAAAACGTTTGGTACCATTTGTGTTTCATTTGAAAAGCTTGGACTAAAATACAATTTGAGCAAAGATTTGACACCATTTATGCCAATTTTCCAGTACTAATAAATGTTTCTTGAAAAAAGCACAATGAAGTGCATAAAAATTTTAATTTCTAAATTTAAATATATTCTATATTATGCATAAAATAGAAGTACTCTATAAATAAAAAGTCTCGTAAAAATGCTTTTTTTTAAATAAAGTTATTCAACGATAGAGGATAGAGCAAATCAAATACAATTCACTATTTCGAGGACGAAAGAGGAAAGAGATAAAGGTATGTTTTGAGGCCGGGCCTCCAATAGGGGCCAAACATGTGGCTATTATGTCAAACATTATGTAGATCATTATGTACATCTAGAATTACTCATGTTTTGAAGCATGTAAATGTCCTGTCTTCTAGTTGTCATTCGATGAGTTTAGGGAAATGTGATAATGACTTTTGAATCCTTGGCATATTTTCTGGACAACCTTGCTACGGTTATATAGTCAATTATATGCTCAATGACAGAAAAGACACGTGTCAATATATGATTTAAAAGTTTGAACCAAAAAAAAAGAACCAATACCACTCCGCCACAACACCCTATCACATCACCTCCTATAATTGACCCTAACCAAAGAGCATTATTCTTGTGGGAACATGCAAACTAACAGATATTGGGAATTGCATTCAATGGCACACCAAAATCTACACCATTTAGAATCATTTGTTGACATGGCCACAGTGAAGGTACGATTCAAGTTTCTATCACGACAAGACATGAATTTGAATTTCATACTATGAAAAAAGCTAATAATATGGTTTTTTACCATCATCAAACAAGGGGAAAATCTAAAAATCTTGCTAATTTATAAAATGTATTAAAAAGTTTAATAATTTTTCGGGGGATATAATATTTTCAGAGGGAGAAGGTAATTCTAGTCCTTGTTTGATACAAATTATTTTCAAAATTCATTTTTTACTCCTCTTTTTAACCACTCATTCTTCAACAAAATAATATTACACACAAATTCAAAAATCTTTCTTATTTTTTAACCACACATTCTCTATCAATCTACTATTTTAAAATACAGTTTTGAGAAATAATGCGTATCAAACAAGCTCAAGAATAAATCTTAGATGGGAACCAGTGCTAGCTTGGGGAGCTCTGATCATTGGTCGACATCTCTTCTCATCTGACACAAAAACGTACATTAAAGACGCTCGGCACATTGCATTGTATGTGGCAATACAGAGTAACGAGTGATGTGTTGTTGAATGACAATATGAGACTAGAGTCGAGCACAATGACTTATAGAATGTTTTATAGATCATGAAATCAAGTATACTCTTCCTCTTTCAGGCTTGACTGACATGACCTAACAAGATAATATCAACAATTGACTCTGCAACCTCTTTGGCTAGTATTCACTTGATGTTTCTTAAGATTATGTCAACTCTTCGAAGTGTGAAGGAACTGTAAACATGTGGCAAAATTAATGACCGTAATAGCATGTTGGTGTTATGTGTTTTGTGGTAAATAATGAGTCTTTGCACTTTCTATATCCTCTAAGCCCCCAATTAATGCTTGCTTTTGTGATTAGGTTAAGCAATTTTTCCTCGTTTATTTTTCATTAAATATCTTCCTTCCATTGTAGACCTTATATAAAGGGAAAAGTATTGATCTAAAAAAAGAAAAATAAAAAGAAAAAGTAATATCTTTAGATGATTTCAAAACCTTAATATATATAGCTGTCGTTTGGCTCCCAGGTTTCAAAACCTTAATATATATATATAGCTGTCGTTTGGCTTCCATTATTTTAAATTATAATTTTTGGAATAGTATTTTTTGGAGAATGTGTGGTTGAAAAAAAGGAAAAGATTATGGTGGCCAAACGGGGCATAGTAAACAAATCATTAGGTTAGGGTAAAATTCACATTGCTCTGATATGAAAAATCAACATATATAAGGTTTTGTGCTACAATAATAACATTGATATTCTAAGATGAAAACAATTTTATTATTTAAAGCTCAAATGAGTAGTGGAAAGATTAATATTCTCAAACAAACCATCAATATCTTATACGAGCATTTTACAGATAAATCTCACATTACTTAAATACACCTTTTAGAATACAACCCAAAACTCAATACATGAAATCTCACAATGCTTTGCGATAACAATTAGTGAAAGTCACATATCAATAATATGGATAGACCATCATCTACATGACCATTTTGGAAGTAAATTAGAGGTGTTTTGAGGAAGGGGAAAATAAAATTAATTTGCTGCTGCAGTTCTCATGGCAACATCTCGAAAGCTGCTCATTTTCAAGCTACCAATATGGAATCTTAACAGTGTAAAATTTCATGTTTTGTAGCTATTCTTCAAATTGGCTATAGCAAAGTAATAATAAATAGCTAACCCTAGACCTAGTTGGCCAACCAACCTCAAGAATATACTAAAGTAAAATCTAAAGGTAACCAAGCCGAAGTTCCAAATCCAAGTCTTCCTTTGGTTCACGAATTGGGCCAATTTCTGATTTCTTGGCAATTTCACAGTTTTTTTCTTGCTCTAGATTTTTGACCCCGGAAAGTGATTTTGAGGTTTTCACCTTCGACAATTTTTTTGTTAACGGCCTCGAATGATTTACTGGAACAGCACCTTTACCCCATTTCTTTTCAGTGAAAGTGGCAGAAAAACAAGAAGGCATAGAGGAAAGAGAGGGAGGAAGTATTTGAGGTAATGTGGAATTAAAAGGTGGAAATTTTGCCAATGTAGATGAGGATGAAATGCTAGGGTTAGGGTTCATATTTTCATACGGATTAGGGTTCAATTTTTTATAAGGATTAGGGTTAGGGTTCAAATTTTGATTAGGGTTTGGTTCAAGATTGAGGTTCAGAAGTGAATACTGACCATTATCGCTTGGTGGAGACTCTCTCATTCGGGCTCTTTCTCTCCTATGAACATTCATATGACCACCAAGAGCTTGAGCAGATTTGAACTCTCTCTTGCAAAAGTTGCAAGTATAAAATCTTGGTGGCCATGAAGATTCACCAAGTAAATCTCCTCCTCCAATGCACTCAGTACTGCAAAAATCCAATGAATCTGTTACCTTCTTGACATTCATTTCTTTCATGCTTCTGCTACAAATGCTATGCCTTCAAGTAAAATCTGTTTCTCCATGATTTCTGATGATAAAGTAAGTCCAAGCAAAAGAGAGAGAGAGAGAGAGAGAAGAAAAGTTAAAAGATGAGTCACTTATTAGGGAGATGGGATGATGTCAAAGAGCTTGGACACGTGACACACATAAGAATCGATGTTGACGTGTGTTCCGTAAGGCAAATAAAACAATAAAACAAAGAGGTCAGACTTGGGACACACGAAGCAGTATTGTTGATTACATGTTGGATAAGGTAAATAAAACAATAATCAATACTCCATCCGTCTCAATTATATAGGTTGAGTTTTATTTTTCTCTTGTTCCAAATATACAGGCATGTTTTCTAATGTAAAATATTTTGTTGTGTTCATTTACCAATATATCCTTATTAAATTTTCCCCACTTAATATGTCAATTTCTTGAAATCATCCAAACACACACATTTCCCATTTCTTGGAAACATTGAATAACTCTTATTTCTTATTTTTTTTTTCAAGTTCTTTATTAATTCCAACAATAATTTAATTTTTCATACTGAAAATTAAATATGGGTAAATTATGAAAGATCTTGACAAAAATTAATTTTTCAATGATATTAAAGAAATTTTCTTAATCCGTGTAAAAACGAAATAAGTCTATATAATTGGAACGGTGGGGTAGTATTTTTTGAAAATACAAACATGGGATGAGAAAATAAGGATAACCTAAGAAATTCAAAGCATTGGGAATTGAAGAGAAAACTTTGACTCTAAACATTGCGTGCCATTGTCATGCACCTTGTAAAATACTGTATTGGTTGATCATGATATCTTTAACGTTTCCTCAGTTTTAATAATAATTAAAAAGTCCTACAATCTTGTTTCCTTTACCGTCCAGTGCTATATATCAAATATAAATGGTCTCTACCAGGATGTTTTGGGTGGTGTAGGGGGTTTGCAGATTATACAGAAGTAGAGGCCATCAAATTCCAAGCCAGAACTGAGAATTTCTATTGGATGGAGTTAATTAGTGCATGTTCCCTATGTTTGGTCATTACTCGCTAAATGTAGGGCCTGGCCCAGCCAATTTTCCAGTTTGGGAAACAGACCTAGTGGATGTTCCTGACTCTGCTTCATATTTGTCTGTCACTCTTTACGTCATATTCAGTAAAATAATTATATAACTGCATTTAGTGAACAATTTCCCATGCTTTTTATCATAAAAAATTGGATCTAGATTGGTCCACGGGAATAATAGTAATTGATGCCACCGAAAAAGTGAACTTGTTATGGTGTTGTTTTCTTCTAGTTACGAATCCAAAATGTTGAATGTATGGAGTTACCTTTCTTCTTGAACACAAATTGACGTTCTCGGCAAGGTCTTTGGAGCTTCGGGAGTAGAAATTTTGGCTTAGTCAAAATTATTGTTAGGTCTAAAGTCTTGACAAGGTCTGTGTCGAAGTATCATTTAATCGAGTTGTAATTTGATTGAGTTGACGGATGGTGGTAGTTGTTTGAGAAGTGCAAGATGTGCGCTCACAAAGGTGATCGATGAACTTCAAGTGAGGGCTCGAGTAAATTTTCAGAACAGGGGCGTCTAATATCTGTCCAAAGGGCGCTTGAGCGCCCGTCTTTACGGGAAAACCCTAATTCACTTATTTCAACCTCTAAACACTCCTAAACCACCTTCAAATGTCAAATACTATACACGGCGAAAATTCTATTCTTTTTAGGAGTTGGAGAAAACTACATTGAAGAAGAAAAAAGTCCTTGCCAAAAATTCTCTTGCTTCAACCAAAATCCAAACCCCACAAAATTCTCTACCGACTATCCTTCAAAGTTATGATGAATATGAGAGGCGACACGAGTTTCAATTAAGGAAGAATAAGTTCCTTCTTGGTGATCCACAGGGAGGAAAAAAAAGTCCAAATACTCTAGAACTGGTGCTGGATCGCACAACCGAAGAGTTCTTTGGTGATTTTAGATTAGAAGCTAGAATCTACTGGGGTTTAGTCGTGTCTAGATCATATCTGTAAATTCAATCTTTTCTAATAGATTATTTACTGGCACACGATATCCGGAGGTTTTTCTTTTGAAGAAGAGTTCTTCAAGGCTTTTTTCCTTCGTAAACAATTCTAGGTGTTATCTACTTTCAAGCATTTACCTTCATGCTTTCCAATAGCTGTGCTATAAATTGATTTCGATACATCTAGATTTAATAATTTTTGGCGTGTTGGTAATAAATTTAAATTCCACATATTACATGTATTCTACCCCTTCTAAGTGTTTAGTGGATCGAACCGCGTTTATTACATTTTTAATGTTATAGAAGTATATTGATAGTTGTCACATTGATTAAGTAGTCCCAATATTCACTTTACATTTAATAATAGGGTAAGAATGATTAGGTTTAGAGAAAAAGAGAGAACTGATTATCGTAATCATCTTCTCGAAATTTTGCAACGGCAAACGAGTGTAGCACTCTCATTGAAATTGAATCACCCTAAATCATGTGTTCTTTAATTATTTTGATCTCATGTTTTACGTTTGCTCTTGATACTATAAAATTAGTTTCTTGATCGATAACCAAAAATCATCATAAATCTGAATTGAAGCCTTCTCTCCAATAACATCTTCACAGGTCTACAATGACCCATAATTACCCTACAATTAGGTTTAGTTTGTTATTGAAAATACTGCAAAGATTAATTCATGCAATGATGACAAATAAGTAGTAGTAATTATAATCAGTGGCAGCCAAATTCATTAAAAAAGCCTGTGAATCAAAAACTTTACTTTTTTTGCAGAAAATAAGTAAGTTTTGATAGAGAATCCAAACAAACAAAAGATTTCACTACATTCGGAGAGATTTAGTGAGTGACTGGTAGCCAATGAAATGAATCAATCCTATTCCAAATTTAGTTGCAGTTTTCTTAGGTTACACAGCCCAAATTGCAGGAATTTGTCAACAGTGTAAAACACAGACAGGTACAGATACATACCATCAAACGTTTTTTTAAATCCAACCAAATATTTAACATCGATGTTTGGCAATACAGGAGTCAACATTAAATGATAAATTAAATTAATATATTGATATATCATACGTTAAAAAACACTGATGCTAGATAGCGTTAAAACCTTAATCAACCAATGTCTTGTTTATTCATTATTTGTTGTTGAGTAGATTTCATCTCAATTTTATAAGAACGATATTCAAACTTTAACTGGATCAATATTTTATTTTTTTAGCCAAGTTATTTTAAAATAATGTATTCTGGAATAGTATATTGATGAAAAATGTGTGGTTGAAAAAGAAACAAAAGTTATTGATGTGATGAAAAATATTATTTTATCAAAAAATATGTGGTTAAAAATAAGTAGAAAAATAAAAATTAAAATTTTAACGTGTACCAAACGGGCTAAAACTTCGACAAGGTAAAGGGACATAGTGATTTTGTGCTCCTCTTTTAATAGCAGACCCCTTTGGCCTTTTTAGCTGATTGTTGTCTTGTCTGAATAGCACTTTGGTTTTGAAGAAGTTGAGGAAACAGTAATTTACATGGGAACTATCAAAACTTTGTCACTTTTATATATGCATGGAATAATTTGTACCAAGGTTTTAAAATGCATAATGCGTAGCGATGCGTGGAGATCGAACTATAGGATAGGCGAGCTTAGGCGAGGCATATGCGTAAAAAATCGTAAAAATGCGTTTTCTTATTTTAATATTATTTTAATTTTTAATCATTTAAAAATAATATTTATTAAATATTTAAAACAGATTTATAGGAACTTTATACATTTTTTCAAAGTTTCCAACAAAAATATAAGTTTCAAATTTAAATAAAAAATAGTAAGTAAATAGCATAGGAACTTAAATTTTATCTAACTTTTTATCGGACTCCAATTCAGTAACCTCTCCTTCATCAAATCTGATAAGTAGATAATTTTTCTTTTAATAACTCATGTGTCTTAAGAAATTATCTACCGTAAATAAGATTCATTGGTCACTTGACTTTTGGGTTCAAATGGTTGTTTTGATTTTAAATTAGGGCAAACTGAAGAAATTAACATTTAATAATTTTTCACTTCAAAAAATTGTAAAAAATAATAATAATAATTGTGCCTAGGCACTGTTTTGCGGTCAACAATTGTCGTTGACTGCTAAATAAGAAGCTAGCCCACTTGGCTTGGCGTTTTGACCACGTCTCACCCCGACGTGCCTTTTAGAACACTGATTTGTACAAATGAATTGTTTTATGATTGGTGGAAATATTGTATTAATCCACGAGATGCTATTTGTGAATTTTGAGGTGATAAGAAATAAAGCGAACATTTCACATTTTTGTGCCCATGTTTGAAAACTCGTTTTTATTGAAAAGGAAAGGGAAAAAAAAATCATTTTCAAGTACACATTGATCGTGATTTTATAAATTTAAGATTTTTCCTTGATTTTTAATATAAAAAATCTGTTTCCAAAATTAGGCTCAAATTAGACGGTAAATATTAGGAAAAATTGCATATGGTCCACAGCCTTTCAAAAAAAAACATTGTAGACCTACCCAAGTCTACATATATAAAAGATGCTAACTTTTGCCACTGTTCGAAGAGGACATGTGTCGATCTCTAACCATCATCAACATCCCTTTTTTTTTCCTCTTACACAATATCACCTCATCTCCATTTTCATATGCTCTTTTCGTTCCACACATAACCATCACCTCATCTATTTTCACACGCAAACTCAAAAAACTCTAGTCATTCCATTATTTTGATTTGCCTCACCCATAAAGGCAACAATTCGCTTAACCATAACACGGCTCATCTATCGATCTCTCGTGAAGAAGTTATTTAATTGACCTTGAATGAGATCTTCTCATACAAATCAATAACCCTTGGTTCGAATCTACAAAACAAAGAATTTATGTTTGTCCAATGTTGATTTTCATTACCACAATTATTACAATTTGGATGTGACCCAGAATTCCTTATTTGAAATATTGAAGAATTCTAATTGAAGTGCACGTTAAGGAGAATTCAAGTTTAGAATGCTATTGAAATTCTATGTCAAGTTGAAATTTTATTTTGGAAACTCATTAAGAATTAAAAATTGGTATTGACTTGAAAAGGAGTTCAGGATGAAGAAAACAATTTGAAAAAAAATTATTTTCAGGCAGAACGCTTGGCGCAGCGACGCTGGTCCCGACACTGGGGAGCCTAGAGGTAGAGTCGCGATGCCACCTGGCCTGTTTTGGGTTTTTCGTGTTTTTCTCTCATTTTTCGTTTTGGACTCGATTTTTTGGCATCCTACTTCATCAATAATTCTACTATGAGAGTTTGGACGTCCCACACATATTCTCTATAAATATTAGGATATTCTATATAACTAGTCTTTCACCCGTGCTATACACGGCGAGATGTACAAATTTATATTAAGTGATAAACAATTCTAATATAAGAAACATATGCTAATTGATTTTCATATCCAATTGATGCAAAACATTTCTATGAATGAGTAATTTTAAATAAAAATATAGACACCACATAACTAATTATATGCAAATCAGATAAATGAAAGAAAATACATGTGGAGTGCTGCAAAAGTAAACTGTGCGTTTGGGGTGGTTTTTTTTTTTAAAAAAAAATCTATGTTTCTGTCTAGCAAGGAGACACGGCCTGTGTCTCCATCTAGCATGGTGTCTGCGTCGTAGAGTTTTGTTTTGTTTTTTAAAGAGTGATATATAATAACAAATTAAGAATTTCAGAGATATTATAATAGATTACATTTGCATAATTGGATGCAAAATTCAACTTTCATCTGTGATTTATAGTTGATTTTTGAAAAACAATTTTTGATGCACCAAAAAAGCAAAGATGAAATTTATCATTGTAACTCTTATTATTCCAAAAGTTATTGAAAGAGGTATGTATATCTATTATAATATCTTTGCCAAATTCAAGCACATCGATATATCATATATGCAAAAAAAAAAAAAAAAAAATCAATAAAATTTGAGAAAATGTGAATTAAGCACAATAACACTATTTCCATTTTAGTAGTTTAGTACATTTCTACAAATCCTGAAATGAACTATCAACCAACAACTTTTCAGTAAAAGAGTTCCAAAATTAATATGCAAAATTGAAACTTTTGGTACCAATAACAAAACATATCGTTCATTGCAAAATTGATCAAATTAATAAAACAAACTTTCGGTACCAATAACTGAAGACAACTTGTAAATGTTAATATGCAAGCAGGGCATACATAGAAACATAAGTCATTGAATCGTTTAGTCATTAAAAAGCAAAACAACAATTCAATACTGATTTCGACTTACAAAATTTGCCACTGACCACCAGTACAAACATAGTCCAAAGTTGAATCATTCAACTGGAAAAATGGTCAAAAAGATGGGAAAAATTCAGCATTTCAAATTTCACTTCACATGACATGTATAACAATCATAACCAACTTTTCCTGAAAGTAATCAACAACTTTATCACATGAACTCACCAATAATTATGGCAAAAACGCACCGTTCTGACTTCTGCGAATTAAAATAAGAAACCAACACGTAAAAACTTTACTAATAACAACATAAAAGGAGGGGGGGGGGGAATTGGTGTAAACAAACATTTATTTTTTTAACCTAGGCTGGTGGGTTCTGATTCGATGGTGCAACGTCCATTTGAATAGAAGCCAGTGTTGAATAATATACTGAGAATTCAATCGAAGCATCAAATTATTTGCAAAGTTTGAGAAGATTGAGAGCGTGAATATATTCTTGTCTTGAACGTATACACAAAGAATATATTATAGATTCCTTTTGGCTGACCCATACCTCCAGTCAATGAATCTATTCCTTAAGCGAACAACTGTAGTCCTGGTCGAATTTTTGATTTTCATGTATGTATAGAATTGAATATTTTTTAATGTTTTTAAATTAAATTATTAATAAGTGAAATTTTATTTATAGTTTGTGTGAAATGTAAATAAGTAGAATTATTAGAAAAAAAAATAAACGGAAGAAGTTTTAGGTATGTTATAAAAAATAAAAAATTAAATTAAATTTTGCCTCCGCAATATATATATATATATATATTTTATTTATTTATTTATTTTTATTTTTTTCAAACGGACAATTTTTTGACGTAACACAAACAATTTCTTTTTTTTTTCAAGCGGACAATTAAAATGAATACAATAAAAATGTGATTTAATGATAGCAATGTTGGTGTACATATCTTCATTATTATTCCACAATGACTTGACAATTGGTTCAAAAATGGGAATTGCTTTTGCAGTCTGGGTCCATCGACATCGACGTACAATATAGTGGTCTGGTAACAACATATATAATAATAATAATAAAATAATAATGGTTTAGGCGGGAACACTGTTGCGGATATATCCTTCTTTAATATAGTATTAGATTTTATAAGTGTGAGAAAATAGATTATTAAAATTATATGATCCATTGTAATTTTCTATCTTCTCCATTATTTTTAAGTCAATAAAATCTCTTAATTTCTCTACCATATTTCTTCCCTTTATTATTCTTTTACTTGATCTAATACTTCATTATTCTTCATATAACTTCAGCAATTCATTCCGGTGGTTGGTTTCATCAAGTGACATTCAAATAATAAATAATTCTTGTATTTTGCAACATTGCTAACAGCGATCCATGCATATTAATATTTCTTTTAACAAAAGATATTTTGGTTGTTGCATAACAAATGGTATCAAAGCCTAAGTTTAACAGTTCTACAAGAGCGCAATGTTTGATTTGTTTGAGATTTTTGTTTGTGATGATTTTCATGAAGTATGACATTTCGCTTTTGGATCAGAGTACTAGATTTTTGCTATGACAGGTTAAGATACATGCAGTACTCGCACATCTGGATTTGGATTATGCATTTTGCGAATTGACACGATGATCGCAATTTTGACCGCGGAGGAGAAATTATGGAAAGATAAGAATGCAGTTTTTCACATGCATCTTCATCTATCAAATATTATTCTTCAGGATGTTTCATCAGCTGCTCTATTGTTGAAGTTGGAAGAATTATGCATGACTAAACGTTTGACAAGCAAGTTGAGTCTCAAGCAGCGTTTATACTCTCGTCGAATAGCAGAAAGATGATCATTGGAAGATTGTCTGGCTTTATTTAAAGAGATCGTCGCTGATTTGGAAACTTTAGAAGTAGAGTATGATTAAGAAGATTTGGTTTTGATCCTATTGTGTTCGTTGCCCGCTTCGTTTTTTTCATTTAGAGATATGATCTTGTATGGTCGTGATACTTTCACCATTGATGAGGTGTATGATACTTTATATTCAAAAGAGAAGATTAAGCATTTAGTTCCTAAGGCCAGAGATTGAAAAGGTCTAGTTGCTCACGGTAGTTCTAGAAGGGACAAATCGAAGTCTAAATTCAGAAATCAAATTTGTAACTACTATAAGGAAAAGGGGCACATGAAAAAAGATTGCTACAAATTGCAAAATAAATAAAGGTAGGATGCAAGTCAATATGAGAAGCAATCAGATACTTCACGCGAAACAGACCTCACGGAGAACATTGAGGGAGATCCCTTAGTTATTTCTGACATCGAGTCTAAACTATATGATGATTGGATTCTTGATTCATCATGTGTGTTTCATATGTGTCTTAATAAAGACTTGTTTACCACATATGAAACTATTTCCAAAGGTGTCGTGGTTATGGAAAATAACGCACCTTGTCGGGTTGTTGAAATTGGTACGGTCAGATTGAAGCTTTTGGATTGAACAATTAAAACACTTGGCCACGTTTGACATGTTCCTAATTTGAAGAAGAATCTCATCTCGTTGTCTATCATTGATTCAAAGGGTTATGAGTTCTTTAGTGGATGTGGAGTTTTGAAAGTTTGTAAGGGTGCCCGGGTTGTATTGGAAGGACAGAAAAAGTCTCAGTTATACATCTTGCAAGGTCATGCAGAATCTAGGAGAGTCAATTAGCACAAGTTCAGTACCATGGTGGACATTCAATTTGGTACAAATACCTTTAGGAGCTCGTAAAGAGTCAAATTTGAAGAATACTACTCAGCAGAGTTCAGGATATATGGATAATTATGCTTTGCCACCATCACCTGTAGTGCCATTGTATTCAATTGCTAGGGACGGACCTAGTAGAAAAGGGTATGTGGATGCTGATTTTGTTGAGCATGTTTTAAGTAGTGTAGAAAGTGTACAATCTAACAATGATCATTCTTTAAAAGTATTTTGGTTTAATTCTACTTTAGGGTGCGTTATAGCCAATTTTGGTAAATTATAAAATCATTATGAATTTTGAAAATATGAGACAATTGTACAAAAGTAGTGCTTGAATTCATTGTAAGAGGTGGAGTATTGTGTTTTGTTAAAGAAATTAATTTTTTGGTTATTGTTGAAAAAGCAAGTTCATTCCTTGGTGGAATTCATGTCAAGGTGGAGATTGTTAGAATTAGGGTGTGGCCTGAATTCCTTATTTAAATTATTGAAGAATTCTAATTGAAGTGCCGTAGAAATTTTCAAGTTTGAAACGTTATTGGAGTCGTATGTCAAGTTGAAATTCTATTTTGGAAGCTCATTGAAAGTTGGAAATTGGTATTGAATTTGAAGAAAAGTTCGGGATTAAGAAAACAATTTGTAAAAAAATTATTTTGGGGCAGAACACCCGACGCCGCAGTACCGAGGCTCACGGAGGTGGCGTCGCGACCCCCACATGACATGTTTTGGGTTTTCCACGTTTTTCTCTCATTTTTCATTTTGGATTCGATTTGTTTGCATCTTACTTCATTAACAACTTTGCTAGGAGGGTTTGGACGTTTCTTACATATTCTCTATAAATATTAGGCTCTTCTATACAATTTTATAAGTGTGAGAAAGTAGATTACTAGAATTATATGATCTATTATAATTTTCTCTTCTCTATTATTCTTGAATCAATAAAATCTCTTAATTCATCTACCATATTTGTGGTCTTTATTATTCTTTTGCTTGATCTAATACTTCATTATTTGTCATATAACTTTAACAATTCATTCTGGTGGTTTTTTTTTTTAGTTAAAGGAAGGCGATACCCCCAGGTTTTTATTAATATGCTCTCACTTGTGGTGAAAGAAAACCGTGGTTACATGTGAAAACAACGAACGCAGTAAATAAGGAAGTACTACTTCCCTTACAATGAAAACGATAAATAAAGGATGAATGCAAATCTGTAAAAGAGGAAGTACTACTTCCCTTACAATAATTCCAACTATTAGAAGCAAAAAGAAGGCAAATTACATTTATCTAAACGAAGTCAACCAATTGTATGAATCAGGAAGCTATAGATTGATTCTAAGAAATCAGAATGACACTAAGCTCCAAGACGTGCTAAAGAGTTTGCCGCCTAGTTTGCTTCTCGAAAAATATGTGATATGCCAATAGATATAACATGAGCAAGCTCCAAAATGTCTTCCCAAATTAGACGAACAGACCAGGGCATGTTAACATCGTGATGAAACTAGTGGATCGCCATATTAGAATCTGTTTCTATAGAGATTCTATCAATGCCAAGGGCATAGCAAATTCGGAGGCCTATCTTAAGAGCTAATACATCCACTAAAGTGTTAGTACCAAACCCAAGATAGTGATAGAATCCAAAAATTACATTCCCTTGCCAATCCCGAAGCAATCCACCACAACCAGACGGGTCTGGATTTCTAGCACTTGCCCCCATCAATATTAAGTCTATAACAACCATGTTTAGGAGGAGACCATTTGACAAGAAATGGGACTTTTACTCGAATTGGTACCAAAGGGATGTGAAGAACTTGGGAAAAATAGGAAGAATGAGACAATTTTTTTGGTTTAAGAAAACCATTCAATTCATGTAGCCAACTTTTTACCTTAGCATAGATTTTGTGCAAGTTTATGGGCTCATCTTTAAAGTTTGCAGAATTTCTGGCCAACCAAAGCTCCCAGGAGAGAAGTGGTGGAATAAGATTAGCCACAAGATGATCTTGCATGTGCCCTCCAAAATGGGCATTCCAAAAAAGCATGGTAGACCATCAAGTTATATTAGGAAGGATTCGAATTCTAAGATTTTTTCCAAATATTGCCATGCTCGAGAAGCAATAGAGCTGGATGCGAAAACATGATCTATTGTTTTAGCATGACCATGTGAACAACCTTGACACTTGGAGATAATAGGAACTCCACAACACCAAACCACTTCATCCACTGAGACCACATTATGCCAAAGGCACCAACAAAAAAATTGAGATTTTTAAAAGCATGGTAGGGTTCCAAATGATCTTATAAGGCAGAGATGAAGATCTAGTATTTCTAAGAAGGGACCAAGCTGAACCCGTGGAAAATATGCCATTACTGCTAAGGGCCATATTAATTCATCTATACCACTGTGAAGCGTAACTTGTGAACGTTTTATTTCCTCCACTAAAGGAAAGCCACACAAATAAAAAGGTTTTTCCAAGTTCCATTTGCCATTTAAAACAACGTCATGAAGTTTTAGATTTGGGGTGTTTATGGTCTAACCCAGTGAGGCCAAAGTACCCGAACCTCTCCAATTGTCATACCAAAATAGAACACTACCATCTCGGATCAGTCATCTGCTGTATTCTAAAATGAATGGAAACTGATGAGAAATGTGCCTCCAAAGTGATGAGTCTTTAATATTTGCAGAATTGCGGGCTAGGTCAAGGTCAAGGTGATGACTAAGATACTTTTGGCGCATAAAATTAGCCCAGAGTGAGTGCAATGTAATTATTCTCCATGTCATTTTGCACTGGAGCAACTGGATCACATCAAAAAGACTACGAATACCCAAACCTCCTTCCACTTGTGGAAAACAAATGTTTTTCCAAGAAATCCAATGACGTTTAGTTCTTTCTTTTGTATCTCCCAAAAAAATTGGCAAAAAGAGCATGAATTTCTTTAACTTTAATGGGGGTGTGACCACAGAAGATAAATAGATGGGTATGGAACTTAGTACTGACTTGATTAGAGTAAGTTTTCCACATATGTATAGGAGCTTACCTTTCTATCCCGCTAATTTCTTCCTGATTTTATCAAGCACGGGAGTGAACATGGAAGACACTAGTTTGCAGTTATGAAGAGGAGATCCAAGATAAGTGAATGGGAGTGAATTTTCTTTGAAGCCAGTAGTAGATGCAATGATGCGTTTTCTAGAAGCGGCAACACGTTTATGGATTATGAAAGAACTCTTACCCACATTAATAAGCTGCCCATAAACAACTTCATAATGTCGAAGAAATTCCATCAAGTTATTAAGGTTACGACGAGTGCCATTAGTAAACACCAAGAAGTGATCTGCATAGAGGAGGTGTGATATGGGGGTACATGAAGATGGAACTTGATAAGGAGCAGTGCTACCATCCTTTATAAGTTTTTTAAGGCCCCTACTAAGTGGCTCTTCACTGAGTATGAATAAAAGTGGTGATCATGGGTCACCTTGCCTGAGTCCACGAAATGGAGTGAAGAAACTAGATAGGGCACCATTAATTTTAACTGAAAATCTTGGTGAAGTGATAGCATTCTTAATAAGAGATATCTAGGGATCTGCAAATCCAAACGCTTTCAACACTTCTAACAAGTAGTTCCAAGAGACCCTATCAAAAGCCTTAGCTATGTCCACTTTCATAATCACATTGGCACCTCGAGAACACTTATTTAGATTATGAACTAAGTCTTGAGCCAATGCCACATTTTCAGATATCATCATACTAGTAACAAAACCACCCTGATTCATAGAAATTAATTTCAGAAGAATCAAAATCAAGCGATTGGCGACCACTTTGGATATGATTTTGTAAAAAACTTGACATAGACTAATTGGTCTATAATCTTGAAAGGTCTTGGGGTCGTCTGTTTTCAGCACCAAAGCAATGATAGAGGCCCCCAAAGCATCATTAAGTTTTTTTCCCCTAAAAAATTCGCGAACCGCCTCCTCAACAACATCTTCAGCTACTACAGGCCAAGCATGTATAAAAATAGATAAAGTAAAACCATCGGGGCCTGGGGCAGAGTCTTCATGTATAGCCTTAACTGCAGCAAGAATTTTTGCTTCAGAGACATCCTTCAAAAGCAAGCCATTTTCAGAATCGGTCACTAATCTTGGAATAAGAGATGTCATATCCCCATAATCAACAGTAGTAGTATCCTCTGCTGTGAGATGGTTTTTAAAAAAATCTAGGACAACATTCTACATATCTTTTTGGTTAGTTAGGACACCAGTCTCTGTAGTGATGCTATGAAGAATAGCTTTCAATCTCCTTTGTCTAGCAATAGCATGAAAGAAAGCAGTGTTTTTATCCCCCCACAAGACAACCATTTAACCTGTGACTGCTCCTTTTTATAAATTTCCTCTTGCAGTAAGAGTCTATCTAAATCACACTTCAAAGCAGTGAGATTAGCATTCAAAGTAGGATCAAATTGAACGTTGTTCTCTAGGATAAGAATTTTATCACGAATGTCGTTGATTTTTTGAAAAATATTCCCAAACACAACTTTATTCCATAGTTTAAGATCAACCTTTAATCTCTTCAACTTATAAGAAATTCGAGCTAAACCAAAAAGAGGGCAATGTCTTGTCCAGGATTCAGTTGCCATAGGAATCAAGGCTGAATGTTGAAGCCACATTTTTGAAATCGAAAGCTAGTAGGACCCCTGTTATTATCGTCCTCTCTGCGAATAAGTAGTAGAGAGTGGTCAAAATGATTACGCTCAAGATGTACAACCATTGAGTCAGGGAAAGTAACCATCCAATTATGATTTACAGTAGCCCTGTCGAGTCATTCCCATAATAATATGCCATTTCTGTTACGATGCCATGTAAATCTAGAGCCTATGAAGGGGACATCATACAATGAGTTCGTATCAATAAATTGCACAAAGTCATGCTTGGCAGCACGCATAACCGGGCTACCTCCCAATTTTTCTTCATCAATTTTTACTATATTAAAATCCCCTACCAACATAACAGGTAGATTGATAGCTAATATAGAGGCAAGTGAAGACCAAAGAGTTCTCCGCATTAAATAATCACACTTAGCATATACCACCACCAACAAAATAGTGACACCCTTCCAATCCAAAGCGATAGCTAAAAATTGATTAGTAGCTCCTAGCACGTTAAAGTTATGATTACCAGGTAAACACAGCCACACTTTTCCTCCACTTTCATTAGAAAAGACTTGAGTGAGACCAAACTTAATTGCAAATTGAGGAGCTTGCTCAAAAGGTACCATAGGTTCAAGAATGGCCAGAAAAGCAATGTTGTAGTTACGAAAAATAAATTTAAGATGGCGGGTTGTAGATGCATTACCAACCCCCCTAGCATTCCAAACTAGGAAAGTACTCATCAATAAACAGTTATTGAGAGGGATCTCTAGCCAGAAGGTCAGAGATAAGACCAAGCTTCCTATTGCGTCCATTTTTGGCTCTTATGTCTAGAGTATTCGAATCAGAATGGTAAACATTATCTCTTTCAGTACAAACATTTTTATCATCGCCAATGTGCCATGGGGCCTCCAAGTTTAAAGTACTAACTAATGCATCAAAGGAGTTACCTATGAGAATTTCATCAATTTTGCGAGTGGGGATCATGGTTTGAGGTGAAGTCAGAGACCTCCTATTTACTGTAGTAAATTCCCCTTCTAGTTCTATTGCTTCGGCCTCAACGCTTGAAACCTTATGGAAGTTCCTATCTCCTTTGCCATTATCGCCTATGTCATTAATCTCAACTTGATTATGCTCTTTAACAAATGTGTCTTCCTCTATAGGAGACGTACTTTTCAATCCCTCACCATTCACCACAAGTCCCTCACTGCTTTTTTCAATATTGACATCTTTTCCATTGTCATTCCCAGCTTACAGATTTAGTTCATTTTCCTTTTCTGCTTGAGCAACAACTTTCGGATTAATATCAGGAGGGTTAGGGATACTCTGTACATTATCCTTTTTCTTGGCATCTGGAGGATTATACTGTCGTTTGATTAATCTATTACACTCAACTTTCTCATGACCATGCAAACGGCAGTGAACACAGTATTTAGGGGCTCCCTCATAGATAACCTCTTGCCAAAATCCTTCACCATTATCAAAGCCAATCCACATAACATTTTCCTTAGAAACCGAGGTATCTATTTCAACACAGACTCTGGCATAACTGGGTCTTGTGAAGGTGATTGTTGGGAGGTCAGTGTCTAAGTATTTACCTAGGGGCCTCGCTATAGCTTGCAGATAAGAAGGGATGCAGAAATTTCATGGGAGAAGGGGCAATCGAATCCATACCGGAGTGACCGGGGACTCTTCCTTTGCATTGAAATCTCTTGACCATTTGAATAGACAGAACAGGGAACCTTCAATTGAATGTGAATCACGCGTCCAGGTTTCTGAGAAGTCCTCAGCATTTTGGAGCTTACAGGACGTGACGCCTATCGATGAAGCTGACTATTGGGACAACAGATAACCCCCATTCGGTGAATTATTTTTTGCTCGGATTTTTCACTGCTTCTGTTGCTTTCACGGTGGGCTTGACTTGAGCATTCACCAGTGGTAAATGATTTTGTTCTTCATTTATTTATTTATTTCCACGTATTTTTTTATAAAAAGTTGGTAATTGAGATGGAGGTTTTGGATATCATCTTGTTATTGTAGTTATAGATTGTTGATTGGAGTACGAGTTGCAAAGAAATTCAAGAAGCCTTTTACTAGAAATGAACTTTAAGTTGTGGCTTTATGACAAATTTTGCATACTATGATGTCAAGTAGTAATATCCTCTATTTGTATAGATTTTGTCTGCAGAATTTGTTCACCTTGCTTCTTTTGTACTTACTGCTTAATTTATTTTGGGGGTTACTCGGACTTTGGAAACTGCATGTATTATGCAATAGATGTGATGGATTTCAAATTCTTTGATCTGTCAAACAATTTTCTGACGCAATATTTCTCCTTTCTCTTTCAAAATGGGGAGTGGAAATTATACTTTCTTCTATTCTATTTTTAAGTTACAACATCCTGATGGCTTTTATGTGTCACTTGTTTCAGGAAAAGTATATGAAAGTTGTACTCCGGTAAATCCAAATGTTATACCAGTCTAACTGGTATGAAAAATAAGAAAAAATTGAATCTCCAAATGTGAGATATAAGGAACTATGGAAAGTCCTATTCAAGTGAGACTAAACTGACTCACATTTGTCTTTTCATGTGAATGCTTTCCCTTTTTCATAATAACTTGTGTATAATGGTTTATATTTGGCAATATTAGGGTTTTTGAAGTTAAATAAAGCTTCATTTGTTTTGAGTATCAGAATTGTGAGCTGCCAAATTTTAAGCCCTAAGGTCTCGGTAAAAATGTGTTTTCACTTTGAATATTGTTTGTCAATAATTAATCTATTCACAAAATAAGTAGGCTTACATTAGAATACTCAAGACTTACTACATAAATTTGACCGCGACTACACTTTATGTTTAATGTATATAATAAATGATAAAAGTTGTTATTGAAGGAAATGTTTAGTTAATTTGTTGGTATATTATAGCTTATGGATTGGGTCTCTAAGAAGACGCAAAATGAGTCATCTCTAAAATATTGAATACCACGACCATAACATGTCTTGTGTTTTGACACATAGGTACCTATGTCTCACAAATCTTTTCCCCGAACACATCGGGTTGAGACTTTGTTTAACTGGTTTGTCAAGGAAATATAAGGGTCCCCACCTGATTTTGTTTTGTTTATGCATTTTTAAGGTGATCTCGATGTCCAAACTTCCCAAGCATTGGAGGGAGTTTTCATTAACTTAGGGGACAACCCATTTGAATTGATCAAGGACTCAATTAAGTATGTTTCCTCAACTCACAACAAAAAACGTTGCCGTAAGCCTACGTCAACGTTCAAAATACGTTGAAGTAGAGAGATACAGCAATGTTTGGCAAACGTTGCCGTAGATGATTATTTTTTAAACAACAATTTATGCAAATAGATTGGCAAAATTGAAAATGTACCTTATGAACAAAGTTTGAAATTGCATAAAAATTGATAATTTCATTACAAATTTTTTAATCCATACACTTGAACATAAAAATGTGATACAAATAAAAAGGAATTTCAAAATGAAATAAAATGGTAAGGGAAAAACTCAATCATAAACAGAACACATAAGCTCACTTTTTCTTCTTGCATAAAACCCATTAACTGTTATAACTATCATCAACTACAACGACTGCATCTTGACGGTCTGATCAAAAATCTGCTCTGGCAATTGTGAAGGACGAAAGAAGCCCAACAATTGATCAATTGAAAAATCTAGCCCTCGTTTGACACCCTTTAATTTCTCTTTCTCTTTCTCTTTCTCTTTCTCATTCTTCATTTCAACCACATATTCTCCAAATAAAATAATATTACACACAAATCAAAACTTTTCATCACTTTTTCACCACATATTCTCACATCAATCACTATTCCAAAATTTCTATTCACCTAAAAATGGGTTTCAAACAAGGGCCTATATTTTTCAATAAGGATGTTGGCATCAGACATAATTCCAGCCGCAGCACATGCGACATGGTCATCAATCTTGTACATTTTCTCTATGGATGATGAGGTCTGTATATGCTTGGAAGTCACTTTCTTTTCTTCATCCAACACAACCCCATCTTTGGACAATATTCCTATGGCACCCCCTGCATTCCCAATGGCCTCATATTCTACCTGATAGAGGTGGCCTTCAGGAGAGAAGATTGTTGTACGACTGTCATACCTTCGAGATATTTTATATACTGCAGGGGTTATGTTTCAATATTAGATCAGTGTCATTTGATCATGAACATTCATATTCCCAGGAAATTGATAAAATAAATCTAAGGCATACAGTAAGATGGACACTTGGACACTAGAAATCAGAATAACTATCATTGATAAAGTTTGAGCAACAACATATTGGAGAACTAGAATCCTATGAACATTATATCATACATCATCATTGGCAATTTTCATGTCCTATAAATCTTTTCCAGCAACTTAAGAGAACTCATAAATTAGATCTCCTATGCTAGACCACGAGGCACAATGTTTCTTTTTTCTTGATTCATTTTCTTAAATAAAATAAAAAATTAACTACGTCATTGTATCTACCTCGATGCGTTCCCAAACCCAACGGCAGGTTTCTGCTTCAGAGTCAATCTTCATTATTGGCACATTTCATGCTTCAATTTGTGGCAAGTTCCATGCTCCACTTTTTTTTAAAATTATTTTCTGTTGCAAAACAAGGATCTACCTACCCGACCCGTCCAACCTTCACACATATATATTAATGTCCTTGGTTGGTGAAAATTAAAATTTTAATCTAAGTTAAAGTCAACAATTAGTATTAACTACGCGTTTCAAAAGCTCTAAAAAATTTTCAACCACATATTTCATCAACTTTGATCAAAATTTATCAAAAATCTAATTTAATCATCACCAAACATGGGGTAAATAAAGCATATTCATACGAGACTGTTCAACTTAACTTTACACAGACAGTTAATGAATATGTTTATATGTATAGTGTAATTTCAACTTGTGCGTTGATATCTGGAAATTAATTTCATGACTTACTACTTGTACGTTCCCACCATAAATGAGTTAAGTGCTAATTGGACATAATTATACAATCTCAAGAAGAAAAATTAACATCAAATACTAGTTTCGAGAGTGAACCACCCCAAAGTATTCATAAAAGACGACTTAACTCTCTAAGTAGGTAACAATATTTGGATTCTCAAAATATACCATCTTAGAATTAGTTAACAGCTTTTCTTCATAGAATGATGCTGAAAAACAGAGCTACAACCATCCATAGATGGTATTACACCCCAGAGTATTAATAAATCTACCCCTTTTACCCTCCAACATTTTCCTAAACCATGAAAATAAATAAATTGAAAAGCGAATTAATTAATCACATAACTTTTCAAGAGTCAAAGCTAAAACCAGCTGCGCCACCGTCAGCAATTACCATGGGCGGCTGAGGTTCATTAATTACTGGCAGCTGAAACACTTGCTCGTCCAGCAGGAAAGATGAAATGTCAAGGGTGGGCAAGGTAAAACCGGTTTGAAACTATAAAATCTCAAGAAGAATAAAAACCCCAAGCCCCCCACATACATCAGTTTGCATCTTCCCATCATTTAATTAGATCAATTTGCTGCATCCTAAATTGAAATTTTGAAAATCTATTTACAGTGAAAAAAAGACGTTGTTCAATGGAATCAACCAAACAATAATTACAAGCTATCAAGGAACTAGATGAAGAATCAAGAGAAATAACACAGAGAGAGTATTTGATTGAAGATCTGAAGAGTAGGTTTCAGAAAAGTAGAGCGATGTGACTTGTGAAGTGTTTGGCAGAAGATTTTGAAGACGTATTTTCTTTTCGTTTTGTCCAAAAGTCAGGCAACAATTGATCGTATTCCCTTACTTGGTAGTGCTTCTTTCAATTGATCCAGAAATCTTTTTGTCCAAGAGCTTTGGTGGCATATTTGCCCAACAACTCTGTTTCCAGAACTATCCTGTACTACCCAGTGAGACCTTGACACAACCCATAACCAAACTTCGCATCAAACCCTTTGCGAGATATACTCCCAAACTCCCCCTTCATGTCCTGAAGTATACTCTTAAATGACATAATTTACTAACACTAATATGAGCTCCAAACAAGATATGCACCTATACACTGTCAATTTCAATTATTAAAGAGCAAATCCGAGTCGATTGGATCTCACAAACCAATACGCTCTCTACTAATCCTCTCTTAAGACTACACTTTTAACACCCATAATTCAAACTCCCTAAATCCCTAATTAGAAAACCCTGAATCCGAAATCAAAAAAAGTCACACAGTGTTACAGTGAGGAAAACTGGAACTTACCTCAGGAGAAGGGTGACCGGCGACGCCGCGATGGGAGTTGGAACGGGAGGAGTGGAGACAGCCGAACCCGTCTTTGCCGAGTCTGCCGTAGTGCCGCGGGATTCCAGCCGTTTGGGACTGCGGCCTGCGGGCGGGAGACGTGAGACGGAAGAGAGGAGAGGAGAAATGGGGCATTATTAAAAATGGCCCGTTGACTTTTAAAATTTTTGATTTTCATTAAAAAGTCAATTTTACCGCATTATATTGCAAAATTGGTCCTCATACTTAGAATAGTTTTATTTTTTCTGTTTTTATTCTTCTTTATTATATATTTCATCCGAATCTGATTTTTCTTCAAAAATTTCTTCATCAGTTTCTATTTCTTCAAATTTGACTTCTTCACATTCATCTCTAATTTGTTCAAAATCGGTAATTAGTACTCTAACTTTCTTTTTTGGACATTCAGTGCTTATATGTCATTCTTCATTACAATTTCAACATTTACATCGTTTTTTATCTAATGGTTTTTTATTATAAGATTTATATTTTCTTTTGAAATATTTCCTTTTTGGTTTAAAATATTTCCTTTTAAACTTTTTATATTTTTTATGTTTTCTTTTTCTTTTTCCTTTTCTATAATCATAACATCTCCAATTTCCTGGTACTTCAGTGTCTTGACAACAAATTCTATCTTGTACAAATCCTGATTGTCTATAAACCATTTGATTGCTACATATTAAACTTATTTCATCTTTTATAGTTCTTATTATAAGTCCTAAAGTATAATCTTCTGCATTTCTTCCAATTTGTCTTTCTCTAATTTTATTTTGAAAATAATTATTCCATGGTGGTGGTAATTTTCTAATAAAAACATCTTTATAATATTCTTTATCTACTCCATTTCCATACATTATATAATAATATTTGCTATATTCACAGCAATATTCATTAAAATAACACATTACAAATTTGTAAATGTTCTATTCTATTTTTAGCATCTTCTATTTCTTCTGCTTTAGCTTTAGTGCTTTCATTTACCCAATCTTCTCCTGCAAATTCTCTATAAATTCTTGTAGCAACTCTATTTATTCCTTCATTTATTGTAATTCCAAATCCTGCTTCAATACTATCTTTCCAAATTCATTTTGTTGTTTCTTCTAATCCTCCATACCAATTAGCTACATTTCCTTTGAAAGTTGCTAATAAATATTCAGTTCTATTTTTATTATCAGTATTACTTCGATTATAATTAAAGTGTGCTATCATATTAGTGCTCCATTCGTTAATAGCTTTTCTAACATCTAATTCACAGTCTAAATATAAATATGATCCTGTAATTTTCATTTGTTCAGATTCTCTTAATACTGGTCTAAATTGATCTCTATACATTTTATCTTTTCTAACTTTAAAATCAAGTTTAGTATTAACATATCTTCTATGATCTATTTCAGCTTCATATCTAAATGTACTAGATTGTCCAGCTTCTCCAAAATCTTCTTCTTTAATTCCTCGTGATCCTCCTGTTCTTCCAACCATATGATTTTTAGTTATTTCTTCACAAATTTTTAAATCTTCTAAGTCGAATATTAGGTTTTCCATTTCTTCATTCATTATTCTTTAATAATTGATTTTTCTTCTCTTTTTTCTTCTTTTTTGGTAAGATTTTCTTCTTGTTTTCTAAGATCGATTAATAATCTTTCTATATCATCTTTTAATCCTTCATCAAATTCTATTAGTTCTTCATACTTTTCTATTTTCTTTCTTACTTCTTTAAGTTCTTCAGTATAATCTGGTTTAAAAGGTTTTTCTCTATTTAGATTTTCTAATATTCTATTTAAAAGATTTTCTATTCTTAAAAAATTATTTTGTAATTTTTCTTTTACCTCTTCATAGCTTATTTCAACTCTAGTAATTTTTTCTTCAATTATTTTTATACCTTTTTCAATTATATTAATTTTATCATTCATGCTCATCCTCTAGATTTTTTACAAGATGGTTTAATATTTTCAAATCCTAATTTGTCTAATAAAATATCTATTTTATAATTAATAATATCTAGTTTTTCTTCTAAAGTTGCAATTTTATTAATACTATTTTTCTGAGCAATTTTTGATATTTGGTTTTGTATTTCTTCAAGTTTAGCTTCATCAAGTACTTCTAGATTATTAATTTGTTCTTTGATTTTATTAAATTGTTTAGACATATTTTTACTTAAAACTTCTAATCTTTCTTTAGCTATTTCATCGTTTGGATCTATGCTATTAATTCCATCTATAGCTTCTATATCTTTAGTTTTTATTTGTCCTAATTGTTGCCATAAAAATGCATTAGTCCAGTTGGTAGACATATTTAAAAATCCATCTGTATTTCCCCATGAACTTAAAGGTTGAAACATAGTAGTATTCCATCCTCTATTTTGATAACTTCCTATTGGTAGTCTTATATTTTCGATTTCTTGTTTATCAAATCTTATTTTTGTTGGTAAACTCATATTAATCAGGTAGGTTTAAAGGATTTATTACTATATTATTTATCATTTGTTCTATTTCTCTCCTTAATTGTTCTTCTCTTCTTAATTCTCTTGTAATTTCATTAGCTATTAATTCTCTTTTAATTTTATTCCAATTAAAAATTTCTCTTTCAATTTCTCTTCTATTACTTCTAGTTATTATTTGTTCTTCTAAAATTTTTATTTTATTATCACAAAATTTTTTAGTTATTCCAGGCATATTTTATTCTTATTTAATAGTGGTGTATTCTAAATATTCTTTTAATTTACCATGATCTACTTTATTTTTTATTAAGGATATATAAAATTTTAATGTTAGATTAAATTTTAATTTCTTATATTCTTGTGGTAATCTGTTAAAGATAGGTTTTCTCATTTATAAGTTTTTTATGTGATTCTGAATATTTTTAATTCTTTTATTCTTTATCATCAAAACTAAGATCAAAATCATATAATTCAGCAACATTATTATAATTATTATAATTGTCATATTGCTCTATATTTTCAAATGTTCTTTCACTATTTTCACTATCTAACCAGAAAAATATAATCATTTTTATTATTTCTTTAGGTAATATTTCTTTTAATCCAACATAAGCAATTGTAAGACATTTTTGGTAATATCTAGAATCTCTTTTTATGAAATTTATTCCTCTAGTAAAACTATCATAAGTTTCTGGGATTTCTATTATGTGACTATAATCAATACTATTAGTGTATCTAAAAGGTACAATTCTATAATAAAATTCGTAAGTTTCCATTATGAAAAGTTCTTCAAAGTATACAATCCTATAAAAATTCTTATATAATAATTTTCAGACAAATCTTCAGACAATAAATATCTTCATAGTGTAAAATAAGGGCCTTACCACGCTTCGCCAAATAGCAAGAATGTTATATGTTCCTGGTCACCTTCGTCACAAGAGTTGGCCAAAGTCCAACAGCATCAATGCAAAACGGACACATAGGCACTCAAAACTCTCAAACAGACTCACTGTGTAGAACAACACTCAAAGCGTAATAAAAGATTTATTTCAAACTTAAAGACTTTATTGATCTGATGATAGCTAGAAAGCTATTATACAAAGATTTTTACAGAGATTGATACTCCGAAGAGTGGTTTCTACTCTTTCAAGAAGGTGGTTACAAAGTTCATTTTGAGAGAATACATCTTTTTTGTGGATTTTTTGGTCATGCCTCTTCAAGTAAGAAGAGTCTTTATTTATAGATGGGCTTGCACTTCACCGAGAAGCTTCTAGCCAATCGAAATTTTACAATATAAAAGTAAAAGTACAATAATTTCTTCAAAGTGGTTGCAATAATCAAAGCTCTTGTCTGCTAGTGTCGGCAACTTTATTCCAGCTTTTAACAGCTGTCTCCTTTTTCTTTAATGATCACATGGTGCTGTCTGGTGATGTAGCTTTTTTATCGTCCTTTATTTGTGGACGTGTCACATCAGTCTGCAAGCTTCTTTTATGCATTCCTCACTCCCGAGGAATTGATCGTTCAAGATTTCGCAAATCTTATCTTCTAAAATTTTTGATTCTTTGTCTCCTCTGTAGATAAGGATCAAATTATTACTCATTCCATACACCATGTATTTTTCTCCATAGAAAAATTACATGGTTGAGCAAACTGATTTAATTCCAAGGGCTCGCCTGTAAATCATCCATTTTCTATTGATAGTAGGCATCTCTTTAAAAATCTGAATCTCCTTGAGTGGATTCCCATTATTTTTTCGAATAGTGACAAGATGATGTTCTCCATACCATTCTGGTTCTTTATACTCAGGACTGATAGTATAGAATCTCAATTCAACTGGTTGTTTATCATTGTATTTTTTGATACAGTTAACAAATTCTCTGTCGAATTGTTCAATTTCTTTTAGATCTGCTCCTGGGAAAAGTCGATCTAAAAATCCAAATGTTGCTAATTTTCGAACAATAATAGGATCAGCATCTTGAACTGCACTAATCCTTGGATAAATCGTCGTTGGGAGGGCTGTTAAGTAAAGAGAACTTCCTTCTCTGAAATTATATATCCATTCTGAGAATTCGTAATACTCCTTCTCCATAGGATGTAAATTGGTTCTAACATGATGAGTTGCAATTATTCCCTTTGGTGATTTAAGGTCACCGGTAGATGATTTTTTTATTTTCTTGGAATTCACTGATAACAGTAGGCTATTCCAATGGGCCTTTTGATAAGGATGTTTCACCTAAAAGGTGAATGGCTCCTTTTCCACTTGTAAATTTTTCCAACAATTTGTCAATACTGACAGGTGATTGTTGTGGACCATTTTTTATGACTTTTTCCTCTTGTAAGGTAAGAGAGTCATTTCTTTTAAATTTTGATTCTCCACTTGAGGTGGATGTATTAATCTCCCGAAATGGGATGTGACTAGCCTTTCGACTGTATTCACCTTTTTGTAAAGGAGGGTATTCCTGGCTGCAAGTTACAAAAAAGTCTAAACATTCTGTCAATTTTTCAACTATTTTTTCTTTATTATTGTTTAATTTCTCAATCTTTTTTCCACTCTCAACAACCTTGTTTGATAAATCACACAAAGTTTGTCGAATATCAAGATGATCCTCTTGGACAGCAAGATAATCTGCATTAAAATCTGTTAGAAGATTTTGTAATTCCTTGGTAAATGCTTCAATCTTTTCCATATTCATGATTCCTGCTCAAGAAATCAGCAAATAAGTTATCTTTTCCTTTAATATATTCAAATTTAAAATTATAAAAGGATAATAACACTTGCCATCTATGCAATCTTCTATGTTGAGGTGAATTTGGTAATTTAATATTTACTAATCCATTAAGTTGAGTATTATCAGTTTGAACAATAAATTCTTTAGGTAGCAAAAACATTTTAAATTTATTTATTCCTTTAATAACTGCTAATAATTCTTTTTCATTAGTTGAATAATTTACTTCAGCATTATTAAATGTTCCACTAGTATATCTACAAATTTCATTTAAATCGGTTTTCAATAAAGCACTCCAATATAAATCTGATGCATCTGTCTGTACAATTAACTTATCATTTTCATCAGGGAGTCTAAGTTTAGGTAAATTTTTACAATTTTCTTTTAAATTTTTAACACAAAGAGTATGTTCTTCATTCCATCCTAACTTATTTGATTTTCTTAATAATCTTTGTAATTTATTTCTTTTTTCTGCAAGTTTTTCTATAAATCCTTCAGCATAATTAAGACATCCTAAAAATTTCTGAATTTGCTGCTTATTTTCTAATTTATCAGGAAACAAAATTATTTTTTCTGATAAATGAGGTTGTAATTTTATTCCATCACTATTTATTATCATTCCTAAAAATTCAATTTCATTTTTTGCTACTTCTGCCTTTTTCTGACTAAGTATTATACTTTCTTTTGAGCAAAATATAGCAAAGCTTCTAAGATGTTTAAGATGATCTTCATATGTTTCTGAACAAACAAGTATGTCATCAACATAAACAATAAGAAAATTATAAGTTTTAAAAACTTCATCCATTTTTCTTTGATAAATTTGTGGTGCATTTTTTAATCCAAATGGCATAACTATCCATTCATAATGTCCTTGAGGAGTACTAAATGCTGTTAATGGTATACTATTTTCTTCTAGCTTGATTTGCCAAAATCCAGATTTACAATCAAATTTTGAATAATATTTTTTATTCTTAGCTATATTTATTAAGACTTCTTTATTTTGTAGGTAATATCCATCAAATTTAGTATTTTTATTAAGTTCTTTATAATTTACTACCATTCTAAGTTTTCCTCTTTTTATTTCCGCATGATTTCTAACCATAAAAGCTGGGCTACTATGAGGGCTATTACTTTTTCTTATAAGTTTTTGATCAAGAAGTTCTTGAATTTGTACTTGAAATTCTTCTTTATCTTCTTGGTTATAAAGCATAGGTTTGACTCTAATAATGATTGTAGGTTCAAGTAATTCTATTTTAGCTGTAATTCTTGATTTTTCCCATTTTTCAAGTGGATTATCATTATAGTTTTTTGCTAAAAGTTCTTTTATTTGGTCAAGAGTAATTGTTCTGATTGAGTATTTGAGTAATTTTGGTATAAATTCTATCTTTTCACCACGCTGAGCTGGCTGAACTCTGAATGGTTTAAATTCTCTTGCAATTTTTAGTAAATGTCCACATGGGGTTCTTAATTGGATAATATAAATATTTTGACTATATTGACTAAACTGTTGTAAAAAGTCATTTCCTAGAATAATATCACAATCATTTATATTATATTGATAAACATTTTTTATAGTTATTATTTTAGATCCTATGATAACTTCTATATTTTTATTTTTGTATTTTAATGATTCTTTTGCTCCAGTTATTCCTTGTAAAGTTAATTGTTGTTTGTTTTCTATCCATTTTGGTAATAAGAATTCTTTAAATACAGTTATTTCAGCTCCTGTATCTATTAAAGCACAAGTAGTTATTTTTGTTTCGAATACAGTTATTTGTATATATACACTTATTGGAAATTTTATTTCTCTACTCATTTTTCTTTATGACAATATGTAGTTATTCCTTGATGTATAATAAGAATTCCTTCTTTGTCTATTTTATAATTATCTAGACTGTCTAAAAATGAATTTCCTAATAATATTAGATGTTCATCAAAATTCATATTATTATCTATATAACACTCTATGTTTAATAATAAACTTCCAAGTTTAATTTGAACTTGTCCTATTATATCACAAGAGTTTATTCTTCCTTCAAAATCTCTATAACTATAGGGTT
The DNA here is from genome assembly GCA_019097785.1 of Fraxinus excelsior. NCBI lineage: Eukaryota > Viridiplantae > Streptophyta > Magnoliopsida > Lamiales > Oleaceae > Fraxinus > Fraxinus excelsior. The sequence goes on along the minus strand of CM032638.1, from coordinate 2,202,884 downwards.
CTACTTTTTTCTTTTTAATCCCTTCGTCTATTAGAGAGCAAATATGATTTTGACTTGCTCCAGTATCAATAAGTATTCTACTTTCATTTATCCATTTATTTCCATTAAAGAATCTTCCTTTTATTCCATAGACACTATTATTTTTATTTTGTTTTATTTTTGAAATACTATGTCTTGAAGTACTACTACTTCCAATAATTATCTTATTTTCTTTATAAGTTATTTGCTTTGGTATTAAAGGTTGATCAATACTTATGACATCATCATGTCCTATCTCAAAATTTTCTATTTCTTCTATATTTTGTTCTCTAGGTAGAATTGCTTCTCCTATATCTCTAAATTCTTCATCGATTTCTATAAACGGTTTTTCCATATATATATTTCCATAATTACTATTTGTATAACAGTATAATCCTTGATATAATATAGTAAAAACTTTATTATCATCTTTTAGTATTTTATTAGACATCTTAAAATGTAGACTAAGACAATCATCTAAATTTTTATCATTTATATGTACACAATATCTTGGGTAACACGTAAATTTTAATTTTTTATGTGCTAAGTTTCCTTTAATTATTCCTAAATTTCCATTTTCTGCGTTTATACATCTTTCATCTTGTAAATTAAGTATTATAGGACTATTAATTCCTTCTTTAAAACATGATTTTATTATTATTTGTATTCCAGCAAGGTAGACATAAGATATTTTATTTCTTTTTTCTGGTTTTAATCTTCCTAGGAATTCATTAATATTTCTTTTGGTTATTAAATTTAGTTTTATTTTTTCATGTGTATGTTTTACATCTATGGCTTTTTCTATTTCGTGATATTCATTGATAACTAACTTTTTTCTTTTAAAGGCTGAACCTACCATACTGAATAATCTATTTTCTCCTAGAGGCTTAAGATTTAATTCTGCTTTATTTATTTTTCTAAATTTTTCCCAATCAAATTTTCCTTTTAAAGCATATCCTCCTATTCCTTCGTAAACTTCAGTTTCTATATCCTCAGTATTTTCAATCTCCATGATCTCTAGGGCTCTGATACCAATTTTGAGGGGGTTTATGCAAAAACACAATTATTAACAAAAATACAAAATCAATATCGAATGTTTTGGACTTAATTAAGGTGGAAAGAGTTGATGGTGAGAATTTTAAATTTTAATTCCAAAAGGGGGGGTGTCGAATCCTAAATTAAAATTTTTAAGGACTAAAATAGAGTTTATTTTATAGTTGAATGACTTGTTTTGAAACCATTTATATTGAGGGTATTTTAGGCATTTTAAGGCTTTAAAATAGTCAAAGGCCAAAACCAATAAATGGCCTCCTTTTTAGGCCAATTTCAAGTATTTCACGGAGAAATGTGGAATGAAGCTTAGAATCCGGTGGGACTTATGTGGTGGACTGGTGGTGGGAGAGTTTGAGACGGGAGAGTCCGAGAGAGAGAGAGAGCACGCGCGAGTGTTAGAGAAGAGTGGAGTCCGGATTGGAGAAATGGTTAGAATTTCATGTTTTTCCATTTATATTTGGGAAAAAAGGAAAAAAAAATATTAACTTTCCGCGACGTTCAATTAAATGTTGCAAAAGTAGACTTTTTACAACGTTTGACAAACATTGCGAAGAGTAAGACCTTTCGCAACGATTGATAAACGTTGCGTTTTTCCATTTATATTTGGGAAAAAAGGAAAAAAATATTAACTTTCCGCAACGTTCAATTAAATGTTGCAAAAGTAGACTTTTTACAACGTTTGACAAACATTGCGAAGAGTGAGACATTTCGCAACAATTGATAAATGTTGCGAAATGTAAAACTTTCCGCAACACTCAATAAACGTTGCAAAAAGAGGGTCTATCACAACATTTTTCTATAAAACGTTGTCAAAACTCATTTATATTAACAAATGACAACGTTCATTTACTAAAATATTGTCAAAAGATCCTTTTAGCAACATTTATCAACAAATATTATTTTTTTAGTATTACAAATGACTATTTTTGTTGTAGTGACTATCAATAAAATTTATTTACTCACTAAGGTGGTTGTACTATAATTTCATATTTTGTTACTTCCATATTCCTACTTCTGCAGGATATTAACCAAGCTCAACGGTACATTTTCTCATCTTGATAACAAAAAGGTCAAAAATGATATTTGACCTCACTTCCACCCCCACATAAACTAGACAATTTCTTCAAGTATTTTTGAAAACATTGAATCTAAGAACATATCATATTGGATGGTGTACATGGGATGTTTTCTACACTGAAGTTAATCCAAATGGAATCAAAGAGGGTATTTAGGGGCTTGATATCTTAACCTTAATTAAATATCAAAAAATATCATCGTAGTCGAATGCGACTAAAACCGATCAGTCTACTCAATCACACAAACTTTGATTTCATTTTGAGTTTTAAAGAAGGTGGTATCTCTCCTCAATTCCTTATCATAGATGATGAATGGCAAGAAACTGCAAATAAATTTCAAAAGGCAACCTCTTGTTGAAGGAACTCAGTATGTCTTCTCTGCAAGATCTTGAAAGCTTTTGTAATCCTTAAAAATCATGGTACTAATAATGTACTGTCGCTAACTTTTGTATAGATTTGAAACCAGATTAATCGATATCAATGAAAATAGCAAGTTTAAGGGCTCCGAATTAGATGGTTCATCAACTAATCTCAAAGAGTTTATCCACACAATCAAAGAGAACAACGGTTTGAAGTTACCAAGAATGCTAAAAATATTTTTAATCTTCTGTTTCATAAAATGTGTAAATGCTAGAAGCTATTAGGTGATGCAGATATGGTTATATGCGGCATGCTTTAACTGGATACTGGGAGGGGTTTCCCGTCCTAAGCTTGTTTATCCAGTTCAATCACTAGGAAATACAGAAAGTATTGCATTGGACAATTTGGAGAAGTGTGGAGTTCGAGTAATAGACTCTCAAAAGGTTTATCAGCTACCTTGCCGATATTGGGAAAATTCAAGCCCCTACATCTCCATTTTTGCTCAAGAATCCAAGGTGTAGATTATAACTCAATGTCAGCTTATATGCTCGAGTCAATCAGGATCTAGAAAAGAGAAGTGTAGAAGTTTTATATGATTTGATTGGAGGTTGTGCTGTAAAATTAATGAATTATGGGTTTCAATGAGGGGAAATTATTTTTCTTATTGGTTAAGCTTTATATTAATTCTGAATATTCCTTGATATGTGTGAATCCTCCAAGATTGGGTTTCAATGTTTTACATCCCTAGTATATTTACAAATACAGTCTAGGTGACTCTAAATGATTGGTTAAATTTCATTTAATTTCATCTATCATTTAATATCATATTAACGTTACCTAGATTGTGTTTGTAACCTCAGTTCATATTTGTGAGATTGTTCATTTTTTCTATAATCTTTCGCTAAATCAGTTGGTATCAGAGTCGAAGTCATTCCTTCATCATGCAACCAAAGAGACGTCTAGAAGCCCATAACGCCCCGATAGAGGTGGTACATAGACATGATGACATTGCACAGCTGCATCAATAAGTAGAGTTGCTGACACAGCAAATCGCTGCACTCATGCCACAGCAACATGCGTCTGTGGTTCAACCAGTTGAGGATTCCGATGATGAGAATCTGTTCTCACAACCTGAGCACCAATAGATCTGCCAGTCCGACGGAGAGGGGGTGGTCAGGATGAAAACAGGCGTTGGGAATCAGGATTCAAGGTTGATATTCCTGAGTTTTATGGTGGATTAAGTCCAGAAGAGTTTTTGGATTCGGTGACTGCAGTGGAGAAGGTCTTAGAATTTAAGGAGGTTCCTGCTGATAAATGTGTGCCTCTCGTTGCGACGAGATTTCGTAGACGAGCAGCGGCGTGGTGGCAGGAGACTAAAGTGATGCAATCAAGGTTAGGGAGTCCAAGTTTGCATCGTGGGATAAATTGAAAAAGCATATGAAGAAACAGTCTTTACCCTACATCTATGTTCAAACCATGTACCAACAACTACAGAATTTTACATGTTGATTATGAGGAATGGGCTGATGGAGACGGAGGAGCAGTTGGTGTCACGATATGTGGGTGGTCTTTGTCCCCAAATACAGGACACGCTGAATATGTTTGATCCTGTTACAGTTTTTTAGGCACGTCAGAGGGCAATACAGATAGAGAAACAACAGTACAAGAGAAATACAGTCTTTTTACTGTGGACAGTTATTTCAATAATTTACAGCAGCAGATGACGCGTCTTGATAATCCTACTCAACATGGCCCTCCTAGAACTAATCTTGTTCAACAACCAGCACGCCCTAGATGTGGTATTTGTTGTTTTGTGATTGTTTGATTTCCCGCAAGTGAACGGGATCGTGAACAAGTAATAAAGTAGTGAATAAAGTGTCGAACCCACGAGGACTACGTATTTAATCGAGTTAAAATTAATTTCGACTTTAATCGAATAACAAACAACTTTTGTGATTTTTATATTAATCCCTAAATTATCAACTAAACTAATGAAAACAAGTAAATGTGTTTTTCAAATACATGAGATGTATTGTTAAGATGTCGAATCTCCCTTATTATTCTATTTTTAGTGTAACAATTAAATTGACAATTTGAAATCATTTAGTTGGTCAATGTTCCTAATTTAATTGAAAGCATCTCTTGATAGCGATCAAATATATTCCTCTCATATGACCCTTCTATCTCTCGATGAAATATGTGAACGTGACAAATGCATTAACAAGTACTAAAATATCTATTGAAACCATATAAAGCATAGAAGTATATCTTTATCATCTATCGAACCTTACAATATTTATTATATTGTGCTTAAACCCTATTGTCTCTCTCGGTAACAATAAAATCCACTAACAATTCAATTGGTGATCAAGCAATTGAAAATGACGATAAGAAACATCTACAAATCAATCAAATTAAAGTCAAAATAATTAATTAAAAGCTAAAAATATCATAACAAGGGTTCATCTCATCCTAGCAATGTATAAAACTAGTCAAACATATTGAAATTACAAGAAATCATATTTAAGTTAAAAGATATAATCCTGATTTTCGATAAATTGAGAAGATGAAGATGAAGATGAATCTTGAAATCTTGAATATATTTAATGGTTTATTGATGAATCTCCATTTGCACCATCTCTTCTTTGCCCAAAAATTAGGTTTGAATCTTCACTTGATTGCATTCTTGCAAGTCCTCTTTAATCCTCTCACAAAACTTATGAATTTCATTCCTTTAATGATATTAATTTATTAATATTGAAGTATATTATGTACATGAGAGCTCTCCATATGTATTCTATTGTTCTCTATTTGTAGAAATCGAAAATTGGTTGAAAATCATGCTCAACTTGGTTTCCAAAAGAGTTCTAATCGAATAAGGAAAGTTGTCTTCGCACGTGGATTTTTTGGTCTCTGCACAACAGTTAGTATTTTGGCCATAACTTTCTCTTTCAATATCGAATTGATGAGATTCAAAGTGAGTTATAAATTTACCTCAAATGGCTATAACTTTGATAGAAATATTATTTTTCCAATTCGGATGTCTATTATGCCAAAAATCGGTTTCAATCTTCGACTAGAAATCTGAAATATAACTTGTTCGATTGGAAATTGATTTTGATCATATTCCATTCCTTTTTAAATTCTAATTTCATCCAATTATCTCATAAAAATATTTCAAGTATCATCTTTTGGTCTAAATCAACTATTAATATTTTCAATTTGGTCCTCAAACTTTGAATTTTGCCATTTTCACCAATTTTCATTTCTTTCTTTCGCTTGTTTGTTCAACAATTGATTTTTACCTATTAAACATTAAATACAATAATTTAGTATATATTTTGTCAAATTAACTACCAAATATTGATATTTTAGGCCCCGAATAAGTGTATAAAATACACTTATCATTTTGCATGTGGTGGTACAGGCTATAGACAGTCTGAATGTCCCAAGAATATGCGTAGACGACTCTTTGTTGATGAGAAGTATGGAGATTATGAAGGTCCACCTGTATTTGACAATGAATACACCTAAGAAGTCATTGAGGAGGAAGAGTTTGTAGTTGGTGATGTGGGTCAAGCGTTGGTGGTGAGGTGTAACTTTTAGACTCCTTTGGAGAATAATACTAACTGGCTGCGTAATAATATCTTTTAGCCGACGTGTACTATTGGTGGAAAGGTCTATAGATTTGTTATTAATTCTGGTAGTTGCGAGAATGTAGGTGCTGAAGAGATCGTTAAGAAACTAGGTTTGCAAACTGAGAAGCATCCCAAACCATATAAATTGGCTTGACTAAAGAGAGGTAACGATGTACATGTGTCTTAGCGTGGTCAAATCAGTTTCTCCATTGGACCTACCTACAAAGATCAGGTTTTATGTGATATATTAGAGATGGATGCGTGCCACTTAGCTGTTAGGTAGACCATGGCAGTTTGATCACCATTCGCTGCACGATAGATATACCAACATGTACAACTTTTTGTTTGGAGGAAAGAAGATTGTGTTATTACCGAACAAGGGTTCAGTAAAAATAGTTGGGGATAGTGCCATTTACTGACCAGAGCGAAGTTTAAAATAGAGATGGAATAATTTGGGATAGTGTATGTGCTGGTGGGAAAATTAATTGATAGGGAGCAGGAGGTTCACTATCCCCAACTATTTTTTGAGATGTAATAATTTGGGGTAGTGTCTTAGTCCTTGTGACGTTCATGCTCTCTTTACACCGAATAAGGATGGGACGTAGTGATTAATAAGATTACTATACTTTACTGTTTTCCTATTCCTTGCCTGGATGATTTGTTCGACCAACTTACCGGTGCTTATGTGTTCATCAAACTTGATTTGAAGAGTGTGTACCATTATATTCAGATCTGACTTGAGGATCAATGGAAGACAGCATTTAAGACGAGGGAAGGATTGTACGAGTGGCTAGTCATGCCTTTCAGCCTTTCAAATGTGCCCAGTACATTTATGCAGGTTATGAATCAGGCTCTTCGCCATTCATCAGTAAATTTTTTGTAGTCTACTTTGATGATATTCTGATTTATAGTGCTGACGACGATGATTATTTTCAACACCTTCGGAAAGTTCTTTCGATTCTTCGTAGGGACACTTTTATGCATTAGTAAAAAAATGTTCATTCTTGATTGATCGTGTTGTATTTCTGGGTTATGTGGTGTCGAAGGAGGGGTTATCAGTAGACACATCAAAAGCAAATGCAATAAACCAGTGGCCACAACCTAAAACTATTACAGAAGTACGCATCTTCCATGGCCTTGCTTCATTTTATCGTAGGTTTATACCACATTTTAACAGTATCATGGCACTAATTACAGATTGTATGAAGGATGGCATATTTCAGTAGACTCTCGAGGCAGAGGCATCTCTTCAATTGATTAAGTAGAAGTCGACTACTACTTCGGTTTTGGTGCTTCCTGACTTTACCCAGCCGTTTGAGCTACATTGTGATGCTTTGAAGGTGGGTATCGTGGTGTACTAAGTCAAAACAATCGTCCCGTTGCATATTTCAGCGAGAAGGTTTCTGAACCAAAGTCTCGATGCAGTACTTATGATGTGGAGTTCTATACAATAGTCCAAGCTGTTCGACATTGGCGTCACTATCTGTTCCAAAAAGAGTTCATTTTGTATACTAATCATGAAGCCCTCAAGCACCTTGGAACTCAAGATAAAGTATATGCTTGACATGCCTCTTGGATTGTTACTTGCAGCAGTTTACTTTCACGATTAAGCACAAAGTAGGTGCTCTTAACAAGGTGGCACATGCATTGAGTAGACGCCAAACTCTCATGACAGAAATGCAAGTGGAGGTTCCAAGTTTTGATAGCCTTTGTGAATTATATGCTACTGATCCATATTTCTCCCATGTTATTTGAAAGTTGTGGGAAGGTGTTTAGTCGAAGTTTGCATGGGTTGATGGTTTTCTTTTTCGTGGCAACCAGTTATGTATTCCAAAAGGCAGTTTAAGGTTGAAGATTGTTCAAGAATTGCACAATGATGGTCATGTGGGTCTTGACGGAACATTGCAGCTTGTTGTTGCTTCTTACTTTTGGCCATCATTGTGATGTCGGTAAGTTTGTGGAGCGTTGTCGGACTTGTCATTTGGTCAAAGGCAAGGTGACAAATGTTGGTTTGTATATGAGGGGCCTATTCTAACCCAGCCTTGGACAGACGTTAACATGGATTTCGTTGTGAGGCTTCCTAGGACTTAGCTTGGTTTTGACTCTATCTTTGTAGTGGTTGATTGGTTCTCCAAGATCGTTCACTTCATCCGTTGCAAGAAAACTATGAATGTTGTCCATGTGACTTTGCTGTACTTTCGTGAGGTCTATGCCTACATGGATTGCCTATATCTATTGTGTCTGATCGGGATACTCGCTTTCTTAGTCACTTCTGGCGCATTTTATGGCTTTCGATCAATACGCTGTTAGACTTAAGCAGTGCATATCACCCTCAAATGGATGGACAGAAAGAGGTTGTTAACCGATCCTTGGGTGACTTACTACGCTGCTTGGTTGGTGATCACATCAAATCTTGGGATCAGAAGTTGTGTCAGGCAGAATTTGCTCATAATCATGTTGTCAACCGAAGTACAGGTTTTAGTCCATTTCAGGTGGTGTATGGTCTTGTTCCTTGTGGTTCCCTTGACTTGGTCCCAGTTTCTACTACTGTTAAAATGCATGGCAAGACCGATGACTTCATTCGGCATTTACAGCATGTTCACTCACAGGTTCATGGTCAGTTGTAGGCTGCTGTTACTAAGTAGAAGTATGATGCGAGTCTTAAGCACTGACATGTTGAATTTAATGTAGGTGACTTTGTTTGGGCGGTGTTAACTAAAGATCGTATTCATGCTCATGAATACAACAAGCTTACTACCAGAAGGTTGGTCCATTGGAGATCATTGAGAAGATCAATCCAAATGCTTATCGTTTGAAGCTGCCAAGTCATATTCGTACATCTGACGTGTTTAATGTCAAGCATATGGTGCCATTTCGTGATGATAATTCTGATGATGATGAGGTTTCTTCCACGTCAAATTCCAGGACGAATTTTTCTCACCCTAGAGTGAATGATGAAGTGCATAAGGAGTTAGAATTTATGTTGAAGTGGGATTGCAAAGGAAACCAAGCCTATTTTTATAAGACAAAGATAATAAATTTCAAATCTAAATAAAATTGAATGTTTTATTTTGCAGTATTATATTAAGATATTTGTAAAGTCTATTTTGACTATAGTTCAAGTGAACAATTGCCCTGTGTAAAAAAAAATTTAAGCAAAAAAAAAAAAAAAAAACTAATTCATGGATGCTCTGCTTGGCTATTTATGGTAGAAATTTAGTGCCTAATTGTCTATATATTGTACACGAATCAATGGTTCATTTTTTTTTAAGTAGTGGAGAAGATGATCGAAACATTCTACTGAAAGATTCTTCTGACAAAGATGGGTTGTCAAGAATATAAAAAAGGTTAGATCAATATTGTTTAAATCACATGGATCATACATAAATGATAGTCCGAGTTTACGTCTCTTCCAAAACCCAAAGGTCCCTCATATGAGATCCCTAATGATAAGGACAGGTTAGCCCTTGCGAATAGCTTCAACGTGTATGTCTTTTCAATCCTTTGAACAAGATACACTAAGCCCTGTTTGATTGCACTTCAATTTCATGGAAGATGTAAATTAAATTCTATTTCACACTTTTTTGCATGTTTGATTGACCAAATCTTCCATGGAATTGATTTTCCATCTTTCACCCGCATACTCATATTTTCTTGGTTTTTGAGAAAAAGTTTTCCCCACCACTCTAGTGAGAAAAGCTTTTCTAGACAATTTTTTATTTTTTTATTTGGTAATGAGAACAAATTCTATCATCAATTGTAACAAATTATATATTTTTAATGGACAATTTCCATGAAAACAAAATCAAACGAACACTAAAAGATCCAAAATTTCAATATTTTTCAGGTGAAAAATTATATTAACTAAACATAATTAATTGACAATTCTCAGTAAAACAAGTTCTAGACAATTCAATTCAGTGGAATTCATTTTCTTTACACCCAAATTCTATTCTTGCAATCAAACGGATACTAAAAGAAAATGAAAGAAAATCCATGGACCAACCCCACATGTTTGGAAAATATTTATAAACAATTTAAATTTTAATTAATAAAAAAGAATGTAAAAAAATGGATAGTAGTTGTACGTCCTACAAAATATATAAATAAAAGTAATTTGACTAATTATAAATAATTGATAAACATTAGTCAAACATGTATTATAGAATTGAATGTTTTATTCTGAAGTATTATTTTACTATCTACTTTAATGAATAGATGCATCTTGTTTTGACTGCATAAATATAAAATTGGAACTAGCATAATAATCTACCATCTCTTAAAAGAGAGGCTTTAGGATCACTATTCATTTGCATTTTTTACTCACAGATTACTGTTACATGTGTGGCCAAAAAATATCTACCCTCTCTTAAAAGAGAGGCTTTAGGATCACTATTCATTTGCATTTTTCATTCACAAATTATTGTTACATATGTGGCCAAAAAATAAAAAATAAAAAAATTGGCTGTTTATATTGACTTCATTCTGTATGAATGTTCTTTTGTAGTCGGTTGATCTTTTTGTAGTCGGTCTATATCTTTAAAATCTATATATATTTTTGAGAATTTCTTAACCTTTATTGGTTTTTGCTGTAAGTTTCTATGTAAAAGTTAATTTTATTTCTATTATATTACTATTTTTGCATGTTTTTAATATGTTTTGATTTCATTTGCTATTTGTAATTCTGTTGGGTTAAAATTTAGGTTAGGATTAAAGGTGGAAGTTGAGGTTGATTAAATTTGTAGCATTGCTCCGCACAATGGAGGAATTTGCTTCGTGTGCGGAGCAATTGCTCCACTTTTTTTTTATTCCCTCTTCTATTAAAAGAGACAATCCATAGTTCACTATTCATTCAGGATGTATTTTTCTTTTCCATTTTATCTCGACTTCTCTTTCAATTTCATCCCCACTAATTAATTGTTTCTTTCCATTGTATCCTCCGCCATTTTTAACCGTCTTTATTGATTTATAATTGATACATGTAATTATAAATAAAAAAATTCCTGCAAACCGACACAGTAAAAAAAAAAAATTACTCCGCACAATGCATAGCATTGCTCCGTGTGTGCAGAGTAAAATTGCTCTGCACACGAAGCTCTATGTGTGGAGACACGGGACACCCCATGTCCGAGTTTTTTTTTAATAACATTTTAATTCCCTCTTCTATTTTTTCTTTCCCATATCATCCCCACCAATTAATTGTTTTTTCCCATTGTATCCTCAGAAATTTTTAACGAAGCAATCCATAGCTATTCATTCAGGACGTATTTTTCTTTCCCATTTTATCCCCAATTTCATCCCCACTAATTAATTGTTTCTTCCCATTTTATCCTCCGCCATTTTTAACCTCTTCATTGACTTATAATTGATACATGTAATTATAAATAAAAAAATCCTACAAACCGACACAGTAAAAAAAAAAAAATTACTTCGCACAATGCGGAGCATTACTTTGTGTGTGCATAATAAAATTGCTCTGCAATTGCTCCGTGTGCGGAGGATAATCCTCCGCACATGAAGTGGAGGTGTCTCTGCACAGTACGTTGACACGGGACACCCCATGTCCGAGTTTTTTTTTAAATAACATTTTAATTCCCTCTTCTATTTTTTCTTCCCATTTTATTACCACTTCTCTCCCCATTTCATCCCCACTAATTAAATATTTCTTCCCATTATATCATCCGCCATTTTTAACCGTTTTTATTGACTTAATTGATTCATATAATTATAAATATTTTTTTAAAAAAGTCCTACAAACCGACAAGTAAAAAAAAAAATTACTTCGTACAATGCGAAGCATTGCTCCGCATGAGCAGAGTAAAAAAATGCGTTTTTTCACTTTTTTTACTTTATAACTTACATGCTTATCTTATGGTTCATTACTTATTTTATTCCTCTTTCATTCATTGGTTTGAAACCGATCTAAAAAAATTGTTGACATAATTATAAAAATCTCTGTGAAAAGTTTTGCCGACTTCCTGTAAAGAAAAAAATTTGCCGACTTATTTTCTGTTGATATTTGAGAAATATCTTTTGGTATTCCAATTGATATTTTATAAATATCTTCTTTATATATATGAAGAGGCAACACAAAATTTTATTTACTTTCGTCAACGTTATTCACAAATCGCCATAATCATTTCTGTGTTCCCAAAGTTTTCTACTGTAATCGTCTTTCCAAATATTAGAAGATTTGTTTGCTATTTTCGTGCAAATTAATATTGTTCCAGTGTTAGTTACTTCTGAATCTTTGTATTTTTTATAATGCCATTATCATTTCTGTGCTTCCAAAGTTTTCTACTGTCATCTCTGCAAATATTAAAAAATTTCAACATCGTTCCAGTGTATGATTGTTTGTTCTTACTTCTCCATTTGTAAATAATGTTAATTTAATAAGAAATTAAATCTATCAAATACAGCGAGCTCCTTGAAAATCCAATATTTTTATTAAAAACCATTAAGGCCCATGAATATATGGTATGTGCAATGCGAAAAATGGTAAAGGACTTACATATACGGTAAGTCCTTACAAATCCGGTAAACTCAATTTATGCAAAATTCGGTAAAGAGTGTAAATTCGGTATATGCCAAATACGGTATGCTTCATGTAAATCTGGTAAGATTAATTAAATCCACTAAGTATATTCATTTTTGAAAAACTGTTAAATTCGGTAAGGAAGATGAAACTCCGGTATGTTGTGTGTAAAATCGATAAATTCAATTTCACAACAACAGAAAATAATATTTTTAAAGTCATGTTTAAAAATAATAATTTTCATATCTCCGCACCCGCGCCTTTTTTTATTTCTCATTTTTGCTCATAATTCTATTTATTCACATTTCACATAAACTATAAATATAATTCACTTATTAATAATTTCATTTAAAAATATTAGAAAATACTCAATTTCATACATACATAAAAATCAAAATTTCTTTCGAGGGTGTTGTCCCTGAGCCCCCACGAGGAGCGCTGCCCCCTTGACCCCCACGACCTAACCAGTCAGATCGATCCCCTTCAGGGCATGATTTCGTGCAAGAGTTATATAGTTTATATATAGGTTTGGATAACCTTGACTTGTCTTGAAACCTTTTTGTGAAATTATATTTTATGTTCAATCACTTATAACAATTTATACTTGAGATTTTTTTTGTAGTTGCATAGCTATGCCAAGTTTTCTGAATGCATTGGCTCATATTCATCTTATAACTCACATGCTTATCTTATGGTTCACTGCTCATTAATTTAAAGTCAAGAGTTTCTTTAATTTGGCTGGACTAATTAATAGTCATTTATTTGATATACGTTGTGTACTATATTTTATACACTTTTCATTTTCTTTCTTACATCACTTGAATTTTCCTTTTGGTTTTATGATCGAAGAGACAGTATTAATGAGCTGTTTGCATGGGAGAGCATAGAGTTTTGAGGAAACTTTGTATTGTGAAGATTCTTAGTACTAATTAGTTTTGTTAATAGATTTTACGTTCTATTCTTTTATTAAGAATAATATTCATGTTGAATCAACTCTCCAATCAATCCTTAACATTGAATACATTAACAATGGCTTAAAAATATCTCCACCCGTGCATTGCACGAGCAGAGACTAGTATAAATATAAGAGTAAACTATTATACAGGAAACAAAAACATAAGAATAATTATGGCATATACCAATTAAATTCGATCAGCACCTATTACAGAAAAACAACACCACCCCGTTTGGCTCTATTTATTTGGTATTATAATTTTTCAAATAGTGTTTTTTAGAGAATGGATGGTTGAAAAAAAGGAAAAAAATCTTGATTTACGTCTAGTATTATTTTATTAAAAAATGTGTGGTTAAAAAAAAAGAGAGAAAAATGTATTATAATTTTAATTGGGGCAAAAGGCAGCTAAACATGAGTGTTGTGTTTTGCAAAGACTCAGGACTCAGATATGTGAATTTTCAAGATATTATTAAGATGTAATAAATTTGCACAGAAGGATAGGGGGGAGACATTTGTTTCTTTAATCTAACAGTGTTCTTATCCATGTGGATGTTCTTATTCCCCTTTTTAACGTCATCCAATTTTTTTGCTAAAACTGTAGCATCAAATATGTTTCCCCCATATTATTAAGATGTAATAAATTTGCACAGAAGGATTTTAAACGCACATACTTGACTCTCTCGCTACGTTTCGTTTTCAAAAAAGCTAAACATTGTTGATATCTGTGGCAACTACTATATTATATTGTGTTGAAATTATATTCCTAAGTTTCAACATGTTGTATTTTATTTTTCTCAAGTTTTTTATTTTATTTTTTTAGTGGAAGGAGGGTGGTACCTCCGAGATTTTATTAATATGCCATTTTTTGTGGCGGAGGAATACCGTGGTTACAAGTGAAAAGAAACAAAGCATTAAAATGGGGAAGTATTACTTCCCTTACAGAAGAAATAAAGAAGAACAGTAAAAAAAGAATTACTACTTCCCTTACAAAATATCCTCGACTACGGAAACGAAAATTAGGCAAGTTACACTTATCCAAGCGAATGCAACCAATAGTATAAACAGTGAAACTGGAGATAGATTCTAAGTAGCTTGAATTACCTTGAGCTCCAAGTCGCGCTAATGAATCTGCCGCCGGTTAGCTTCTCGATAAATATGTGCTACCTCAATAGACATAACATGAGCAAAGTCAAAAATATCCTCCCCAATAAGACGAATAGACCAAGGGATGTTAACTTGATAATTAAACCAATGTATCACCATCTTAGCGTCTATTTCTATTAAAATTCTATCTATGCCAAGTACATAACAAATTTGAAGGCCTATGTGTAGTGCTGATACCTCTGCTAGAGTGTTGGTACCAACTCCTAGGGAGTAATAGAATCCAAAAATTACATTGCCTTGACAATCTCGTAGCAATCCACCACAACCAGGTGGGTTGGATAAATAAATATAGTAATTGAGATAAATATCTATTGAGGTAATGCATAAATTGGGAAATAAAATTAAGGAACCCGCAGATATTGGAAAAATAACAATTATTGTTAACCAAGAAAAATTATTCGTGGTAAAGACAAGATACACTTGGGCCAGAAAACCCGTGCTCAAAATATTTTGAGCACATGTTTTGTCCGTAAAAAAAAATGTTTTGAGCACATGTTTTGGTCATATTTCACTCCTTTTGACTTCTAATTGCATCTAATTGACTCCTAAAAATCTCGAATCTTCAGTGTGAGTTTCAACACAACTTCTGAGTATTTATTCTTTAGTCCCCAAACTTTGGATCATGCCACTTTTTCACCAATTTTCACTTCTTTCTTTCAAATCCACTTCAATTCTTCGAGTTTCACCTAATAAACGAAATATATAATAAATTAGGCTATAATTATTCAAAAGAACTATTAAATGTCTATATTTTTAAGTCTAAATAAGTGTATAAAATATACTTATACCTTCCAAGTGTTATGCCAACCTCCAGACTTGAAAAAATGTTATGGATCAAAATCCATGGCAAAGTTTCGACAGCTAACTTTTTTCCTTAATACTGGATCAAATCATCACAAAAAGTTCGATATCAAAACTAGAACCCAAATGCGATATGAACTTGTTTGTGTAGATTTCGCAATCTCCGTGCAATGTGATTGTCAAATATAATTAACATACATTGAAAGAACACTATGGAACAAAAGAAATGTCAAAAAAAAAAAAAAAAATTTATCATACATTGTCATGTTGCTGGACATCTTCGTGTCAATGGCATGTGAACTGCCTTTATGGAAATTCTACCCCAAACAATAAACTTTCCTTAATCATTGTAGGAATAAACTTAAAAGATACTCATGTTTTGGTTCTTCCTGGTTGGATCTTTCTCATTTATGAAATCAAATACGTATGGTGTGCCCTTGATTTAACATAAATTTTAGCCAAAATCTGCTCGTCTTTCAAATAAATGAGGGAATAAGATCTCTCTATTATAAAGAACACCTTATCCACAATAGAGATCGTCTTTATAGAGTAATTTTTTTGTACATTTCCATTATACTCTCTATTAAATCTGAATTTTTTTTTTTCAAGAAAACATTTATTGGTTTCCCCTTATTATTTATTTAGCATATTTTTTTGTATGTAAATGATCATTCAATTCAAACATAACTGAAATAATTTAAGAATAAAGTACTAAACCCTCTAACTTATTAAATTAAATCATTATAAATTGAAAATAAAGAGTGAATTTGACTCTTCAAAATTGGACCCTATGCAGAGTTAATACTCAATATTTAAGATTCACTTGCAAATTAGAACATTGTGAATTTTATTTTTCTCAATTTAATAAAATTTATTCATACATGTGTTTTTAGATAAAAGTCCAATTAATAACATTCTCGACTTGTTTAGCACGTACTTTGCTTTGTGTAGAAGAGTTTCCTTCGAAAGTTGTCTTAATTTTTTTTGAGAACTAATTCTTAAAAAGTTGGAATACATTCATCAAAAGGCACCAAAAACAAATTAGAAAACCAAATAACGGCTTGTGTTCATACACATGCATGCGATCGCATGACTTGTGGAAAAAACCCTCAATTCGTGCATGTGGACCCCATGCGATTGCACGGGCAAACAATGATTCCTACCATATTAAGGCTTGAAGTCCTTCATTTCAAGTTTATCAAGTAATAGACATCATCAACAATATATAAAAATATTCTAGATCCGAATAATCATGAGATAGTAAGGTTTATCTAGACGTCTAAATTTGGCTGAGATTTTGTGCTGGCAAGATGAGCTAAATCTGCAGAGCCAGTTAGAAACACTTCGATACCTAAATTATTCGTGTATTTGAGAAGTGAAATAGACCTTACAAGTTTGCGATCTTGTTTAGAGCAACCTAGAAGATGATTGAATAGGTTTATGCAAAACTTTTGACAACATTTAATTGTGAATGTTCATTTAAGATTCGTTATTACTGATGTGCCAACAAATCAATGACGAGTTCTCTGCCTTGGTTATCCAATTACCGGAGCAACACGATTTCAATATGATTATAATATCCTTAATATTTAAGCCAAGCAAGATGACATTGAGAGAGAACAAAAAACTCAATTTTCTTTGTGTCGCGGAAGCTTTGCTCCAAGGGTCGTCAAAACATTGTTTTCTGGGCTCAATTTCACGTTACATTTATCTACCAAAGACCAATCTCCACAACTCCAACCCACAAACAATATATTCACTCGGTTGCTCCTCAATCTCACCGTGATGATTTGTAGCCACAAAGACAAGGAACAGTGAAGTAAGGTAAGAAATGGGACCAAAAATCAAAGAGAGGTCACATTTTTTCTCTCAAAAGGGGCTGTCGGTCTTTCTCTTCTTTTCTCAATGTCTCTCTCTTCTTTTCTCACACAAATCATTCACTCAATGACTAGGGAAAAAACACCATATATATAGGCTATGTTATGTTTTAGTTGGACCAATAAAATGGGATTAATGGACCAAGATTCAAAACCATCCAAGAAGTAATATAAGTCATGAGCAACATTAATGATTTAAATTGCTTCCAATGGCCCACGTTGTTTTCGGGTTGAGACTTTGGATTTGGTTGTTGGTAATAAGTTAATCCGACGTTTACATCATCGCTTGGGATTCATTGGGTATCAAAACCCAATAAATCTCCACCTTGATACCTAATCAATCTCGTGTTTCGGATTTGAAAAAT
This sequence comes from Fraxinus excelsior, assembly GCA_019097785.1. Lineage (NCBI taxonomy): Eukaryota > Viridiplantae > Streptophyta > Magnoliopsida > Lamiales > Oleaceae > Fraxinus > Fraxinus excelsior. The sequence continues at coordinate 2,185,042 of CM032638.1, read as the reverse complement.
ATACCATACCTGCTTCATGTACTCACCAGGGTTAAAGTTACAAACAAATACCAAGTAGATGCAGATAATCAGAGTAATCAATCAAGAGCAAATAATAATACGATAAAGATATAATATAGGATAATCCACATATCTTTTCGAAAATACGTTCACGTAGAACAATAGATTAACACCAAATTAATCAAGTAAACAGTCAAAACACATATGCAATAAATGCATAATTGAGACCATGAAAAGAGTTCACCACACTTATTATATCTCATTCCGTGTTGCTCACATCTTGAGAACACATATCTCACTTTATTACCCACCATGTTCACAAAACTGATCACTCAACTCATGTCTAACTGATAAACATCTATAGATCCTAAGTCATTTGGGATAATCCTCTATCACCACATTACTTCTCCCAATCTAAGTGGATAAGTATCCACCTAAAAGAAGTGATAGAAGTGTATCTCTCACACTCCACCTGATTAGGGTCTCTTCACAGATAAGTGATTCCAACATTTAATCACCTCTCAACTCGTGATCTAAATGTCACACCCTACATCCCGGTACAAATCACTAATGTATCCCTAGGCATCTATACTCCATCTCACCAATAGACATACAATACACTGCTAATGTATCTCAACTCAGTATGCATGCAAACAATTACATCAAGTAATTAAATTGCTCTCAAGTTTATGCAAATGTACATATCAAAAACATTGAAATGTACATACAGCCATGCGACAAATTAAGCAATCACATACATACAGAAATGATTATACACGGATGCACATGCAGTAACTAGGTTTACTTTCAATAAACCTCACTAAGGTCATCTCTCGAACCTATAACAACATTCGCCTCGTCTCTCATATTGTCCTTTGCTTATCATTTTTTTGGGACAATCCCTCACAAAGTGTACAGACTTACCACAGTTGTAATACCGTTTAACACTGAACTTGTCACATCTCTTGCCCTTCTTTTTACCACCCTCATCACTCGAGTCACTACTCGAATCACTAGTGTCTTGAGATCTACCCAAATTTATTTGCTAAAACTTCATTCTACTCCTCATCATATGCAACTCACCATTCATCTTATCATCTTTTTCAACCTTAATCTCCATCTCCTTACTCCTAGGAGAATCAATGACAATCTCGGGTGTTAAAGTGTCCCTACCATAGTTAATTACATTATTAACATTCATATATGAATCAGACATAGTATTCAACAAAATAATGGTCTTATACGTTCCAAACACATTCTCATCACAATTAGCGATATCTTGAACAAGTTTGTTAAAAATATCCAGATTGTCATCAAGATCCTTTAAATGACCAATTTTAAAACTGAAAAATATTTCAAGTAAGTACAACTTATTAAGAGTAGACTTAAGCGCATATAAGTCCTCCAACTTTTGCCAAAATTCTTTTATAGAATCAAGATTTTCAACTTTTCTCAAAATACTGTCAGATAGGTGTAAAATAATTGAAATGTAAGCAAGTTCATCATATTCTTCTTTTTGTGCTTCTATCAAATTTGCAAGAAATTTGTCATCTATAACTTTTGAAACTTTTTGTTGAACAAAAAATTCCTTCATCTTTTGTTGCTAAATTGAAAAATCTCATTTCCCCATTGAAAATCCCAACTTCAAAATGTGAAGACATTTTGAAAAAGTACACAAAAAGTGCACAAATAGGTCACACAAAGTAATCATAAAGCAACAATATACATCGTTCTAAATTTTTAGGATTTTATAAGATTCTAGATCTTACATCAAGAGAATGTTCAAACAGGTCACGTCTAGGTATTCTAACAGAATAATTAATGCAACACGAAGGTATGTCAACAAAAATTCAAATTTTCACCTAACGTAGTCTCATATAGTGACTAAACAATAGTTAAAACACAAAAGCAATTACCAACTTGAGATCAAAATCAATACTTCAAATAAAGCAAATAATTCCTAAATTTCTAGCACAAGCAATGTTAATCCACACGGTAACCTCAATCCTAATTTCATCCTACACGATAACGCCATAATGCTAAAATTTAAATTGGGATAAGTCAATATGCAAGAGCGGATCAATCTGAGTCCATAAATACCGATAGATGTGAATTTATCACTTTTAGGCCACCACTATTTGTCCTAAAGTCTCCAACAATCGCAGGAATCAATCAACCACGATATAATCCCGAACACGTGAAGAACACAATCGTCCAGACTTTGCTGACAAAAAACTAAAAACACCAAAATGTCAAGAAAAATGTTAGGAACAAATTGCTAGAATAAACCATCGCCGAATTCCCTTTCATGCGCCTTTACGCTAGGCCAACATTCTCTGCGCGTGGTTCCACCCACTACCGCCATAAGCCAGACGACCTCACATGCCAGCCACTCAAGAACACCTCTACCTAACGTCATGCCAATGATCTCCATTTCACCACCAGGTCGCTGTATTTCCCAAAAATCACGAAAATATGTTCGGTTTTTCATAAGTTTTCAACAATTTTTCGATTAGTTTTTTTGCTTCATTTCTGCCACTTTTTTAAATGGTTTTTGGTCAATTTTTAAGCCAAATCCACCACTTTGAGGCTCTGATACCAATTGTCGTGGAAGCTTGTTCCAAGGGTTATCAAAACAGTATTTTTCGGGCTCCGTTTCATGTTACCTTTCTATACCAAAAGACCAATCTCCACGGCTCCAACCCACAACCAATATATTCACCTTAGTTGCTCCTCAATCTTACCCATGAAGGACAAGATAATAATGATGATTTGTAGCCAAAATTGGATTATAAATTAAAAGTCAAAATAAAATATTAATTACAACCAGACATTCATCATAACTACTAATTTTTACACACATTTAGTGGGAATGAGACCTGCTACTATTTCTCTTATTATTCCTATTTATAAACTATTAATAAATTTGTGAAACAGAGGCTAAAATATGCAATATGGAGTTAAAACATACAATACTTAGGGAGTAACTTACGGCATGAGAGAATAGCAAACGTAGCACGTATGATGGTGAGAACAAGCAAGGCAATGACAACAAAGACTGAAATGAGTACCCATGGACTGTTGAAATATTTTCGCCTTAATATTGCCATCCATGTATTCCTTTTGTGGCCACAATGATGGTTCACAAAGTAGAAAACATTAAAATACGAAAACTCATCACAAATTGTGATATTCTTGCCTAGTAGTTGATTACATTATAAATCATTTTGTCGCTCCCCAAAAAGTTGCTAATGATTCCACAACGACACAACAATCTTGCATTTTCAGGGGAATAGACGAGACAATGCATGAAGAATATAGTCTGTCACATATTTTTGAGAACTGCCTATGAGTACTCATATGCAATTAGATTTCGGTACAATGATTCTGTTGAATCAGAAATTTTCCATTCTAGAATGATCATTGCTTTATTTTTGAATTCAATACCCAAAAAAACTATTACCTTCTGACTTTTTGAACGAAATCCTTGCCTCTTTGAACTCTACAGCCGAATTTAAATTCACCATTTTATCTGGATTTCCAGAATCCATATGAGATAATATCATTGCAAAGGAAGAAAAATGGATGTCACGTACAATACCAAGAAGATGGTAAGAATTAATGGGAACTTTAGGAAGATCTTGCATTGGGAAAATGCCATTCTGTAGTAAAAGCCATATTAGATAATTGACAATGTCTTCATTATTGATCCTGATCGTTTTGAACAAATGATCAATGATGAAAAATGGAATCTGATTCTCAAATACCAATAGATCATGAAGCAAATGACTTTGTATATGTCCATGCTAAAAAATAGGGTCACTTTCATCCCTAGGATTTTTATGTTGAAACATATAAAGAAATTTGATGATAAAACAACCATCAAGAATCAACATTTGTACAAACTCGTCTTCATCAAGTTGGATGTCTTCAGCATAACATTTACGCGCCGTCTTCTAAGTGTCTTATTGTGATAACATATCTTCTACACTTGACTCTTTTCTTCTTTGAAGATACAGCTTTAGATACCTATCTTAATTCATCATATAATGCCTAATCATTGACACAAAATTGAGAAAGGTCTTATATACTTTTATTCAATTAAAATCAAAGTAAAGGAAAACCTTGTTATTGGCAGAATGTTTACTAACAAAACCCGCTTGCTAACTTAATCATAACTGTACACTAGATACCTAGACAAGTAATTGAAAATGTTAATTTCACCCATGGCCAACGAACTCAACCAGTAAGGTATATGTTACTCTACTACCAGAAATTCAATGCATAATTTCAATGTGTATTCTGACATCTGAATCTGGATGAGATTTTGTGACAAGATGAACCAAATCTGTAGTCCAAGTTTGCACACTCAACACAGCTAGAATGCTTGGCCAAAAGAGATGGAAGAGGGCTGGCTATAAGCACTCCGATATCTAAATTAGTTGTGTATTTGAGAAGTGAAATGAACCTTACAAGTTTTCGATATTGTCAAATATACATAATAATATTCAATAAAACTCGATGTCCCCTTATGTGAGACGTTATCTCATTATATAGAACCAAAATCATAACTAAATATGATAAAAATAACCTATCCATATGTGGTGCAATTATAATGATAATATAATCGTAATCTTCAACGATCTCCGTAATCTTATTCAATCTCATTGACATCCCCCCTCAAATTGATACTGGTAAAAGCATCAATTTGCGATCATGAACTATCGATAGTGATAATATTTATGCCCACGAAGTAGAAATCCAAATCAAAGCAATCATCTACGAAAATTAGTGATGACGAGAGACCAAGAACAACAAATAGTGCAGTAACCAACAAAGAACACTACAAAGATACTCCAGAGAACTCACATTCCCTAAGAAGAATTTTTAAAAGAAATTCACGAAGTGTGCCGATACACAGAGTGAGTTCTATCTATCGGAGAACTTAGTCGAACACATAATTCGGATTCCAACAAAAGCTCTAACGTCAAAAAGCCAACCAAAAATCAAGGTGATGTAGGTAGAAGAAATCTCACAAAACAACCTGACCAAAAAGCCAAAGATGTAATCCTTTTAAGAATCCAAAACCATCCAAGGGTGATCTTCCTTGGAGAATCCAAAACTCTAGCTCATCATTCGAGCAACCAAAACGCAATGGTGTGCACTCCCATGTCCCTCTTTCTCTCCACCTTAACCAAAAATGATTTTTTATTTTTATTTTTGTAGCATCTTTGAAATCCCAAAATTCCATAACCCCATCCACCAAACCCAGATCTAGAACCATTATGCAATCCACAACTTAACACCTACAAAGCCTAACACGGTCCAAATGTGAAATCACAATCTACATACAGTGCTCATCACATAACAACCCACATTAGTTCAAAAAAATAAAGCGAGCCCAACAACAGCAGCTCAAATAAATAATCCAACGCATATCTGAATCTAGCCTAACAAAGGAAAACCCAAATAACACATAACCTAAAGCGACAGCAAACCTCAAAGAGGAAATTACAAAAAACCAGTGATTTAAATTTCATAATTCAAAATTCATGTCCAAGTTTTATCTAATCAAAAATATGGTATGAATTAAATATTTAAATAATATTATAATACTAATATTTCAAACCCTAATTCATTTTCAATTCATATTTTCTCTCACTACTTTCTCTCACCCTCTCCTCTCTCTCCATAACCAGCCCATCGACCGCTGCCGCCCGTCGCATCCTCCTCCCTCCCCATCTCCCTCTCCTCCCCTTCTCTCTGCTGCGAAGACGCTGTTGCCGTTCAGCAGCATCGCTGTGACGATGTTGCGACAGCGACGCTGCTGTCGACTTTGGGTTGCTGGTTTGAAGGTAGTGATCGTGCAGAAGATGGTGGCGCCACGCCTTGCAAAGGTGCAGTAGCTGCAATCTGTACTTTCGAAGGTGCAGCAGATTTATGTGTGTGGTTTTCTCGGTGGTGGTGATTTTGGTGTTATTGTTGGTTGGGCGTGGTGTTGGGTGCCGTTGTGGTGTTATTGTGGTTGAGTCTGTGTGGTTGTGGTTGGGTATTACTGTGGTTGTGTCTGGTGTTATTGTGGTTGGGTGCGGTTGTGGTGTTATTGTGGTAGTTGGGTACGGTTGTGGTGTTATTATGGTGGTTGGGTGCGGTCTTGCTGTGTTTTTGTGTTGTTAGGGGGTTTTGGGTTGGTGGTGGCGGTGTTCTGTGGTGGTGGTGGTTGTGGGTGGTGGCGGTGTTTTGGGATGGTAGTGGCTGAAGTAGTGCTATTGGTATGTGACCAAGTATTTAACAGTGACCTAAAAATTTGACAATATGTGACTGAAAAATAATCTGTGACCAACCAATTTTAAAATATGTGACCAATAAAATTAATCATTTTTTATCTGTGACCGTAAAAAATATGTGACCAATTAATTTAAAAATCTGTGACTGTGTGACCTATAAATTTTGATCTGTGACCAACTAATTTGAAATCTATGACTAACGAATTAATTGTAACCTATAAAATTTATGAACTGTGGTAGTAAATTGTAAATCTGTGACTAGAATGGTCACCGAAAATAGTCGTCGGAATCGAAGCAGTCGCCGGAACGGTCGTCGGAGAGGAGTGGTGGTCGGAACGGTCGCCATAATAGTTTCCGAAGTGGTATGGGTGATGCATATGGGATGAGTTAATTATATTATATTAGAATTAAATATTTAATAATAAATTGATTTAATAATTTATTATTTCATTAAAAAAAAAACCTTATTTTTAAATTTTCAAACTATAAACCTGATTTTTGATTTAATGTAAAGTATACACCTTATTTATGAATTTTTTCCAACCTCAAATCCTATTAAACTACAGCCCATAAAGCTGGCACGTTATATAAATCCAGCCCATCTATAACCACACAATACAAATATATCCACAGGCCTAATAACCTAAACGGCTAAACCGAATCAATAAACCGGTCCAACTCCTTATCTTCTCCACACACGAAGACGCAGTGGTCGTCACCATCTCTTCAGTCGCCAACAAACCACGGACCAGCTAAGACTATAGTCGGCAAGTCAAGTCAGTTCCCGTAGCCGTCTCTCAACTACCTAGCATCCCCACGCAAATCGACTTTATCATCTTCAAAATCCTACCCCAAACCCGCCACCTGTTCCGCTCCACTCGAGTCAGCAGCGCTCCAACAGTCCCAAACCTGTCACCTCCCATATTCAATCCACCAGCGTCGTCCGAAAATCGTCGTCGTCATCTCTGATATTTCCCGATAACAAACCACCCACTCGGGCAGTCCAATCAATAAGTAAATCAACCAAGAAGAGTTCTCGGTTCTGGTTATCCAATTATACAAGCAACGAGATTTCGCTATGATTTAAATAGCCTAATATTTAAGCCGAGCAGAATGACGTTGAGAGATAACAAAACATTCCATTTTCTTTGTCCCCGCTAATTTCTGAATAGATTCAAGACTTCCTGTCTTGAATTAGTACCACTCTTCTACTGCAACATGATCTCCTATATCTGAACAATATCCTTTAGTCTCATTCTTTTGCCAATCTGCCAGTCTTCTATGTGAATGTCAAGGAGTCAAGGTTGACATTCTGAATTTTAATCTTTCTTCATGCAATGAAGTAGGTTGGAACCTATCTACCAGCAAAGATATGTCAGAATGGTAATCAAATGATTAAGCAAGAATGTGCCCACATCTGTTGATGCACTTCGTTGACTATTGAAGTGACTCCCGTGGGTATCTATCAACATATAGAGATGTCGCCCCATTCGCTGCACTTGGAGGCCTTATCACTCTTGGTGCTTTTAATAGCGTATATTCTTATATCATTCCTCATCTTCTACGATTACCGATGGCATTTTCTCATATTGTTTTAGCTCGGTGGTAACAAAATCATGAGAAGATTGAACTAACATGAGGTAAGCTCGATCTTTTGCAAAAAATGATAGACCAGATTGATTTATTGAGTGAGAGTAAGGGATAAAACTCTAATTATATACTACTTTTTATATACCAACCGAAAATGCAAACGCATTTTTTTTGTGAACATATGATTTAACTTAAACAACCGCTTAATCATGTAAAGAACTATCGTTTCTAAAGCTCAATAGCTCAATGAACATTGTCACGTATGAACCTTTCTGAGAAAGCACATACTAAACTAAGAGCAAATAAAGAATAAAGACAAACATTCAAGATCTGCTTAGGACAACTAAATAAAAACCTTGTTTAGTATTGCTTCTTACACCAAGATAGAGTCAGTAGACTCTGTTTTTCCTTTAAGTTAATAGTAATTTGAGTTACCTTACAATGTTGCCACCTTCAAACACTTAGAATCAGTTCCCCTTCTTGAGATCATTGCCTGCAATAACATGTACGCATTTAAAGAACTGGATAAACCAATATAAATTTCTCTTAGTAGTTCAAGTGACTCACATCACAGATGTATCAGTAATGTATTTCAAAGAAAGGTAGAAGCTTCCTTTTTCAAAGTCAAACATTAATTTCAATCCTACATTCATAACTATACTCATTATCATTCACACATTTCATAGGACCCGTTAATATTCATGTCTGTAAACCATTTATACATTTTTCAAACAAAGGCTAAAATATGCAATACTTAGTTAAAACATACAATATTTTCGGAGTAACTTACGGTATGAGAGAATATCAAAAGTAGTCTGTAGAATGGCGAGCGTAAGCAAGAAACTGGCAGCAAAGATTGAAATGAGTGCCCATGGACTGTTGAGATATTTTCGCCTTAATGTTGCCATCCTTATATTCCATATGCGGCAACAATGATGGTTCACATTGTTGAAAATATTAGAATATGAAAACTTATCAGAAATTATGATATTCTTGCCTAGCTTGTTGATTAGATTATAAACCATTTTATCGCTCCCCAAAAGGTTGCTAATGATTCCATAACAGCGCAACAATTTTGCATCTTCGGGGGAATGGACGAGACAATGCATAAAGAGTACATAGTCCGTCACATATTTTTGAGGACTGCCTGTGAGATAGTACTCATATGCAATCAGATTTCGGAACATTGATTCTGTTGAATCAGAAATTTCCCATTCTGGAATGATCATTGCTTTATTATTGAATTCAATATGAAATAACCTATTATCTTCCGACTTTTTGAAGGAAATCCCCGCCTCTTTAAGCTCTATGGCTGAATTTATATTTGCCACATTATCAGCATCTCCAAAATCCATATGAGATATTATTTTTGCAAATGATGAACATTGGATTTCGTGTACCATACCAAGAAGATGGTGACCATTAATCGGGACTTCAAGACGATCGTGCACTGGGAAAATGCCATTTCGTAATAAAGGCCATATTAGAGAATTGATGTTGTCTCCATTATTGATCTTGATCATGTTGAACAAACTATCAATGATGAAAAATGGAATCTGATTCTCAAATACCATTAGATCATGAAGCAAATGACTTTGTATGTATCCATACTGGAAAATGGGGTCATCTTCATCCGTACATTCTATGTGTTGAAACTTATGGATAAATTCGATGATAAAACAACCATCAAGAATCAACATTTGCACGAACTCATCTTCATCAAGTTTGATTTCTTCAGCATAACATTTCCGTGCCCTGTCTTCCAAGTTTCTTATTGTTGTAACATATCTTTCTACACTTGACTCTCCTCTCCTTTGAAGAAATAGTTTTAGATACCTGACTTTGTGTTGCTCCATGTTCTGCAAGTTAGGATTCTTGTAGTGAAATGGGCCAAAGGCTATTATTTTTGGATCGTAAGCCTCTTGGTTTGTGGTGCGTAAATGATCACCAACTTTGAACATTGAGGGATTTGAAGGTGTAGAAGACATGCTAATAAGCATATTATCAATTTTAACAGCGACACAGTCAGCTCTTGTCTCAGACATTCTTAACTGTTTGTGTAAAATCTGAAACAAATACCTTGATTTACCAACGAATTAATCTATCCAATTCTATACAACCTTATTGGAAAACTTAATTATGGATCGAAAGTTCAAATTTTCTGGCTGGCTCACCTAATCTTTTCTGAGGATTTCTTGATTAATCAACATGAATGCCATGAATCTTCTTTTCTCCACACTTGAACACACGCCCCAAATTGTATATTTCTCTGCCAAGGCTGACGGCTTTCAATGTGATTTCTCATATGGCTGTTGTTGAGATTTTTTATGGGAAAAAACAAGCGGACATATGGATTTCGAGGGCACTTGATTAGTAGGCCAACTTGATATCTGAGGATGACTAGCGACCAAGTAAACTATTGCCCAGGCTGTTGCTTTCAGTCCATCTGTTCTTATCTAAAACTTTCTGTGGTGACTACGAGTTTTACTCGCTAACAGTTTCAGTGCATTGGTGCATTCTAATTGTCTTGAAAATGCATTAGAAATATACAAACTGTATAATCAAAAGTATTATTTTGTCTATAAAATTGTAAATACCAAGTGTGGTTGGAATTAATTGGATCATTTAATGGGGACGTTATGCCTATATTTAGTTTAAAAAAAAATCAGATTTTTATTAAGTTTTGATAAAAGTTAATGTGTGATTGAAAGTTACGAGTCTCATGAAATGTATAATTAAAATTAACCATTGATTTTGATTTGAATTTTTTTCTAATTTTTTTTTCGCGGAATCAAATAAGGTTTAAATTATATAATGTAATGAACTATTAAAGTTAATTGAGTAAATTAAAAGTTTTCAATACCGATTAAGCGTTCCAATTAATTCCAACTATTACGCCTCGCCACCGAAGCTCCAGACAAAATGTTACGTCACAATCCACATGGAGGGGAAAGTCAACAAAGACCCAGTTGGTCAAATGCAAATAAGTCAAACAAAGATTGAAGCTCATGTACCGAAACACTGCATAAACGGCTGAAGTTCTTGGGCTGAAGCGCTACGTAAGAAATCAAAGTTATTTGTAAATTGTAAAGAATGATCTTCTGAATATTGATTCTAATATACAAGAATACACTCAAGAAAAATACTCTCAAGATACATCATTGCTTGTTCCACATTTGTTAGTTTGGTCTTAGGTTATTGACACTTTGTTGGTGATTATTTGTTAGTGCAATCATCATAGTCACTATCGCCGATACTCAAACATTTTTGCCTCTCGCCATAAAGCATCTCCCGCCTTCACGCTTCTCCCTCTCTTCCATATCGATTCTCCGGTCGAAACGTGCCGGAACTTGCTTGAATTTGAGTGAGTGAACCCGACATCTGTTGTCCAAGTTGACATTACAAAAAACAGGATCAACACCAACCACGTACACAATTCGCAAGGTTCAAATTAATCTAGACCAAATGGTGAACCCATCCATTACTAGAGACACTTGAAATTCTATATAAATGTCCCCTACTCTATTTAATCCTACATAAAAATCAGTTCAAGTTATAAAATTGGTTTATAATTCTCTCCGCTCTTCAGAAAGTATGTTTGTTTATTTTGTTGAAACTAAGATTCCATCCGAATTAATTTTCAGAAATAAAATTCGGTTCGAGCTTATTCCATTCGAGAAGAATATTGTCAACATTTTGGTTCAACCGACAAATTTGGTATAGTGCAGTACCGACTTTGGAAGAAACATCATATCTTGTGAAACATATGCCCGATAATCTTGTTGGCAATAGTGTAGGGTCGAAATATCTCCTAAAGAAACTTGTTTCAACATATCTCGCTTCATCTTCTTTTCTTTTTCCTTTATTATTGTACGAGTTATTAACTTGACAATAAATGTTAGGTAAGTCACTAAATGCAGCAGCATTGTACTCAAATAATAAAACAGTGTGTCACATGCTAACATTTAGTAGCCAATGGCCTCAATGTTCAATTTTCAGCTGGCATCGTGAATTAATAATATGATTTCTTTTGATGTTGGCCAAGTTTTATTACGTCAATTGATGACAATGTATGGGAAAAGAAGAAACATTTAAATTAATTTTACACTAAACATAACGGCACCATCCATATTGTTGGGAAAACAATGTAAATAGAAGCGAGCTAAGGTCATCTCCAGCGCTGCACCAAATTTTGCACCAAACTAAAATTCCTTTCCAACCATTACACCAAATCTTACACCAAATGAACAATGTTTAATCATTTTCTTCTTCTTTTTTATTTTATTTTATTATTGGTAATTTATTTATTAGAAATATTATTTATTTATTTATTTTAAAAATATATAAATTACTAAATAAATAATTACGTTAAATTAATGAAAATATTAAATTCAGTAATAAATATATTATTAAAAAATAACACAATTAAAACATATTAAATCACTAAATATGAAGTCGAAATATCATTGCAATTTAAATCTCGAAATTCGTACGTTCTTCCCACAAATGATCGATTAATGCATTTCGAAATGCAATGTGAGCTTCTTTATCTTTGATTTGTCCATGATGAGTAAGGAATTCTTGATTAATGTCAGTATGTGGTTATTGTGATATATTTCATGTTAAATATAAATAATCGTGTTAGTTATATTTTTAATTTTTATTTTAATTAAATGATTAATTATTATTTTCAACATTTAAAATTTATAATAATAATAATAATACAAAGAATAATAATAATAATAATAATAATAATAATAATAATAATAATAATAATAATAATTGTATTAAAATTATTTATATAACACAAATACTCTTTAATCATTTTTTTTTTGACAAATAAAAAGAGGGACAAAATGGACTTTGCACCATTATTTGATGCAACACTATCACTTTGCACCAAAACACCAAAATGGTGCAAAATTTGGTGCTACATTGGAGTGACTTTTGCACCAAATTTTGCACCAAAATGGTGTTTTGGTGCATACATTGGAGATTCCCTAAGGGCTCAGATTGATCTAAGCCTCCCTAAAGACACTTGAAATTCAAGAGGAAATTACACCTACACGTGGAATTAGATTTCCAATTTCACATATCATATAACAAGTTTAACATTTCAAAAATCAGGTTTTAATTAATAATTTTAAAACATTTTTTATTTTTATTTTTATATCTATATACAATAAAAACATTTTACCCAACCAAACCCTAATCATTTGAACCAATTCTTCCCCTCCTCTCTCACACCACTCCCGGCAGCCGCATCATCTCTTCTCCAATCTCTCAACGCTGCCACCATGACGCCACAACGTCGATTCTCCTTCCCCTCATCTCCCTCTGTCGTCCTCACTCTCCCTCTCGTATTTACTGTTTTTGATATTCTCAATCTATTTTATTTTTGATTAGATACACTTTTCTTCTACTCTTCGTAGCATTCATTCAAGAGCATTTTGTTGAATTACCCAATTTGTAAACTGAGAAGCTCACGTCTAAAACTTCTGAATGCTACTTATTCAGTTTTCTTTAGGCTTTAGCTTTGATTTTTTAAATATTAGATGGCAGCCTTTTGCTTGGAGTATAGATTAAGTTAATCCAGAATGCTCATGGTTCATTTCGGTTTTCTTTTCTCCAATAGGATCAGTCTGACCAATGTTAACAACAGGGAAGAGTGGGGTACATGCCATGAACCAAAGAGGGAAAAGTAAAAGAGTCGATCTTTTTTTTTTTTTTATTTAGTTTCGAGTTTGATTTATTGGATGGATATGGTGGTTGTATGGCTGATGTTTGTCGGTGGTTGCTGTGGTGGGTTCTGGCAGATCTGGCGGTGGTTGCTGTGGTGGGTTCTGGCAGATCTGGCGGTGGTTTTGTTGTGGGCTATGGCGGATCTGGTTGATGTTTTGTTGTGGGCTAGGGCGGATCCGGCGGCAGTTTTGGCGGATCCGTGTTGTTGGGAGTGGTGAGTTGAAATGGTTGTGTTGGTGTTGGTGACATCGTCGTCGCTGCCTTCACGGTAATGGTGAAGTGGTGGTTTTGGTGTTGGTCACAAATAATTTGATTGTTTTGTGACTAATGGTTTGGTTGGTTGGCAACTAATAAATGATATGTGACCAATGAATTAGATAAAAATGTGACCAATACATGACGTGTGACCTACAAATTATTAATTTGTGACCAACAATTTGATAAATTGTGACCTAAATATAATTTATGTTTAATTAATGGGATATTTGTGACTGTAAATAAGTATTGTGACTTATAAATTTTGTAATTTGTAACTGATGAAAAAATTGTGACTTTTAAATTTTTAAGTTGTGACTGATAAACAAAGTGTGACCTACGAAAAATTTGAATTGTGACCTAAAAATTTTCGTCGGAGTTGGAACACTTGCCGGAATCTGAGCAGTCGTCGGAACAAGTGGCGGCGGAACGGTCACCGGAATTGTCACCGGAGACCGGAACAGTAGTCGGAATAGTCTTCGGAGCGGTAGGGGTGGGGTGGTGTAATTATATTATATTAGAATTAAATATGTAATAATTAATTGATTTAATAATTTATTAATTCATAGATAAAAAATTAAAAAACCTGATTTGTGAAATTTGGAACTTGTTTTTGTACTTTTGAAAAGGTGTAAAGTAAACACCTTAGAAATGTAATGTTCCCGAAATTCAATATAAAAGACCTCATATTCCATTAAATCCTACACAAAATCAATACAAGTTACAAAATTGATTTATAATTCTCTCCTCTTTAAAATTTCTGCGTTTTATTTTGTTGAAATTGGAATTTCATTCGAACACTTTCAGTTTGAGTTTATTTCGTTTGAGAAAAACACCATCGGCATTTTGGTTCTACCGAAAAGGTTCGTATAGTACAATACAGACTTTGAAAATAATATTGTATTTTGGAAGACAGACACCCGATAATCATGTTAACACTAGTAGAATGAATGAAATCTGTCTTGCTTCATCTTCGTTTCTTTATTTTTACTTTTCCTTTCTTTTGATTGTACAAGTCATTATTTGACAAGTGTTAGGCGAGATGCACTACATGCAACAGCATCATACTAAGCCTATGTTTGACGCCCTTTTTTTTTTCATTCTCATTCTCATTCTTTTTCTATTTTTTCATTTCAACCACACATTCTATCAATAAAATAATATTACACATAAATCAAAAAATTCTTCTTACTTTTTAATCACACATTCTTCTATCAATCACTATTTAAAAACCAATTTTTAACCAAAAAAGGATGTCAAACATAGGCTAAACTAATAATAAATTGTGTCATATGCTAACATTTAGCCTCAATTTGAGTCTCATTATCAAAAAAAATCATTTTTTCTTTGAACTCATTTTCAACTATACATTATATCAATAAAATAATTTTCCAAATAAACTCAAATTTTTTCTTACTTTTTAATCACATACTCTAAAAAAAAGTAAAAAATACTATTACAAAATTTATTTTCCAAAAAGTAAGGCTCAAACAGAATCTTAATAATAAATTGCGTTAGGTAAGATGCAACAACATTGAACTACTAATAAATTGTCGTATGCTAACATTTAATACCAACTACCTCACTGACCACTGTTTAATTTTCAATAAGCGTCGAATTAATAATAGAATAATGCTATATGCACGCACTCCATAACATTATAATTGGCATTCCCCTATTACAAAACCCTAATAATAAATTGTGTTAGGTAAGATGCAACAGCATCTGAACTCCTAATAAATTGTCAAATGCTAACATTTAATACCAACTGCCTCAATGTTCAATTTTCAGTAGGCATCAAATTAATAATAGAATAATGTTAAATGTACGATGTACATGACATTGTGGTTGGCATAGTGATGTAATAGATGGGTTCAAAATCAATGATTTTGATGTATCCATGTGGAAGTGACAACAATGATATAAATGAGAGTGTACATGTAGCTAGGGGTGGGCATGAGTTAAGTTGTGTCGATTTTTGCTTCAACCCAAACCCAACGTAATATGATCGGTTTGATCATAATTTAACACAACTCAACTCGTATAAAAGTTGAAACTCAACCCAACCCAATTCAATCAAGTATCGATTGGATTGGGTTGTTCGATTTGGGACAACTTGTCAACAAATATTAAAGTTTGCGAGTCGGGTTTGGCAGATTTATAATTGACTTCTGACTTATATAATATTAGGTCTCTATAGTTGCAATGATCAAAAAATCTGGATTATTTTGATACTTCGAGCCCGAAAATATTACATGAACAGATTGATATTAAATTACATGAAGCCAGAAATATTTTTGGCAATTAAAATATTTTTGTGTTAAATATGTATTTGCTTATACTATTTTTTCGTAAAATGCAACATTATAACACTATGTAAAGTTCATAAATATAATCGGGTTGGGTTGGACGGGTTTATTCGATTTTCATGAGTTAACCCATAACCTAATCCGACCCGACCCGCATACACAACCAACCCACCCAACTCGTGTAAAAACAACAAAAAAATCGAAACAACCCGGTTGGGTTGGTTAGGTTTGGCTGGTTGGGGCAGGATCGATCGAATTTTGCTCATCTCTACATGTAGTAATATGACTTTTATTGGTGTAAGCCAATCCTTTTTTGGTCAGTCGATGACAAGGTATGGGTAAAGAAAAAGCATTTACAAAAAATATATCGGTACCATCGATATTGTTGGGAAAAAAAATCCCACTATTGCACGATGGAAATAAAATGAGAAAATGAATCGAAAGAGAAATATAATTAATCGTGATTCGACTCATCATTAGTCACGTGAGAAAAATACTTTACTAACTGAAAACACCTCACAATCAATGTTTTCATACTCGCACAACTTCTCCCTAAGAAAACTAGAACACACAAATTTGTATCGTTTTTTTTTTAGTCTCTCTCCAACAAATTTTCTCTCTGGACTCTCATAATCTTGGATGCACGTAATTTTTGGTTCGAATTCACGTCACATTGGTGCCAAACACAATTATTCTCAATCTAATGCTGTGAATCTATAAAGGAGAAAGACCCTTGAAATCTTATGTAAATTTATTGTCCCTATTTCAGTAGGAGTTATTTTTCTAATTGCGAAATGATTCTTTTTTTCAATACAATTCTTCTAGGAATTATCATCTTGGTCCTTTCCTCAATGAAAAAATAGTTCTTTTACCTTATTGCAATATTTCATTTTCATTGCCAAAACTAAAATTCCTTTTCCCTTTCCCATTGGCATTGTGACTCTTTTATTTACCCATTTGGGTAAAACCCAACTCATGAGTTTGTTACATTTCACTCTAAACATATATACTAAATCATGAGGTATTTGTAGAATCAACGAGTCTTCAGCTTCAATAGTTTGATAATTAAAGTTTCTATAGTGTCAAAGTTAGTCTAATAAAATGTAGGGATACAAAACTCATTTTATTGTATCTATAGATTAATGTCATTGTATTGTCATGTGGACCAGTACTAAACAATAGTGATGTTACATATCTCTATTTGATTGAATTGTTAAAGACCTTCGTGGTCTTGCCACCATTGGAACTCATGGTGTCGAAGTTTATAGTCTATATTCACCCATAAGTTAAAAGATCTTAAGAAACACTATCATACAATTTACAAAATTTGTGAAAAATAAGCGAAATTAGAATGTCTTTAGTAATGTTAAAAGTAAGTTGGTCTTGCTCGATGCAATTCAAATTTACAATTTTTTCGGTTTTACATGATTCACGTGTCAAGCACAATTATATTATTTAAAATCAATGGTACATATTGTCTTAAATAATGTTTGACATCATATCAAATACTAGATGACATATTTGAAGTTGGTATGGCCTGATGTCATCAATTGGTAATTTTGAAAAAAAAAAATTATTATTATTATTATTATTATTCTCCAAATTTCTTGTTTTTCTTACATTCGAAATGTTTAAAAATACTATGAAAATTAATTGCACATGAGAACTAGTTTATTAAATAATATTTTTATCTCTGAAAAAAAAAAATTAAAAAAAAAAAAAAAGAGATCATCCTTATTTATGAGTTAGAAAAAATATTTCTATATAAAGATCGAGAAATTAGTTGATCAGAAGCACGTAAGTGTTTTGTTTTGTTGCGGTGCTAAGGGTAGGATGGAAGTATTGAATTTGAAATCCTATAAGAGAGAAAATGAGGTTGAGAAGAAGGAAATATCAAACAACGAAGCGGTTATGCGCTCAGATTCAGAGGATTCATCAAGATGTTGCTCATGCTTCAGCTTTTTGTTTCCTTCAGGTACATACAACTTATTTTTATTTTATTTCAACAATTCTGCCGGTGTCTATATGTAATGTGTTTTTTTCTTCTAAATGTTTGGACTCAAGGAATCATTTAAAAATGTTATCATAATTCTCTTACGACAAAATTGCTCAACCCGGTTGGCCTCCAATATATTATTCCAAGATGTATTCTACACCAAAAATAGGGCTCAAACAGGCATTTAATAATATTTTCTATTTTTGTGGTAAATTGAGCAGGGAGCCTTTTTGATCTATTTCGGGTTTTTGGGAAGAAATGTGCTCAAGAGCCACTGTTAGCACGGAAACCAGGCATTCTCTATTTTTTACTTCTCTCTCCCTTTCAATATCTATATGATTAGTTAAGGAAAAGAATTTTTAGGTTTTGTATTAACATAGTTAGCTAATTGGTATTAGGGCAAAGCCCCTTTCACAGAAATTTTGTGCCCGGGTTTGACCCGGGCACAAAATTTCTGTGAAAGGAAGGGAGATCCTTGGTATTATATATTAAATGGTTCTGCTACATATCTAACGTGTTATGTTTGTGCAGATGTTGGGAGTGACGACCTCTTAGGTAGTATTCTTTATGATAATAATGTCTCCTAAATACTTCCAAGAGTTATGTCAATGAATGAATTTTCGACATCTAATTCCATACTCAACGTGTTTGTGCAGTAGGATTTGCAGCTTCATCGTCATCAAGTTCCGAGAGACTTGAATTCATTAAACCAGTAAAACGAATTGACCGAAAGTGATCTTAAACATTGAGACTTGACTCTATGTTGTATCTTTTAAAAGCTACGGGGTTGTTTTCTTTGAGTTTTGAGTTTTGAATTCATTTTGTGTTTTGTATTTTGAATGTCTGTTTTGAAATTGCTGAAAATGTCATTTTTTTGTCATTCTGAAAAATTGTTTCTCAAAATATAAAAATGGAAAACGCGTTTACTTTGAAATTTTGAGAATATTTTTTTTATAATATTTTATTCAAAAATCTGATTATTCAATAAATTTTAATATTTTGACGTTAATATAGTATCAAATAACATATAAATTTTGAAGTTGGTCACTAATTGGCAACAGCCTTTATGTGCCCGGTTGTCATTTAATTCTCTTACAACCTTTGAGATGACTCGTTTTATTAACCATAAATGAATTATGAAACAAAGGCACCAGATAAGATTGTTCAAAACAAATATTATATTGGTTAACTTTTCAAAGACACAACAAACTGTTTCACAGTTGATAAGCTAATAAGTTCTCGTATAGAAGACCGATGGTAGCAGATAAGGTAAAAATATGGTAAATCTGATTTCAAACAAGTAGCAATGAGAATAACATCAATGATAAAAAATGACCTTGAGGAGAGGACACGGAAACTAGACAAATAGAGGTCATAAGCAATATAAAAGTTTCGCAAGTGCCTAATATTTTTATCATACACATAAAATTTTGGACCTTTCCTTCACAAAAAAAAAAAAAAAATGCGGACAACAGCCCCTCTCTCCATTTCCCCCAAAATTCTTCCTCAGCTACGGATCCACCTCCTCCTTCCATCAATAACTTCCACCACCCGCCACCTAAGCCGTCAAACCCCCCACAACACCACCACTCCCTCACCTCCCTCTATAATCTCCAACCATCGCCTGCTCACTGACCGCGGGAAACAATCCCAATTCCCATCCAAAACCGCGAGTGCAGTCACGATTTCTCGCCAATTACTTCCACATCTAACCACCCTCTCGATCGTGGAGCACCACCACAACATTTCTCACAACCGGCGCATCTAGTTCTACCATGGGTCAGCCTCAGTTTCGTCTGGAATCGGTTGAGCTTGTTGGATCAGTCCATAAGTTATTTCCAAACAATTTGAAATTTGTTTGGTTTTTTGTTCCAATTGTTATGGAATTTATTTGGTTTCTTTGAATCCATAAATGAAAAGTAAAACAACTTGTTTTAGTTCTTGGATTTTTTCTTGTTTCTTTTGGTTTGTTTGAGTGTTAAATTCATCAATGGACACTTAATTTTATACTCGGTGTTATCATGGTTATTTAATTTGATTTTGTTTTATCACGATTACTTAATTTTATATTTAGTGTCATGGTCATTTGGCACAAAGATAATTCGTCTCATTTCTAATTGTATTGATTGACATGTTTTGCCTAATTTAATTTATGTTGTGTTCTTTATATCAGGAAAAAAAATATTGTAAGATTCACCAACTTCAAATTTTATATGTTATTTAATATTATATGAACATTGAATTATTAAAATTTATTGAAAAAATAGATTTCTTGAATAACACATTATAAAAAAATTTCTCAAAATTTCAAAGTAAACACATTTTCCATTTTTCTGTTTTGAGAAACCGTTTTTCAGAATAACAAAAAAAATGCATTTTCAGCAATTTTAAAACAGGCCTCAAAACACAAAACACAAAATGAAATCAAAACTCAAAACACAAAACTGTAACACAAAGAAAACAACCCCTTACTTTTGGACGTTTTCTATTTCCAGTACAATTTGTTTTTTTCATTTTCCAAAATGTGTTTTCGAAAATAGGAAATAGAACGCGTTTTCACTGTTTTGAAAAATCGAAAACAAAAAACGATTTGAAAACGGTAAAGAGAACAACCTCTAAGCCATTCTGATATCTATGGCAATTACTATATAACATTGTGCAGAAATTATATTCCCAAGTTACAACATTTATATCTATTTATCTAGATATTCACACAATATATCATATAATTAATTTTACATTTTCATGGTTTATAAATAAACCAGGATTAAACTTTGGTGTCTTTTTCTAGAGCAATGATAAGTTCCCAATACGACTTGAATATGTTCAATGAAATCACATGTGAGATTTAATTAAATAATTTCCATCAAAGTTAATTAAATCTTATAAATTTAATTTATTTCCCTCTCAATCTTGAGCTGATTATATTATTATATTTATGAATATTTACTTTATTTGAGCTAACTCAATAAACTCCGTAACTTGATATAAAATTATTTATCAAAAAAAAAATGAAATTTGAATTACTGATAGTGAATTTGTAAGAAAATAATAAAATATTCCTTGGATGGTTCAAGACTTCAAGTTTTGGTCATAAAAATTCTCAAGCTTGATTCCTAACATTTCATTTGTTCAACCAAAATCCCAAACTTTTTAACTTGTGTATGACATAAAGACATGCGGACGGCTCAGTTACTTGATCAAAAATTAATGATCTAACCTAATTTTAACCAATTTTAAAAGGATAAAATAATAACTTTACAAAAAATTATCTACTTCACCTCAAACCCATCCCATCCCACCCCAAACCCTAATCTGAGAAAATTCACCCACATGCAGCCGCCCCCTATCTACGTGATTGTTGATCAATGATTGCAAAGTGGACGTCCTGAATAATTGAATTGGAAAGAAAATAATTCACAATTGAATTAAATACATGTTGAGCCAATGGAAGACAGTCATTCCAATACCTTAAATTCTCTCGAAGCTAGGGAGAATTTGACTTTGAATTGACCATACCATTAATTCTTCGTTCGCCGGTGATGGAAGCGCTGAAATCCCTAGCCAGAAGACCTCTTCACAGCAACGTTAACTCGGGTCAAGTTGTTGACATCGCCATTTTCGACCTTCGTAATTCACTTAGTTTGCTGGATTCCGCCATCCACCCCTCTGCACTTCCCGGCTTATTTGAGTAATAAGATCTGGCACACTTATTTGGCATTCTTGACCGGATCCTAACATTTTCTGACACTCGAGCAGAACTCAGGTGTTCCAAAGACAATAGGCTTCAGTAATTGGCACTCGACATATACACGAGTTTTCTATTATGTCAAACACTGGCATGACATATACATGAATTTTTTAAAAACTAAAGATGAATAAACACAAAAAAAAATATAACTTGACGAGTAAACCGAAACAAGAAATTTTCGAAAAATTAAAGATTTACCTGATAATTTCCAATAAATGAACAACGAACATGTTTACCATTGCAACAAGTCGGTTGGATTTTCCAAGAGAAATAAGAATATTGTCATCAACGATATTCTCAAGTGTATGACATCCAATATGCAACATGGAAATGACAAATTACAACAGCAATATATGCAAAAATTCAAGGGCGAAGTCAAGAATATTGTTCAATACAAATAAAATTTAATAGCAGGAATTTTCAGGGGCTTGAAACATACATTAAATTTGACCCATTAAATTATAGTATGCAATATGCATTCATATTTTTCTTAACTAATCCATAAGCTCAAAACTCAACAAACCAATAAAAAAATGAAATATTCAATCACAAGTTGGACCATGAGTTTTATGATAGTAAAAATATAAAACAATATTAGGACTTTGAACAAAATTTGAATTTATTCAATTTTGATACACACCACTTAATTGATTAAATAATATAATATTCCCACTTAATGGACTATACAGTAGCTTTTCCAATTCACTACAATCTCTCTCTATGCACCGTTATAAAATAATTTGTTCAAAATTTAGGCCTTTTTTGGATTGAAATGTGAATGAATTGATGATGGAATTAGAAGACAATGTTGGATGAAATGGAAAGTCAATGTTAGGTAACTTCTGCTTAATCATGCGTGTGCACGCACGGCCTTGTCTGTGGAAAGTAGAAGCAACTTCTACCATGCTTGCATGTTCAAGTGTTTGAATTTTTTTTATTTGAATTTCTGGTGTCTTTTGGTAGAAAGTTTCCAACTTTTCACGAGTGTTTGAAACCTTTTCGTGGTTAAATGTTAGAAATCTATAAACAGGTGATAGATTTTCAAGTCCAAATATAAGAAAATAACATAAAAAATAATCATTCATTTCTAGACTTGAATTTTCCTCATTCTAATGCATATTCAAACCTTCTTCAAATTTTCAACAAGGTCGACTAGAAAGAACCATTTTTGCTTTTATGACTAGCTATCTTAATACAATATTTCTATTGATAAGTGTATTTTTACATAATAATTGGAGATCTGAACGAGTTTTATTATTGATGAAATGAGTGAATTTCGACTCACACTTATGTAATTTTTGTCTTTATAGGTTGAAAACCTCCCAATTGAAAGAGAACCAGGCAAAAGGAAAGAAAGGGACCAAAAGCTTACAAAACATATATTTGGGGACCAAAATGCACAAGTTGATGTAATTTATGGAGAACATAATTGAAATAAAAGTTAAAATTTTAGGACCGAAATGTATAAGATCAAAATTGAAGGACCGACACTCTAAACTGGAGAAATGAAGCCACAAAACTAGATCCAAATTTGGCCCTCACGCGGAGGTTGAGCCAAAGGAGTGTAAGCGGTCCGATTTTTGACAAATCTTCAAACCAAATCGTTTAAACCGGTTTGAGAAAAGCCCAAACCTAACGGTTTGGTCCGGTTTTAAACCGCCGGTTTCGCCATATATTATTTTTTTGTATGTCTACTTTTATGACATTAATTCATTGAATTCAATAAATATTTATATTTTACTAGCAATAAATCTAAAACAAACTAAATATATCTACTACAAATTTAAATACCAACTAAATCAAAGTGAAATCACAATAAACTAAAATCTAGTTTTTTGTTTGTCATTTTAGGTTAAGACGTAAACAATAACGTTACAATACAAGTCTACTAAACTAAATATAAAGCCCAAAAAGCATAATGATATTCAACAAGATCTCGTGATTATCATATCTGAAAAATTTACTAATTAGACAGAGAGAATAACCAACCATAATAATAAATAAATTGTTTATAATATCTAAACATAACAATTACACAAACTTACCATTGTACATTGTTATGAATTCAGCTTCTCACATATACTCAAACATCAATTGTTGTCACATGTGATTCATAGTCTCCATTGTCAAACAAATGCATTCATTACATCATCATAGTATTGAATATTAGATATATAAGAGAATCTTTAAAAATATGGTAATAGAAAATATAAACAATTGCTACAATTTTTATTGAATCATCAAATGCTTCCACTTCATCTAAATATTGTCGTAGCACTATAAGTTCATTCTTAATTTGCAACCAATTCTTTCCGTATATACAAACCTTAACCATCCTTGCACCTAATAAACTCCTAAAGGAATCAAGTATCCGACATCTAGTTGAGAATGCAGACTCAGAAGCAACGGTAGAAATTTGAATTCTGAAAAGGAAAATTGTTTTTGATAGATTAGGTTAGTCTTTAGATTATTATATATAAATTAGGATTATTTAGTAATAATAATATATATGTAATAGAAAATTATAAATTGACAAAACTATTGAATTTTATATATTTGGATGAATTTTTTTGAAAATTCATTTTTTTAATTTTTTTTTTCGTCGGTCCGGTTTGGTTTTAAACCGCAATTAAAATTCTCAAACCTAAACCAAACCATTTTTGACCGGTTTGATTTGGTTCAAAACAATTTCGTTGACGGGTCCATGTGGCGCCAAATCGATAGTTTCTAAAATGCGGTTTCGGTTCGGTTTGACAGTTTGACGATTTTTGCTTACAACCCTAAATCAAACTAGTGATGGCAAAAAAATCAGCCCCGATTGTGCCCCACCCCAAACCTGCCCCGTGAAGAATAAAAAAAATTAATTACAAATTACAAAAAAAAAATTAGTTAACTGAGAAAGAAATTAAAAAAATAAATAAGCGGGGCAAGCTTGTGCCCCCTCACCCGCCCCACTGCCATCTCTAAGCCAAACATTAAACAGGGAGTTTTTCTTTCTACTGGCATGCACACGCATTTCAAGCAGTTTTTCAAGACCAAGTGATATTAAACTTCAAGAATTTGGCCAAGGGACGATTTTTTATTTATTGTCTTGTATTTCTTCTCTTATTTTCTATATATTTGCAATGTATTTTTTCTAATTTCTCTATTTTGTACTATTTATATACAATAAGCTAAATCTTTTGATGTCGAGATGAATGAGAAAACTTATCCTAACTTGATTAATTTTAATGTTTGCTTTTTAATGTCAAAATATTTATTATCATGTGCATTTATTGTTGTATTTAATGTCTTGCATTTATTTGGCCAATAAATGTTTGTATTGAGTGATTTGTGTAATTATTGAAAGATTGTTGTACATTTTAGATCGAAACTAGGTTATTGTATGGGATAAAGATATATCACTAGCTCTAGGTGACCCATTGAGTTATTTTCATAAAGGTTTAATGCAATTCGTTGAATTTTAATCGACATAGAGATATAGTAGGTTAAACAAACCAGTTAGTGGTGGTTTCGCTCGACGGAGGTAATTAGCTCAAAAAGAAAAAAAAAATTGGGTCTAACATGATTAATGAGTAGTTCATTAATTTGTATGTTGAGAAATTAATTATGTGACAGTTAAGTGGAATTATGAATTCCAACTATTTAATCCTCAAAACCTTCCTAAATTTGTAATATGGTGTGTTTTGAACAGAATTTCAACTTATTCTTCTTTTATCTCCAAAAATTAAATTCATGTTATGTGTTTTTTAATTGTTAAAATTAAAATGACTGGAGTAGTGTATTAAGAATAAACATTTCTCGATGGATCGACTCGAACTCATCATCCAATTTATTACTTAAACGCGACCCGTGCACTTGCAATTTGTAATTTTAGCAAATGAGTCTTTTGCGTCATTGTCGGAGATTTTCTACTTTGATTATCACTATAGTTAATTTTAGGTTTAATAATTTTTTTTTTTAAGTTATCATTTGTCAATTTTTTATTTTTTTTACTAACCCCCACAATTTTGATCACTTTTATGTTTGGTATTCATTCAAGCACGATTCTGATACGGGTTAAGTATTAAAAAAAAAAAAATCAATGACTAATCTCTACATGAAATATGGATATATGGTTGGAGGAGATCCAAATTGTGAAATTTGTTACGTGATGTATTTTACTAGACAATGTTTGTATTCATGTACTGATACATCAATGTCGAAACTTCTTTAATTTACATAATACTTAAGGTGTCAAAACAAACACTTCCTAAATTGGATGAGAGTTATATGTTCAAGAGATTATGTACCTAACAATTAGGCTAAAGACATCACACTTGTGGGAGATAATCATTCCCTATTGAATGAAAATGTACTTGCAAAATATTATAATGAACTTGTCAAGTTGGATAAAGCAACATACATGTACTAGAATAAATTTCAAAGGTGACGGTATAATCCACTGAAAGGGGTTTATAGGAAAGACTTGTCATTGCCCTTGTATTCAAATTGCGGATCAATTAATCAATTTGAGAAGATATCAACTATCGATGAATAGATTAAAATAAACGACAAATTAATCACAAAGAACCAATGAAAACGTAGCAATCAACAAGGATGATTCTTCTGACTTTATTGATTGCTTGAAAAATGATTTTGTGATTAAGCCAAATGAGAAAGTAGAAGTCTACATAGTTGGATTTGAATCAGAAGGAAGAGGCAAGTCATATTATATTGAAAGGAGCAATGAAGAGTTTTGGAGAATAAATGAAAAATAGAATAAAGTCAAAAGAAAAAAAAATAGTCAAATTATCTAAAACTTTCTTTAGATGTTCGTGATGCAAACTGCCTCAAAGTCGAGTTAGAGACTTAAAAAAATGTTTATTGGGATGCAACCCCATTTTATTAATTTTAATCCTTTTATTTACTTTATCTATTTTATGCTTTGATTAGTTATCAATTTTTGTAAGTCATTTTTTGAAGTCTTAGCCGCCTATGGCTCTCAACAAGTTGTGGGTAAATTATTGTACAAGATCACAAGTCCAAATCTATCACGAGCTTCCTTCAACAAGCATTCAACCAGAGAAATTTTGTTAACCACCTCTTCACTTTTACTTTGTACTTTTATACATTGATGACAATGTGTAATTCAAGTTATGTCCTTTTCCGTGTGCTATTTTAGTGTATCCGAGAACAATTTTTTTCACATGTTTGAGTGCCTATTGGAGTGCCCAGATGATCTTAGAAAATTTTGAAATTTTACTATGTTGTACTTGAATGAGTTTAGAAAATATTGTAAAAATTTCATAAAATTACGAGTCCAATAAATAGTCCAACTAAGCTTGATCGTTGTGTATCGCATTGCTGAATTTAACTCTGTTAATGCACGCTAACATTCATTTTAACCCTTCATTTTAGTTTCGTTATTTAACAAATCAAAGTTATCTATTTTAAATTGTTCGTTTCCAATAAATTTTAGAACTTGTAATAGAACGCAAGGGTAACTACAAAGTTAAAAGACAAATTTAAATTAACACAAACTGTTGAAAGAAAAAAATGTTGTTGTTTTTGTACTAATTTCAAATTCCAAGATTTAGGTCATTACATAGGTGATGGTTGAAAGTGATTATGCACACACACCAATCAAATAATTGGAGGCATATTTGTGACTTGATTATGCAATTTTACACTCAATAGAAATTTTAGCTAGTTATCTAATGTTGTTAATCTTTGTCTCATTTTGAATGATTGTGCTAGTTGATAATATTGCTCGGAACGAGCAAAAATTTAAATTTGAGGGTGTCTGATAATTGTATTTTTACGCACTTTATTAGAGACTTAAGACAAGTTTATTATTGATGAAAGGAACGGATTTCAACTCACAAATATGTATTTGTTGTCTTTCGTGTTGAAAATCTCTAATTGAAAGACAACAAGGCAAAAAGAAGATGAAAGGACAAAAAAAAGTACAAAAACATAAATTTGGGGATCAAAGTGCATGAGTTCCAAAAGTTGAAGGACTATGATGCAGTTTATGGAGGGCATAATTGAAATCGAGGACCAAAATGTATAAGATCAAAGTTGAGGAATCGATGCATAAATATTGGAAGACTGAAGCTGCAACATTGGATCCAAATTTGGCACCTGCGCGCGGACTGAGCCAAACATTAACAGGGAGTTTTTTGCTTGTAGTGCGCGAATAGAAAATTAAGGAGCATTTTTTGTACTTTTTCTAGGGGCTTTTTTTGGCGCATATATCACCTCTACTTTAAAAGAGAGTATGCTCATTTCACTATTCACTTCGTGACCTCCATTTCCCACTTGAACCTGTTATCTCGCACGTGCCATGACCGCCTTCAATTGGTTGACTACGTGACGCACCGGCCTTTTTTACTGGATTTCAGGATGACCAATAATGCCCATGTACCTGCCTTTTTTACTGGATTTCAAGATGACCAATAATGCCCACGTTTATAGCTACCATTTAGTTTACTTTTGATGACCAATAAGGCCCATGTTTATAGCTACCATTTAGTTTACTTTTGATGACCAATAAGGCCCATGTTTATAGCTACCATTTGTGCCATGCCTCATACCTACCAGTTGGTTTACTATTCATGTTCCATGTTCCCTGCTTGCATTTTTTGTTTGACTAGAATTCAACATCATTTGTCATGCATTTTTTTCACTGTTCATCTAACATCTTCCATTTCATCTCCATTCAAATTGACCACTTCATTTAATGTTTATAGCCACCATTTAGTTTATTGTTCATGGCTACCATTTAGTTTACTTTTGATGACCAATAAGGCCCATATTTATAGCTACCATTTGTGCCATGTCTCATACCTACCAGTTGGTTTACTGTTCATTCATGTTCCATGTGCCTTGCTTGCTTTTTTTGTTTGACTAGAATTCAACATCATTTGTCATGCATTTTTTTCACTATTCATCTAACATCTTCCATTTCATCTCCATTCAAATTGACCACTTCATTTAATGTTTATAGCCACCATTTAGTTTACTGTTTATGTCAAATGTTCATGTTCCATGTGCCATGCATTAGAGCTCCCATTCGATTCACTATTCATGTTCCATGTGCCTTGTCTATTTTTTTTTTTTTCATTAGAATTCATCATCATCTGTCATGCATTCGCTTCGCTGTTCATCGGACATTTCATTTCATGTCCATTCAAATATACCGACAATCTCATTCAAATATACCAACAATCTCATATCTATTTTATGTCTTCTTTTTTTTCCATACAAGTATAACTTCTTTTTAGTTTGACTGTAATTCAACAACTCCAACACATGCCCACTTCATTTAATGTTTATAGCAACTATGTATGTTTTTCATTTGTCATTTGTTTGGTTCACTGTTGATGTGCTACGTGTCTTGCCGCTTTTTTTTTTTTTTTGTCGATGTTCATTTTCTCATTCGTCATGCATTTGCTTCACTATTCATCTGACATACTTTATTGAATATCTATTGAAATTGACCGACCTACTCATATCTATCTTATGGCATTTTTGTATCCATAAAATATCTTCTTTTTATCTTTAAGAAATTAGGATTGGGAAGTACGCATATTTTTCCTCCATATATACAGGTAAATAGATAAACAAAAAAATACCCGAACTGTATCAACATTTTGTATCATCCTACTGTGTCATTCTACTATATCGTACTATATATCTGTGGTTTCACTTTGTGTTCTAGGTTAGTTTTTTGTTCTCTTCCTCTTCGATTTTATTGTAAGTTAAGAATTTCTTATATTCATTTGGTTTATAACTTTTGCAGACTACGGTTATTTGTTTGTTCAAAAAAAAAACTTCCACTTCCGTAGGTATTCATTTCTTATAATTTGAATTCAGCCTTGTTGTCGTGTTTGTAGTATGCAATTTTTTATACTTTAGTTAAACATTTTTCTCCTTCGTACCGTTTAATATTACGTTCTTGTTAATTTTTTTACATTGAACTGTTTATAAATAATATCTGCCAGTGTGAAGTTTAAGCTTTACATGTTGTATTCTCTTATGCTTGTTTGGTTTTATATTTCCAGGCCACATTTTTATTCAAAATGAGGTTATATTGCTTGCTGGATAGGATGCAAATTACTTAAGGTATATTAATCTGATCACTGCTGCATGCTACCTTTATTTATTTCGTAAACAAAAAAATTTTTTTTTTACTTCCCCATGCATTCATTCCTTATGATTTAAGCTTTGACTTATTGTGGTATTTGTAGTATACGATTATGATAGCTACATTTTCCCCTTCGTATTTTTTAGTATTAGATAATTAATGTTTTTTTTTTTTTTTTACTTCACTATTATTTATAAATACTTTTTGCCTCTATTCAATTTGACCTTCAATTTTTGTATGTTTTCAAATACCTATTGTATGCTAGATTTATTTGTCTATTCAAATGTCTTGTGTTTTACCTATCTTCCTTTTTTACTATTCTATTCTGCATAATATTATTTAATTTAATTAGTAAATGTTAAGACAGTTTTAACACTTCAATATAGGTTTCGACAATTTCTTCAAATTAATTAGTTACATTCCTAAATTTTATTTTCCATGTATGAATGATTCAATACACTTTCGAATTGTCTTATTCGTTGGAGTTGAAATATTGAAGAATTCTTACTGCTAGCATAATGAATATTTTGGAAAACTCTGGTCATGAAGACCATGTTATTCGTAACATTAATAATACGATGTTCGAAAGTGGAGATGAGTCACACAAATCCTCTATTCATCAACAACGAATTCAAAGAGAAACAGATAGACAAAGTAAATCTAAAAATAATAGTAGTAATTTTCACAAAAGGAGAATTGATCCTATATTAAATGACCATATGTTATCTGAAAATAATTTTCCCTCTGTTCTCCAAGAACATAATTCTATAGCACATCAAAATTCTGCCAACATCTCAACTTCGAATCAACAAATATCTAATATTTCGAATTCTGAATATGAATTAGAAGACACACTTCAGGAATTCAATATTCCATTTACTGCATATGTATTACCATCGCCAATTTATTGTACACATTGTAATCCACATAAATTTTATAAAGAGAGTAAAGATTTTTGTTGTTCAGATGGAAAAGTTAAGGTTTTTATACGTGACTCACCATTTGAATTATATAATTTATTTACTTTTACAGAACTTCATTGTATGGAATTCAAAAAAAATTGTAAAAGGATATAATAATCATCTTGCTTTTATTTCATTTGGTGTAAAATATGACAAAGAATTGTTCAAGACTTATAAAGGTATTTATACATTTAGAGTTCAAGGACAAGTACATCATTATGTAAATGAATTTATACCAAATGATAATACAACTTCTTATATGCAATTATATTTTTACGATATAGACAATGAAGTACAAAATTGAATGAACATTTCATCAAATTTTGTTCAATCTACCTTAATATTTTTGGTTGAAATCTTGAAAAAAAATCCATACAATAAATTTTTTAGATCTTTAAGTGACTTGCCTAATTTGCATGAACATCAAATACAAATACGATGCGATCCAGGACTTGATCAAAGAGTTTTTAATATTCTCACATCATCTCAAGTAGCTACTGTATTAGTCAAAAATGATGCAAATGCTAATATTCGAACTCATGATATCATTATTTATGGATATTCTAATGATTCACATAAAGTTCATTAATATTATGGATGTTATGATCCGTTACAATATCCGTTACACTTTTCATGTGGAGAATCTGGTTGGCATGAAGTATTGAAAGATATAAAAGTATATATTCCCAATCTGAACATGTGTCCACATATGATGTCTTCCCAAACACAAATAGTTCTGCAATTGCATTTATCGAAAAAGAGAATACAGTTCAGTAAATTTTTTTTTTACTATACTAAAGGTTTATATTTTCGGTATTACCTTACTTTATTAATGAATGTTGAATTTTGTTTCTCTTATGGTTTTGTAGTACTTGGTCCAGTAAAATCACGTACACAAGTATCTTGTCGAGAATACTACTCATATAAATTACAAATCAGAAATTCTGATAAGGCTGTATTACTTCATGCTGGTAGATTATTTCAACAATATGTTGTAGAGATGTATGTTAAAATTGAAACTGCAAGATTAGACTATTTTCACAATAACCAAAAATAAATTCGTGTTGAATTGTATCGAGGTATTGTGGATCTCGTGATATGTTAAGAAGATATATGGATGGAATGACTATTGTACAACGTTATGGAAAACTGGATATATTTTTAACTATAACATGTAATCCAAATTGGCCTGAGATTAAGCAAGACTTACAAATGAATGATGAAATTCAAAATTGACCAGATTTGATTGTACGTATATTTAGAGCAAAATTAGAAGAATTAAAACTTGATTTGTACCAAAAAAAAAAAATTAGGCCCTGTTATTACATATATATATGTAATCGAGTTTCAAAAAAGATGACTTCCTCATGCTCATATGTTACTAATATTTAACTCTAGAAATAAAATTACTTGTGCTGAAGATGTTGATAAAATAGTATCTTCTGAAATTCCTGATATAAATAAATATTCATATCTTCATTCTATTATTGTTAGACATAATATGTATGGTCCTTGTGAAAACTTAAATCTAAAAAATGTATGTATGAAAGCAAATAAAGGTTGTAAAAATAAATATCCTAGAGATTTTTGTAACAATACTATATTTGGTCAAAATTCATATCCTTTATATAAATGTCGCAATACTAATTTTTCTGTTAAAGTTAGAGGCCACATGTTAGACAATAGGTGGGTTGTACCATATAATACATATTTAAGTGCAAAATTTGATTGTCATATTAACGTTGAACTATATTTTTCTATTAAAACTGTAAAATATCTGTACAAATATGTTTACAAGGGACATAATCGTATTAATTTTTCAGTTCTAACACACGACAGAGAGAAAAATATTGATGAAATTTCTACTTACCAATCTGCTAGATGGATATCTCCACCTGAAGCTATGTGGAAGATTTTTTCTTTTAATATATCAGAAATTTGTCCAGCCATTTATTCTTTACAACTTCATATCGAAAATCAACAAGAAGTAACCTATGATAATGAAAATAATTTATGTACTATTGTTGAAAATGAAAAAAACAAAAAAAAACACAATGTTGACTGAATTCTTTCGAATGAATGAAATAGATGAGTTTGCACGTACACTTTTGTATCGAGTTTTTTCAAAATATTTTGTTTGGAATGCAAATAAGAAAATTTGGAGTCACAGAAAAAAAACAAATTGTTATAGAACGAATTGTTACAGTAAACCCATCTGAAGGATAGCATTATTTTCTTCGTATTCTTATGAATCATATTCAAAGTTCTACATCATTTCAAGATTTATGAACTTCAAATGGAGTTACTATTGTTACATATCGAGAGGCATCACTTTTACATGGTTTATTAGATGGAGATAATCAATGTGAAGAATGTTTATTTGAAGCTATTATTTACGGAATGCCTACTTCCTTAAGACGTCTTTTTACTATACTTCTTATCCTCCGCAGTCCTAATAATCCAAAATTATTATAGAATAAATTCAAATCTTATATGATTGATGATTATTTACATGAAAATATTCTTCATATGATGCTGAATTGCAGGCTTTAGAGGATATTAATGTAGGTAAAAATATAAATGACTATGAAATCTATCATTTAATTTAAATATAAATGAAGATGATAGATTGAGAAAAATGATTGACGATGAGACAACAAATTTGAATATTGATGATAGCTATATTTATGAAGCAAATTTAAATAATAAACAACAAATTGCATATAATAGGATAATGGAGAAAATAACGTTGGAATTAGGTGGTGCTTTCTTCATTGATGGTCCAGGAGGCACAGGTAAAACATATTTATATAAATCATTACTACGTACAGTACAATCTCAAAATTTAATTGCTTTAGCAACTGCGTCTTCTGGAGTATTTGTATCTCTTTTACCAGGAGTCGAACTGCTTATTCAAGATTTAAAATTCCTCTAGAAACAGTAGGTAAGGTAAGTTGTTCTGTAAGTAAACAATCTGCTTTAAGAATTTTTATAAAAATGTGCAAATTAATTATTTGGGATGAAGCTTTGATGGTCAATAGATGTTCTGTTGAGGCTGTAGAAAAAATGTTAAAAGGTATTAATGATTGTAATTTGCTTTTCGGTGGTAAAGAGATGGTTCTTAGAGGAGATTTTCGACAAATTTTACCACTAGTATTAAAATGGAAAAAAGAAGACATAATTAATGCGAGTTTAGTCTTCTCTTACTTATGCCTTTATTAACACATATACCATTAGTCGAAAATATGAGAGCAAAATTTGATCCTACTTTTTGTGATTACTTATTAAGAATTGGGAATGGAACAGAACAACATCATTCTTGCAATTGTATTTAGCTTCCAAACAATATAATTATACCATTTGAGAATGAACTTACATCTTTAAAACTTTTAATACAAAATGTTTTTGCAGATATAGAATCATATACTGACAATTTTCGTACAATGGCAAACCGAGTTATTTTTACACCTCGAAACGATTGTGTTGATCATATTAATAAAATCTTATTAGAACAAATCCCTGGTGAAATTTTTACATATTATAGCTTTGATGAAACAATTGATCAATCAGAACATCATTTACAAGAAGATTTCCTAGACACTTTAACTCCAAATGGTATTCCACCACATGAATTGAATCTTAAAGTGAACTGTCCTGTTATGTTGTTAAGAAATATTAATCCTTCTGAAGGATTATGCAATGGAACACAACTTACCTGTCGAAAATTTGAAAAAAAATGTAATTCTTGTTGAAATTACATCAGAGGAATATTATGGAAAGAATGTATTCTTACCAAGAATTCCTTTCATACCACTTCTAAGTGATCATACTTCAATTCCATTTAAACGAACTCAATTTCCAATTCGATCGTGTTTTGCAATGACAATAAATAAAGCACAAGGACAAACACTTGATTTTGTTGGTTTATATCTTCCAAAATCAGTCTTTTGTCATGGTCAACTTTACGTAGCTTTATCAAGAACTAAAACAAGGAAATCTTTAAAAGTTCTACTCAAGTTGTCATTCGATAAACCATTGCACACAACATGTACCAATAATATAGTATATAAGCAAGTCCTTTGACTGTAAATTAATAAAAACCATTATTGAAATGCTACAACTTTATCCGGGTAAAATTCAAATTATACTTTTATATTTTAATTAATAGAGTTGTTATGTCATAGTATTATACTATTCCTTTTTAGCCATTATATTTTGTTCGACTAACTTCATTTTCTATTTTTTTTTTCTATACAGATAACGGAGGAATATACTAAGCTTTTTCTTTTACAGCTTCAATACGAGTCACATGTTAGTATTTTTTTTTTTCCCTCCTTTTTCTTTCCTTTTTGCATAAAATTACTATTCAGATTTACTTTCAGACGCATAAATGATATAGTTTCATTCTATATTCTAACTACATTTGATAAACCTAATTCTTTTTCAACTACATTCGTTATTGGGTAAATAAATTCTTATTCATGGCAATTAAATTACATTTCTTATTCCTCCTAAAACATATTATTCAAAAGTACAAACTTTTAATTTATCCTTTTTGTGGATTCAAAAATTATTATTCATCTAATAAATGATGACATTTATTAGTACTCAATATTTCTTTTTGTATATTTTCCCTTTTTTTTTTTTGCAACAAAATTACTTACATTAATTTACACTTTTATATCTTTATTTATTTATTTAGTTCACAAACAAATTTATTTGTTTCACATTTACAAATTCAACGGCATTCTACATACTTTTATTTTATGTCAAATATAATATTTTGAAATAAATCCTTAATAGCGATTATCACACGTAATACCAAACTTATATTGTTAAATCAGTTTCTCGTAAGATATATTTCTAACTACATAATAGTTTTTCCTCGTCATTTCTTAATTTCGGAATCTAAATATTTTTTAGGTTCCATTTGTTCATTTTTATTTTACCATTTTTATAGACAATTCACAACTTAGGTTTTATCCATCATATATTAAACTTTTTTTACATAAATGTCCACACTATAAAATCCATTCGTATAATTAACAAATTACAAAATGTATAAATTAACATAATTTTATATTGTCCCATTCATTTTTTTACCAAAAAAAAAAAAAAATTATACAACCCTTACAGAAAAACAAATGAAGTGCTTTGATCCCTTCAATTTATACACTTCATATCATATAATTTGTCACTTCAAAAAAACAAGCATATCATTTCTATTAGAAAATCAGTTTTCTTATATCTATACAATGAAGCACGATA
Organism: Fraxinus excelsior; assembly: GCA_019097785.1. Lineage (NCBI taxonomy): Eukaryota > Viridiplantae > Streptophyta > Magnoliopsida > Lamiales > Oleaceae > Fraxinus > Fraxinus excelsior. The sequence goes on along the minus strand of CM032638.1, from coordinate 2,148,751 downwards.
AAATATTGAATAATGTAACGTTTTATAGTATTAATTATATACACTTATCAGTTTATATATATATACATGTTCCTTTCTAATGACAATTTTATTTTGTCTTCATTCCAGTTTCATCAATAGCTGCAAATCTTGCAAATTGAAGAATCACATATTTGCTCAACAATGACTTCAATGTTTGTCGAACGATATTGTTCTTAGTCACTTTAAGACCTTCATTAATATAATGTTTTTCTACCATGTTGTAAACATGGTGGACCTTGAGACACATTCAATAAATCTAGGCTTCAAATTTTGTTTACTTAAAAATATTCATTTTACTATTGTTTCATTTGTAATGTTATACTTTTTTTTATACACTTCATAATTGTAATTATAGTATTATATTGTTCAATTACAAATCATACAAAGTCGCAAAAACATAATAATATCAATAATCCGAGATATATTTCTTTCATATTTATTTTATTATTTAATACAAATAAAAGTGATTCCTTCTTAATTTCATAATGTTTAATAACAACATTTTGACTATTGATAATTCTCAAGTTTGAAATAACAGCATAAATTTAAATATTCATCCAAAAAAAAAACCCCTATATAAATCCTTTTTTTTCCAAAACAACCCTATTATCCTCTTCCCTAATATCACTTCCGAAACAACAAAACCTATCAAATGTGCATCTTGAAATTAAATATATATTCATCAGATCTTCACCGTAAATGCTAAACGTTTTCGATTACCACTTATTGACATTATATTTTTTTTTTCAAATTTTACATAATACAAATACGTATGAACAAAATAAAATTGTATTCCTATAGAAACATATATAATCAAATTTACAGCACTTTATTATCCCAAAAATATATTTCCTTTTTTACAAAACAAAAAGAAAATATTTAACGACAAATGTTTTCTATTCAATGGATATAGAAATCAACAATTACAACTCATCTTCTAAATATAGATATTTACTAGGACACGTAGCTACATTGGAACTTGAAATTGTTAAGTTTATCCTTTCGAAACCTTTTAAACTTCTAGACCCAAATCATTTTTAAATTTATTGAAATTAAAATAAAATATCTATTCTATCTCTTAAATCTTCTTTAAATACCTTCACTTCATACTTCAGAATTGAAATGTTTCTCTTAAACAAAAAAGAAAAAGATGGCTACACACTATAAACTTATCCCACAGATTGCAATTTTAGAAACTAACTAGTCGGCTAAAGGTAGTCATCACCGGAAAGCAATCACCAAAGACTGCGCGTAATTCGACTACGAAATACCAAACTATTTTCCTCATGGATTTAGAAGTACATATATAGTAAAAGCTAAATCATTTTTTTATTTTTATTTACTATGCATGTATATTTTGTAAGCACTTTCATGATTTTTGTTAAACAGGGTAATGAAGTTACAGCAACGTTGTATGATACAAACATTACTACACTTAACGATGAGCTCAACTTAGGAGAAACCTATATTATCTCAAATGCAATCGTGAAGGAGAACAGAAGTTAGTTTAAAACCTCACCTGATCAAAGAATTTGGACGATAACAAGAAGAACAAAAATTGAAGAACTGCAAGAGAACAACTTAAACTTCATTTTCTTACAATACCAACTTACTCCATTTCACGAACTAGAACACCACATGGATAAAAACAACAACATCAGTAAAATTCTTATCAAATATTCTACACTTATAAATTTCATTCTGAAATATATTACATACAAAAAACATAAAATCATACAATTTTTTTTCATAGGTGTTATAGGTGTGACTGTAGATGTTAGACAAAAGAGAATTATCCAAACTCATTTCGGTACAGAAGCCCCTCTTCAGGATTTCATATTGATAGATAAAGAATTCCAAACAGTAATGCTAACCTTATGGGACAGTTTCGTCGAACGAGAATGTCTTACCATTATTGCAAACCTGGCCACCAGACTAGTCATATGGGCTACTAACCTTAAAGTTTCTTCGTTCAATGTTATAAATACTAATCTTAAGTTTTTTTTCGTCTAAATTAATTTCCTTTACAAAATTACACATATATACCGATTATTTTTTCTTGACTTCCGTAGGTATTACTTTATCAACCAAAACCAATAGCACTTTCTTCATCAATTCTGACACTGGCTATTGCAGACTACAAAGATTGGTACTTCAAATAACTAACAAAAATAACAACCATTACAGTTATAATTTTATAAGTAAATTTATATTTACTTTCTACAGGATTGAAACTAATAAATAGGCACTTGACAAACTTACACAAAATACGCCTTCTGTTGCTCTGACGCCACCGAAAATAATACCTTCAACTAAAGACAAATTCACGCCAATTGCCAAGTTACTAGGAGTTCATCCAGAGATACTTTCGAACTCATTTCATCTAATATATCCCTACTTAATATAAATATATGTTAGTTCTATATTTTATGAGTACACAATACTATTTTTTGAACTTACTCAAACATTAATATTTTTGTTTTACGGAAAATGTTCTATTGGGTAAAAGCACATTGGAAAATCAATTCAAAAAATCAAAATTTCTGGTATATGTCTTGCGACAACTGCAACAAATTATCCAACGCAGACCTTGGACAAGTTCATAAATACTGATTTTGTAAGTGTGAATATGCAAAAGCTATCCCAAGGTAATTTACATTATCCAAATATATTGAAGTTTTACTTCATGTTATAATATAGTTCAAACATACATAATACATACTTTGCAAAAAACTATTCTCAGAGCAAATGCTTTCGTACAATTACAAGACAAATCTGGATCGTTACATGCAAGCATCATAGGAAACGCTGCAAAAACATTGTTACAAACTACTGGTAATGCCATAATTACCCATTTTGAAAAGGTAAAATTGAAGTTTTAACTTGCGTAAATATTCTTTTCTTTACAGTTAAATATTTGCTATGCAAACATATTCGCTCTATTGCATGAACCAGATGTAGACATCAACAGTCTTATGAAAACTGAAAGTGAATCAGATTCGTTATTTTATCTGAAAGTAACACAAAAGTGGTAAAATCCTTCTTAATCCCATTTTGAAATTATCTTTGCATTCAACTCTTCAGAAACAGTCATTGAAAATGAATCTTAATTGCAATGAATGAAACAAATCCTTTCTCCAACATAATTACTGTAAGCAATCCAGCTGAATCAGAAGAAAACATAGACAACAAATCCACAAAAATCAAAGGACAGACAGAAACCTCAAGTGCCGAACGAAATACCCAGGTAGTATCTGCAACAAATACAAAAAGGTCTCTCTTTCAATCAGATGATACTGCTCAACCAGATTCAAATCTACAAAAGAAAGCTCACAAAAGTTCTCGAATCAGTGACGCAAAAATCTCCCCACACTAAAAAAGAATATGAATGAAGTTAACTAGGTAGTAAAAACAACATTACTTAATATGTCTGCGTACAAAACTTCCATGCAGAAGTTTTGAAGTTAAAAATAAGCTATTACTTTTGAGATTAACAGGTGAAAATGTTGTTCTGGGGTTTTGTTTTTTGCAAACATGTTATAAGGAACATTGTCATATGCCATTATATCCTCTTTTTATATGTACTAGCATTATATATAAACTTTTGTGCCTTTACAATGTACTAATTGGGTATATTTAAATTTTAACTCTACACATTTCAAGTAATTTTTTGGTTAGAAAAATCAATCCTTTGTGAATTAAATTTGAACTTTACACATTTCAAGTAATCAAGTTTTAAATAGATTACAACAACATAAACTGCATGACGACTTAATACATTATGAATAAAATCAATCCTTTGTTCTATTATATCTTCTCCTCGTAGAATCGAAAGCTTTTCTATAATTTTCCATTACATAAGTAGCCTATATTACATGGATGAAAAATCTATAAAAAAAAATTCAATTCGTTTCGAATTATTATACACATCTCATTAATAAAAGAATTCGTTATAAAATAAGAACAAAAAAAAAGGAAAAACAAAAAAAAATAAACACAAAACTCTCCATACACGAACGAAAGAAACGAACTCCCCGTGCACGCACGGCAAGAAGCTAGTACTCCGTGCGTGCACGGGGAGACACGAACTCCCCGTGCGCGCACGAGGAGATGCATTCTCTCCGTGCTTGCACAGGGAGAGACAAACTCCCCGTGTTCGCACGGGGAAAGATAGATTCCCCGTGCCTACACGGGGAGTAACATTATTATTATTTTTTGTTTTGTTTTTAAACATCAAATGCAATTTAATCCATCCAATATTAATTAAATACATATATACGCAACATTTATTACATTATGCAAATTTGGGAATTATATTTATTTCACAGATAGTATATAAATTTTAAAAGTTATTGCATATGACAAACAATTTTGATTTAAATAACACAAATTATTTTCGATACATTATTTATTATTTTTTGAAGCATATTTTTATGCTTCATTCACAATTACAGAAAAATATACTCACCATATAATTATTACAAAATATATATTATTTCACATATTTAAAATTACATAATATTCTCAATATTCAAATATTTTTTTCTCATTTCAAATTAAGAACAAAGCATTATTTAACAAATTTTACACTACAAAATCTACACCATAAAAACAAAAACAATAATACTCATATAATAATACTGATAATAAACATTAATTTCCATCGACTCACTCTATCTACCATTTCATTGACTCCAACATATCATACGAATATTTCACTGTACAATCTACTAATCGGTTATATTTAAATTTTAACTCTACACATTTCAGGTAATTTTTTGGTTAGCAATAGCAATCCTTTCTTCTTATTATTCTTCAAATTGTGAATAAAATCAATCCTTTATGAATTAAATTTTAACTTTACACATTTCAAGTAATCAACTTTTGAATAGATTACAGCAACACAAACTGCATGACAACTTAATACATTAGGAATAAAATCAATCCTTTGTTCTATTCTATCTTCCCCTTGTAGATTCGAAAGCTTTACGAAAATTTTCCAGTACATACGTAGCCTATATTACATGGATGAAAATTCTAAAAAAAATTCAGTTCGTTTCAAATTATTATACACACCTCATTAATAAAAGAAATCGTTATAAAATAGGAACAAAATAAAAAGAAAAAAAATACTCACGAAACTCCCTGTACACAGACGGAAGAAACGAACGCCCTGGCAAAACGTCAATACTCTGTGCGCGCATGGGAAGACACGAACTCCCCGTGCGCACACGGGGAGATGGATTCTCCCCGTGCATGCATGGGGAGAGACAGATTCCCTGAGCCCGCACGAGGAGTGACATTATTATATATACGCAATATTTATTACATTATGCAAATTTGGGAATTATATTTATTTCACAGATAGTATATAAATTTTAAAAGTTATCGCATATGACAAACAATTTTGATTTAAATAACACAGATTATTAGTCTATAAATAAGGGCATTAGGTAGTGTAAATGTAAGAAACTTTCAGTGGTTGAAAGAGAGATAGAAAATGAGATTGTATAGAAATGGTGGAATTCTTATAAATCTGAATAAAATCTTTCTTGTATGATTTAAGGGTGTAAATCATGTTTAGCTTTAGTAATAAAGTGTTAGGAAGAGGTTTTCTTCCTGATTAAATCATGGTTGGTGTTTAATTCTTGCTGAAAAATAATTTTCTTTCAAGTCTGTGCATTCAGAACTATTTTTCAAACATTATTGCATATCCGGTAAGTTGGTATCATAGGTGATATCCATGCATATATGGTAAGTTCAGATTTCTTCAATTTTCTGTTTGTTCAACTAAATTTCTGGGTTTCTCAAGTAATTCAAAGTAAAGATAGCATCTCAAAACCCAACAAAATAGGAATAAAAAAAAAAATAGACACGAAACTCTCCGTACATGCATGGAAGAAACGAACTCTCCGTACATGCACGGTAAGAAGCCAACACCCGTGCACGCACGGGAGAGGCGAACTCCCCGTGCTTGCACGGGGAGTGACGTTATTATTATTATTATTTCTTTTTAAACATCAAATGCAATTTAATCCATCAAATATTAATTAAATACATATATAAGCAATATTTATTACATTATTCAGATTTGGAAATTATATTTATTTCACGAATAGTATATAAATTTTAAAAACTATTGCATATGACAAATATTTTTAATTTAAATAACATAGATTATTTTCTATACATTATTTATTATTTTTTGAAGCATATTTCTATGCTTCATTCACAATTACGGAAAAATATATTCACCGTATAATTATTACTAAATATATATTATGTAACATATTTTAAATTGCATAATATTCTCAATATTCAAATATTTTTTTCTTATTTAAAATTAAAAACAAACTTTATAACTAAGCGTTATTTTACAAATTTTACATTACATATCTTCACCATAAAAACAAAAAGAAAAACAATAATGCTCATATAATAATATTAATAATAAACACCCCTTAGTTTCCATCTACCCACTCTTTATCTACCATTCCATTGACTCCAACATATCATACCAATTCACCAATCCTTCTATCCCACATGTAAATTCAATAACTATACAACCACCACCAACCCCAAACTCTTCATACCATTCAAACAAACATATCATACCAATCCACCAATCCTTCCATCCCACACGTAAATTCAATAACTATACAACCACCATCAACCCCAACTATTTATTTAACTCTTCATAATATTCAAACCCAACCACTTATTAAAATCTTGATACTTAAAAAAGGAAGAGAAAAACCTTCTCCCTACAAGATAACCCCACTCCTCCAAATACTCCATATCTACGAAAATAATTCCTGGGCACTCAAGTTTGAACTTCCTCTTAGAAAAAAGGTGTGTTCATAATTATCTTCTTTGTGTTCAATAATTTCATATTTCCAATAATTTGATGAATAAATGGTTAATTTCTTTCATTATTGTTATTTAGTAATCTATACATTAGTTAATAATTTAAATTTAAAACTTTATGTCCATGTGTAAAATCGGGTATTATCATACTACAACAAATTAGTATTCATCTTATAGCATTGAAATCATGTTCTCTTTAGAATTATACACTTCATCAAGCATTTCCTGTTAATACGATTTTAGCAACTTCAATGTTAAGTTTTAAGTTTCAAACAGCATTATAATGAAAAATTGATTATTGTAAAACTCTGTCTATCTTCTTAGTGAAGTCTTTCGTATTAATTACTGTTTTTCTCTCTTCTTATTTACTTCAAAGAGAATAGATGACGTGTTAGTGCAAGCATAAATTCTATCAATCAATACAATTTTATTAGTTATACATTTAATATATTTATATAGTATTTTCCTTACCTTGTATACAGATGTCTTTGGATTACATACTCCCTCCAAACCAATGATATTCTGCTGGCGTAACTCAATATCCTAATCATCAGTATCTTAGGAATTTTTTTGAGTTCATCAATACAAAACAACAGGCAGATTTAATAGGTAGTAACTTTCATGCATTTATATGTAGTGTTTTCCATATATCTGAACAAGAACAACAGTTTAGTGGTAAACTAGTTCATGAGTTTATAATGCGCTTTGTCAGTTGAGGTAAAAATAATGAAATTTGGGTCAAATTAAATGACCAGCTAGCACGCTTTAGTATGCATGATTTTTATTTATTTATTTTTAACATGACGAACTCCCCGTGCACGCATGGGGAGACATGAACTCTCCGTGCACGCACAGGGAATATTATTTATTTATTTTTGTTTTTTTTTTATTATTTAACAAGGCCATTAAATATATTATTTTTTCCTACTTTCATCATTTTGGTATTTGCTTAAAAAAAATATTTTCAAAATATAAACTCTTCAACACATACACAAAAATTAGAATTTCTTTTAGGAGCAACATTTTAAGTTTTTTTCTTCATTCCATTCATACATAAAATCAAAATTTCTTCCATGCTCAGCACCATGCCTTTTTTATTTCCTTCTTAATTCCATAATGTGTAATACCAGCATTTTGATGATTGATACTTCTCAACTTTGAAATAAACGCATAAATTTAAAAATTCACCCTCCAAAAAAACCCCCATATATAAATCATTTTTTTCCAAAACAATCCTATTATCATCTTTCCTAATATCACTTTCGAAAGAACAAAATCTATCAAATGTATTTTCAAATAAAATATATATTCATCAAATGCTCATCATAGATGCTAAACGTGTTCGATTGGCACTTATTGACATTATTATAATTTTTCAAATTTTACATAATACAAATACAGATGAAGAAAATAAAATTGTATTACTACAGAAAAATATATAATGAAATTTACATCAATTTATTATCTCAAAAATATATTTCTTCTTTTATGAAATAATCATACAATAATATTAATAATATCACCATTAATTTTCACCTACTCATTTCTCACCTACCATCCAACTTCCTAATCGTTCCACTCGTAAATTCAATCGACTATTTAAATAAATATTCACCTACCCACTTCTCAACTGTCATCCCACTAGCCTCAACACCTTCCACTCGTAATGCATTCAATTATTTCACTTCTGCTTGACTGTCATTCAACCCCATATCTCTTACATTTTATTCAAACTCTCTCTATAAATATAATTATCTATCGAAATGATTATATATTGAGTTTGCATAAATTTTTTTCCAACACCCTAATCAAGTAAGTGTGAAATTAGTTTTCTAAATGATGCTATATTGCTTCTTTTTCAACTGTAAAAATTCCACAAGCATCTTTTAACCTTACACATAATTTGCAGGAAATTTTTCAAACACGACTGCAACTATAAAAAGTTGATATCAAAGACTCCAGCGACACCATCAGACTAGGCAGAAGTTTGAGAATTTGATATTGAAGACAACTTCAAATATCGTAATGATATCTTTGAAGTTGACTTCAATCTCAAATTCTGAAACTTCTGTCTGGTCTAATGGTGTCGTTGATGTTTTTGACATATCAACTTTCTAAAATTATAATTGTAGCTAGAAGTTCAAGAATCGATTCATAGTTGCTAATTTCAATCTACATGTCCAATTAATTAACTTC